>OX411729.1:10000-345000 GCA_948252095.1 Dicycla oo
CCTAACCTAACCTAACCTAACCTAACCTAACCTAACCTAACCTAACCTAACCTAACCTAACCTAACCTAACCTAACCTAACCTAACCTAACCTAACCTAACCTAACCTAACCTAACCTAACCTAACCTAACCTAACCTAACCTAACCTAACCTAACCTAACCTAACCTAACCTAACCTAACCTAACCTAACCTAACCTAACCTAACCTAACCTAACCTAACCTAACCTAACCTAACCTAACCTAACCTAACCTAACCTAACCTAACCTAACCTAACCTAACCTAACCTAACCTAACCTAACCTAACCTAACCTAACCTAACCTAACCTAACCTAACCTAACCTAACCTAACCTAACCTAACCTAACCTAACCTAACCTAACCTAACCTAACCTAACCTAACCTAACCTAACCTAACCTAACCTAACCTAACCTAACCTAACCTAACCTAACCTAACCTAACCTAACCTAACCTAACCTAACCTAACCTAACCTAACCTAACCTAACCTAACCTAACCTAACCTAACCTAACCTAACCTAACCTAACCTAACCTAACCTAACCTAACCTAACCTAACCTAACCTAACCTAACCTAACCTAACCTAACCTAACCTAACCTAACCTAACCTAACCTAACCTAACCTAACCTAACCTAACCTAACCTAACCTAACCTAACCTAACCTAACCTAACCTAACCTAACCTAACCTAACCTAACCTAACCTAACCTAACCTAACCTAACCTAACCTAACCTAACCTAACCTAACCTAACCTAACCTAACCTAACCTAACCTAACCTAACCTAACCTAACCTAACCTAACCTAACCTAACCTAACCTAACCTAACCTAACCTAACCTAACCTAACCTAACCTAACCTAACCTAACCTAACCTAACCTAACCTAACCTAACCTAACCTAACCTAACCTAACCTAACCTAACCTAACCTAACCTAACCTAACCTAACCTAACCTAACCTAACCTAACCTAACCTAACCTAACCTAACCTAACCTAACCTAACCTAACCTAACCTAACCTAACCTAACCTAACCTAACCTAACCTAACCTAACCTAACCTAACCTAACCTAACCTAACCTAACCTAACCTAACCTAACCTAACCTAACCTAACCTAACCTAACCTAACCTAACCTAACCTAACCTAACCTAACCTAACCTAACCTAACCTAACCTAACCTAACCTAACCTAACCTAACCTAACCTAACCTAACCTAACCTAACCTAACCTAACCTAACCTAACCTAACCTAACCTAACCTAACCTAACCTAACCTAACCTAACCTAACCTAACCTAACCTAACCTAACCTAACCTAACCTAACCTAACCTAACCTAACCTAACCTAACCTAACCTAACCTAACCTAACCTAACCTAACCTAACCTAACCTAACCTAACCTAACCTAACCTAACCTAACCTAACCTAACCTAACCTAACCTAACCTAACCTAACCTAACCTAACCTAACCTAACCTAACCTAACCTAACCTAACCTAACCTAACCTAACCTAACCTAACCTAACCTAACCTAACCTAACCTAACCTAACCTAACCTAACCTAACCTAACCTAACCTAACCTAACCTAACCTAACCTAACCTAACCTAACCTAACCTAACCTAACCTAACCTAACCTAACCTAACCTAACCTAACCTAACCTAACCTAACCTAACCTAACCTAACCTAACCTAACCTAACCTAACCTAACCTAACCTAACCTAACCTAACCTAACCTAACCTAACCTAACCTAACCTAACCTAACCTAACCTAACCTAACCTAACCTAACCTAACCTAACCTAACCTAACCTAACCTAACCTAACCTAACCTAACCTAACCTAACCTAACCTAACCTAACCTAACCTAACCTAACCTAACCTAACCTAACCTAACCTAACCTAACCTAACCTAACCTAACCTAACCTAACCTAACCTAACCTAACCTAACCTAACCTAACCTAACCTAACCTAACCTAACCTAACCTAACCTAACCTAACCTAACCTAACCTAACCTAACCTAACCTAACCTAACCTAACCTAACCTAACCTAACCTAACCTAACCTAACCTAACCTAACCTAACCTAACCTAACCTAACCTAACCTAACCTAACCTAACCTAACCTAACCTAACCTAACCTAACCTAACCTAACCTAACCTAACCTAACCTAACCTAACCTAACCTAACCTAACCTAACCTAACCTAACCTAACCTAACCTAACCTAACCTAACCTAACCTAACCTAACCTAACCTAACCTAACCTAACCTAACCTAACCTAACCTAACCTAACCTAACCTAACCTAACCTAACCTAACCTAACCTAACCTAACCTAACCTAACCTAACCTAACCTAACCTAACCTAACCTAACCTAACCTAACCTAACCTAACCTAACCTAACCTAACCTAACCTAACCTAACCTAACCTAACCTAACCTAACCTAACCTAACCTAACCTAACCTAACCTAACCTAACCTAACCTAACCTAACCTAACCTAACCTAACCTAACCTAACCTAACCTAACCTAACCTAACCTAACCTAACCTAACCTAACCTAACCTAACCTAACCTAACCTAACCTAACCTAACCTAACCTAACCTAACCTAACCTAACCTAACCTAACCTAACCTAACCTAACCTAACCTAACCTAACCTAACCTAACCTAACCTAACCTAACCTAACCTAACCTAACCTAACCTAACCTAACCTAACCTAACCTAACCTAACCTAACCTAACCTAACCTAACCTAACCTTTTTTTTTTTTTTTTTTTTTTTTTTCGCTGAGAAATGACATTACGCATCTCCGCTCGTCGGGGGACGACACGGAGTATGTGGGGCTCCCTGCCAGAGTGGCAGTATACCCACTAAAACTCAGCGGTGTTCCCGCATCGCCGTGATGGGAGGGCCATGGGAGACCGGCTCATCCTTTACTTCCACAACCCTCCCGGCGCATGCCCGCCTAGCTGGCGGGCCCCGCATGCCCCCCAGGCTGGGGGGCTACGGGAATGGCCGGGAACACCTGGCCATTCCCGTCCGACACTGATGGAGGCCTGTGCAATACAGGCAAGGGTGCCCCCGCACCCGTTGCCTGCTGGCCTCCACCTGGGAGGAGTCGGAGATGACTGTCATACTGACGTCTTCTTCGACCCCTCCTCCGCCTTCGGAGCGGCGCCGCGAGAGGGTCTTCCTCCCGCGCGCGCTCCGCCGCCTCCTTCTGGGACATGACGTGTTCGCAGAAGGAGGCGACTGCCGCCCAGGACCCCTCATCCCCCAGCATGGCGTTGATCAAGCCGGGGAGCGAAAGGTCCGTTCCGATCGCCGCCGTGAGACTGCGGCGCGGCTCGGACCACGACGGGCACACCTCGAGAGTGTGCTGCGCCGTGTCCTCCGCCGCGCCACAATCGTGACACGACGGTGTCTCCTCCCGCCCGATACGGTGCAGGTACGATCCGAAACAACCGTGTCCGGACAGCACCTGCACCAGGCGGAAGGAGAGGAACCCATGCGACCGCTCGAGCCAGTCTCGCAGGACCGGCCCAATCGCGTCGAGGGTTCGGCGGCCGAAGGCTGCGGTGGCGAGGTCCGTCGTCCAATGGACGACGATGGCGTCCCTCGCCTCCCGCCGGACGGCTTCCCGCTCTTCCGGGGCGGGGCGTTCTCCGCTCGCCCTCCGCCCCGCCGTCCATTCATACACTCTGGCGAGCACCCACGCCTCGAGTTCCCAAGGTGGGGTGCCGGCCAGAGCGCATGCTGCCGCGAGGCCCACCGTGCGGTAGGCCCGCGCCACCCGCTGGGCTATGGCCCTTTGGGGCGCCCGCAGGGCGGCGGCGTTCTCCCTCCTTTGGAGGGAGTCCTCCCAGATGGGCGCCCCGTAGAGGGCCATACTCTTTAAGATGCCGGCGTAAAGTTGCCGGCATCGTGCGCTGGGCCCCCCCAGGTTGGGAAGCAGCCAAGACAGCGCGCCCGCGGTCTTCAGCAGGCGCGACGACAGCCCGCTAAAATGCGGACCGAAGCGCCACCTGCTGTCGAGTACAAGGCCCAGATATTTCATCTGGGCCTTGACCTCGATTCTGACGCCCTCCACGAAGATGTGGGCGTCAGGTGGGGGGCGCTGCCGAGGTCCGTGGAAGAACACGGCCTCGGTCTTGTGCAGCGCCACCGTTAAACCTAGGCGGCGGATCCTCCCCGCGACCAAGGATCCGCCCGCCGAAGCCAAGTTGGCCGCCTCCCTGAAATTCCCCCCCCGGGCGGTGAGGAGAGTGTCGTCCGCGTAGCACACGACACTCGTGCCTCGGAGGAGAGTTCCCCGCAGGAGCCAATCATAGCCGACGTTCCAGAGGAGAGGTCCTATGACTGACCCCTGCGGCACGCCGGCCTCAACGGTGTATCGCCGGACTTGGCCAGTCCTATTTACCAGGAGGATCGCCCGATCCTCCAGGTAGCTGGCCAGCAGACTGCGCAGGTATCGAGGCACTCCGTGGAATCGGAGCGCCTCTAGGATGGTGGAGTGGGGAACGGAGTTGAAGGCGTTGGCTATGTCGAATGACACAGCCAACAATCCGTCCCCTGCCTCCATCGCCTCCTTCGCCTGCCCCTTAAGGCAGGCCAGCGCGTCCACCGTGGAACGCTCAGCCCGAAAACCGAACTGAGCATCCGACAAGTCCGGCCCGATCCCGCGCAAATGGCCCTTTAACCGCGCAGCGATTATCCCCTCGAACATTTTGCCGACCTCATCGAGCAGAACGATGGGCCGGTATGCCGAGGGGGAGTCTGCGGGGCGGCCCTCCTTGCGAAGGAGGCACAACTGCCCCTCCTTCCACGGTTTCGGGAACCTCCCAGAAGCAAGGCATGCGCTGAAGAGGTCCCGAAACCTCTCCTCCATTTGGGTGGCAGCGATTGCCACCACCCTTGCGGGAACGCCGTCGGGGCCTGGAGCTGTCTTCTTGGCGCGGATATGGAAAATCGCCGCGCCAAGTTCCGACTCCGTGACAGGAGGGGGGGCCTCCTCTTCTTCCTCGTCGTCTGGCGGGGCTATAGCTCGTGCTGGGCCCATCACTGGCGGGGTGAAGTTGTTGTCCCTGCACGGGAACAGGGACTGAACCACCCCATCCAGAAATGCGGGCTCCAGGGTCTCGGCAACCGGGGGACCAAAGGGGCGCAATTTGTTGCGCGCCGCCTTATATGGTCGCCCGTAGGGGTCGTTGTCGAGACCCTCCAGCAGCTCGGCTCTCGCCGAGTCTCTGGCGGCGGCGATGGCCCGATCGAGGACCATTTTTGCCTCCATGTATAGCTCATAGAGGTGGTCCTCGTCGGCCCGGTCCCGTCGACGCCGCCGCCGGCTCCGCGTATAGGCCCTCCTTGCCGCCACACACGCTGCTCGAAGCCCCGCCAGCTCCACCGACCACCAGTACACGGCGCGTTTGGGTAGTGGTCGTCGGCGAGACCGAGGCATGCTAGAGTTGCATACCTCGGTCAGAGACTCCCTCAGTATCCCCGCTACGGCGTCCACATCCAAGCCGGCGGTAGGCGGCGACAGCCAGTCCTGGATGAACGCCGCCTAACCTAACCTAACCTAACCTTTTTTTTTTTTTTTTTTTTTTTTTATCGCTGAGAAATGACATTACGCATCTCCGCTCGTCGGGGGACGACACGGAGTATGTGGGACTCCCTGCCAGAGTGGCAGTATACCCACTAAAACTCAGCGGTGTTCCCGCATCGCCGTGATGGGAGGGCCATGGGCAACCGGCTCATCCTTTACTTCCACAACCCTCCCGGCGCATGCCCGCCTAGCTGGCGGGCCCCGCATGCCCCCCAGGCTGGGGGGCTACGGGAATGGCCGGGAACACCTGGCCATTCCCGTCCGACACTGATGGAGGCCTGTGCAATACAGGCAAGGGTGCCCCCGCACCCGTTGCCTGCTGGCCTCCACCTGGGAGGAGTCGGAGATGACTGTCATACTGACGTCTTCTTCGACCCCTCCTCCGCCTTCGGAGCGGCGCCGCAAGAGGGTCTTCCTCCCGCGCGCGCTCCGCCGCCTCCTTCTGGGACATGACGTGTTCGCAGAAGGAGGCGACTGCCGCCCAGGACCCCTCATCCCCCAGCATGGCGTTGATCAAGCCGGGGAGCGAAAGGTCCGTTCCGATCGCCGCTGTGAGACTGCGGCGCGGCTCGGACCACGACGGGCACACCTCGAGAGTGTGCTGCGCCGTGTCCTCCGCCGCGCCACAGTCGTGACACGACGGCGTCTCCTCCCGCCCGATACGGTGAAGGTACGATCCGAAACAACCGTGTCCGGACAGCACCTGCACCAGGCGGAAGGAGAGGAACCCATGCGACCGCTCGAGCCAGTCTCGCAGGACCGGCCCAATCGCGTCGAGGGTTCGGCGGCCGAAGGCTGCGGTGACGAGGTCCGTCGTCCAATGGACGACGATGGCGTCCCTCGCCTCCCGCCGGACGGCTTCCCGCTCTTCCGGGGCGGGGCGTTCTCCTCTCGCCCTCCGCCCTGCCGTCCATTCATACACTCTGGCGAGCACCCACGCCTCGAGTTCCCAAGGTGGGGTGCCAGCCAGAGCGCATGCTGCCGCGAAGCCCACCGTGCGGTAGGCCCGCGCCACCCGCTGGGCTATGGCCCTTTGGGGCGCCCGCAGGGCAGCGGCGTTCTCCCTCCTTTGGAGGGAGTCCTCCCAGATGGGCGCCCCGTAGAGAGCCATACTCTTCAAGATGCCGGCGTAAAGTTGCCGGCATCGTGCGCTGGGTCCCCCCAAGTTGGGAAGCAGCCAGGACAGCGCGCCCGCGGCCTTCAGCAGGCGCGACGACAGCCCGCTAAAATGCGGACCGAAGCGCCACCTGCTGTCGAGTACAAGGCCCAGATATTTCATCTGGGTCTTGACCTCGATTCTGACGCCCTCCACGAAGATGTGGGCGTCAGGTGGGGGGCGCTGCCGAGGTCCGTGGAAGAACACGGCCTCGGTCTTGTGCAGCGCCACCGTTAAACCTAGGCGGCGGATCCTCCCCGCGACCAAGGATCCGCCCGCCGAGGCCAAGTTGGCCGCCTCCCTGAAACTCCCCCCCCGGGCGGTGAGGAGAGTGTCGTCCGCGTAGCAAACGACACTCGTGCCTCGGAGGAGAGTTCCCCGCAGGAGCCAATCATAGCCGACGTTCCAGAGGAGAGGTCCTATGACTGACCCCTGCGGAACGCCGGCCTCAACGGCGTATCGCCGGACTTGGCCAGTCCTATTTACCAGGAGGATCGCCCGATCCTCCAGGTAGCTGGCCAGCAGACTGCGCAGGTATCGAGGCACTCCGTGGAATCGGAGCGCCTCTAGGATGGTGGAGTGGGGAACGGAGTTGAAGGCGTTGGCTATGTCGAATGACACAGCCAACAATCCGTCCCCTGCCTCCATCGCCTCCTTCGCCTGCCCCTTAAGGCAGGCCAGCGCGTCCACCGTGGAACGCTCAGCCCGAAAACCGAACTGAGCATCCGACAAGTCCGGCCCGATCCCGCGCAAATGGCCCTTTAACCGCGCAGCGATTATCCCCTCGAACATTTTGCCGACCTCATCGAGCAGAACGATGGGCCGGTATGCCGAGGGGGAGTCTGCGGGGCGGCCCTCCTTGCGAAGGAGGCACAACTGCCCCTCCTTCCACGGTTTCGGGAACCTCCCAGAAGCAAGGCATGCGCTGAAGAGGTCCCGAAACCTCTCCTCCATTTGGGTGGCAGCGATCGCCACCACCCTTGCGGGAACGCCGTCGGGGCCTGGAGCTGTCTTCTTGGCGCGGATATGGAAAATCGCCGCGCCAAGTTCCGACTCCGTGACAGGAGGGGGGGCCTCCTCTTCTTCCTCGTCGTCTGGCGGGGCTATAGCTCGTGCTGGGCCCATCACTGGCGGGGTGAAGTTGTTGTCCCTGCACGGGAACAGGGACTGAACCACCCCATCCAGAAATGCGGGCTCCAGGGTCTCGGCAACCGGGGGACCAAAGGGGTGCAATTTGTTGCGCGCCGCCTTATATGGTCGCCCGTAGGGGTCGTTGTCGAGACCCTCCAGCAGCTCGGCTCTCGCCGCGTCTCTGGCGGCGGCGATGGCCCGATCGAGGACCATTTTTGCCTCCATGTATAGCTCATAGAGGTGGTCCTCGTCGGCCCGGTCCCGTCGACGCCGCCGCCGGCTCCGCGTATAGGCCCTCCTTGCCCCCACACACGCTGCTCGAAGCCCCGCCAGCTCCACCGACCACCAGTACACGGCGCGTTTGGGTAGTGGTCGTCGGCGAGAACCTAACCTAACCTAACCTAACCTAACCTAACCTAACCTAACCTAACCTAACCTAACCTAACCTAACCTAACCTTTTTTTTTTTTTTTTTTTTTTTTTTTTTTTTTTTTTTTTTTTTTTTTTTTTTTTTTTTTTTTTTTTTCGCTGAGAAATGACATTACGCATCTCCGCTCGTCGGGGGACGACACGGAGTATGTGGGACTCCCTGCCAGGGTGGCAGTATACCCACTAAAACTCAGCGGTGTTCCCGCATCGCCGTGATGGGAGGGCCATGGGAGACCGGCTCATCCTTTACTTCCACAACCCTCCCGGCGCATGCCCGCCTAGCTGGCGGGCCCCGCATGCCCCCCAGGCTGGGGGGCTACGGGAATGGCCGGGAACACCTGGCCATTCCCGTCCGACACTGATGGAGGCCTGTGCAATACAGGCAAGGGTGCCCCCGCACCCGTTGCCTGCTGGCCTCCACCTGGGAGGAGTCGGAGATGACTGTCATACTGACGTCTTCTTCGACCCCTCCTCCGCCTTCGGAGCGGCGCCGCGAGAGGGTCTTCCTCCCGCGCGCGCTCCGCCGCCTCCTTCTGGGACATGACGTATTCGCAGAAGGAGGCGACTGCCGCCCAGGACCCCTCATCCCCCAGCATGGCGTTGATCAAGCCGGGGAGAGAAAGGTCCGTTCCGATCGCCGCCGTGAGACTGCGGCGCGGCCCAGACCACGACGGGCACACCTCGAGAGTGTGCTGCGCCGTGTCCTCCGCCGCGCCACAGTCGTGACACGACGGCGTCTCCTCCCGCCCGATACGGTGCAGGTACGATCCGAAACAACCGTGTCCGGACAGCACCTGCACCAGGCGGAAGGAGAGGAACCCATGCGACCGCTCGAGCCAGTCTCGCAGGACCGGCCCAATCGCGTCGAGGGTTCGGCGGCCGAAGGCTGCGGTGGCGAGGTCCGTCGTCCAATGGACGACGATGGCGTCCCTCGCCTCCCGCCGGACGGCTTCCCGCTCTT
The DNA here is from genome assembly GCA_948252095.1 of Dicycla oo. NCBI lineage: Eukaryota > Metazoa > Arthropoda > Insecta > Lepidoptera > Noctuidae > Dicycla > Dicycla oo. The sequence continues at coordinate 19,301 of OX411729.1, forward strand.
CCGGGGCGGGGCGTTCTCCTCTCGCCCTCCGCCCTGCCGTCCATTCATACACTCTGGCGAGCACCCACGCCTCGAGTTCCCAAGGTGGGGTGCCGGCCAGAGCGCATGCTGCCGCGAAGCCCACCGTGCGGTAGGCCCGCGCCACCCGCTGGGCTATGGCCCTTTGGGGCGCCCGCAGGGCGGCGGCGTTCTCCCTCCTTTGGAGGGAGTCCTCCCAGATGGGCGCCCCGTAGAGGGCCATACTCTTTAAGATGCCGGCGTAAAGTTGCCGGCATCGTGCGCTGGGCCCCCCCAGGTTGGGAAGCAGCCAAGAGAGCGCGCCCGCGGTCTTCAGCAGGCGCGACGACAGCCCGTTAAAATGCGGACCGAAGCGCCACCTGCTGTCGAGTACAAGGCCCAGATATTTCATCTGGGCCTTGACCTCGATTCTGACGCCCTCCACGAAGATGTGGGCGTCAGGTGGGGGGCGCTGCCGAGGTCCGTGGAAGAACACGGCCTCGGTCTTGTGTAGCGCCACCGTTAAACCTAGGCGGCGAATCCTCCCCGCGACCAAGGATCCGCCCGCCGAGGCCAAGTTGGCCGCCTCCCTGAAACTCCCCCCCCGGGCGGTGAGGAGAGTGTCGTCCGCGTAGCAAACGACACTCGTGCCTCGGAGGAGAGTTCCCCGCAGGAGCCAATCATAGCCGACGTTCCAGAGGAGAGGTCCTATGACTGACCCCTGCGGAACGCCGGCCTCAACGGCGTACCGCCGGACTTGGCCAGTCCTATTCACCAGGAGGATCGCCCGATCCTCCAGGTAGCTGGCCAGCAGACTGCGCAGGTATCGAGGCACTCCGTGGAATCGGAGCGCCTCTAGGATGGTGGAGTGGGGAACGGAGTTGAAGGCGTTGGCTATGTCGAATGACACAGCCAACAATCCGTCCCCTGCCTCCATCGCCTCCTTCGCCTGCCCCTTAAGGCAGGCCAGCGCGTCCACCGTGGAACGCTCAGCCCGAAAACCGAACTGAGCATCCGACAAGTCCGGCCCGATCCCGCGCAAATGGCCCTTTAACCGCGCAGCGATTATCCCCTCGAACATTTTGCCGACCTCATCGAGCAGAACGATGGGCCGGTATGCCGAGGGGGAGTCTGCGGGGCGGCCCTCCTTGCGAAGGAGGCACAACTGCCCCTCCTTCCACGGTTTCGGGAACCTCCCAGAAGCAAGGCATGCGCTGAAGAGGTCCCGAAACCTCTCCTCCATTTGGGTGGCAGCGATCGCCACCACCCTTGCGGGAACGCCGTCGGGGCCTGGAGCTGTCTTCTTGGCGCGGATATGAAAAATCGCCGCGCCAAGTTCCGACTCCGTGACAGGAGGGGGGGTCTCCTCTTCTTCCTCGTCGTCTGGCGGGGCTCGTGCTGGGCCCATCACTGGCGGGGTGAAGTTGTTGTCCCTGCACGGGAACAGGGACTGAACCACCCCATCCAGAAACGCGGGCTCCAGGGTCTCGGCAACCGGGGGACCAAAGGGGCGCAATTTGTTGCGCGCCGCCTTATATGGTCGCCCATAGGGGTCGTTGTCGAGACCCTCCAGCAGCTCGGCTCTCGCCGCGTCTCTGGCGGCGGCGATGGCCCGATCGAGGACCATTTTTGCCTCCATGTATACCTCATAGAGGTGGTCCTCGTCGGCCCGGTCCCGTCGTCGCCGCCGCCGGCTCCGCGTATAGGCCCTCCTTGCCTCCACACACGCTGCTCGAAGCCCCGCCAGCTCCACCGACCACCAGTACACGGCGCGTTTTGGTAGTGGTCGTCGGCGAGACCGAGGCATGCTAGAGTTGCATACCTCGGTCAGAGACTCCCTCAGTTTCCCCGCTACGGCGTCCACATCCAAGCCGGCGGTAGGCGGCGACAGCCAGTCCTGGATGAACGCCGCCTCCGCCGCTGCCTCCCTGTCCAGGCGGGTTAGGGCCCACCGCGGGAACGGTGATCGCCCCGAGAGGGGCCGCATCTCACCGGGGCCACTCGTGGAGATGTCGAACCGGATGTAGCGGTGGTCCGACATGGTCTCCACGAGGTCCACCCGCCAGTTCAACACGCGCGCGGCTAACGCAGGGGTGGCGAAAGTGACGTCCACTATTGAGCCACCCTGACGCCGCACGCATGTCTGGACGCTTCCTCTGTTCAAGAGGGAGAGTCCAGAGGAGGCAGCCCACATTTCCACCGCCCGCCCGCGTGCGTCGGTGGCCGGGTTGCCCCAGGTCACCGACTTGGCGTTCAAGTCTCCCAGCACGAAGACCTGACGCGGCGCCGCCCTGCCGACCACGGCGGCCAGGACTCCGAGATAGTTCTCGAAGTCCCGGAGAGGGCGGTTTGGGGAGAAATAGACGCCCACGAGGGCTATCTCTCCCCACGCGGCGGCCACGTATCCCGGTCCCCTCTCTAATAGCGAGAGGGGAGGGGAGTCTGTGGAAGACCGCGCCGCTAGTGCCACCAAGCCCTCCTCGTCACCCAGCCAACTGCCGGGGATCGAGTAGGGCTCGGCGACCACCGCTACGTTCACCAACCACTCAGCCATGGCCTGCACCAGCAGGTCCTGGGCCGCTCTGCAGTGGTTGGTGTTCGCCTGGAGGATGCGGTAGTCGGAAACCATTATTCCGACATCGCACCCCCCTCCTCAGCAACCGCCGCTGGAGCTGCAGCGGCGACGACGGTGGCGGCGGTGGTGGCAACAGGGCGAACCTGCGCCGGCACTATGCCCTTCCTCACGGGGGGCTTGCAGCTCCTGCCCGTCATCCTGTGGTCCGCGGGGCGGCCACTGGCGGCACACGCCGTGCAGTGTGGCGTGGTGGCGCGGCAGGTGGCACTCTTGTGTCCCTCTTGCCCGCACTGGTAGCACGTGTCTCCCCAATCGAACTTTGAGGGACACGTGGCTCGGGTGTGGCCGAACGCAAAACACTTGAAGCAGCGCATAGGCTGGTCTTCAAGTGGTCGGACCACAGCCGAGCTGAGTCCCACCAATAACCTTCCTTTGCCCGCAGCAAGGACGGCCCCAGCCGCGGCGACTGGGCACTCAACGCGCATGATGCCCATGCCGCGGCGCCCGGGCCTGATGGCTCCGCCTTTTACCGCGCCAGCGTCGCAGCCTCCAGCCGCAGCAACGGCCGCCACCACATCCTCCTTGGTGACCGAATCCTCCAGATCGGCCACCTCCAAGGCTGCGGTCTTAACGGGCCTGACGACCGTTGCCGCATCCGCGATGACCTCTTGCAACTTTGTTGCGAAGAGGTCCGCATTTGTGCCGCGTGTTTCCCCCGAGAACTCGAAAATTCGAGCCCCGGTTAGGGTTCGGCGGCACGTGATGTTGCTGATCCCCAGCTGCGTGGGATCAGCATTGGTACGAGCCCGTCTTAGGACGGACTCGTACGTCTCGCCCCGCTCCACGGCCTCCGGGGTGATGGTCACCACGACGGCCGCGGTTTTGGGAGGAACTAGCTTCCTCCCGCCGGCTGGAGCCCTTTTGGCTGCGGGAGCAGTCGCAGCGGGCTTGGAGGCCGACTTTTTACCCTTCTTTCCCCTCCTGACCACTTCCGTCCACGACTGGTTGGACGGGGTGGTGGAGGGAAGAAGGGCGTCTTCCTCCTGCGACTTCTGGGTGGCTGCTGGGGTGGCAGACGACCCAGACGCTCCCTCCGCACTTGTGGTGGGGGTTTGAGGAGCCACCTTGGTCCTCTTGCCCTTGCCTTTCCCCTTGCCCTTGGAGGGCTTCACGGCCTGGGGCTGCGCACGCGTTGCCGAGCCTGCTAGAGGCACAGGTTCCGGCTCCTTCGACGGAGGACTCTTATCCGCCGCTAGCGGCGGTCGGAGCCGCCTTTCCGGCAAGAGCCGGTCCTCGATGCCTGCGAAGCAGGCTCTGGTGAAGGCCCTCTCCTCCATGACAACCTTGCGGATTATATCCTCAAGGTTGGAAGGGGAGGAGGAGGAGCCTCCTACTGCCGGACCTGGGGCAGGCTGGGCAGGCCGGGCCGCGGCCTCAGCCAGCTTCTGGTGTAGCTGGCTGTTGTCCGCTTGCAGGCGATCCACCCTTGCCTGCAGCTGCCGCGTCTCGTCCGTGGCCGTCCGCTTCACCAGCTCCAGGACAATGCCGTGCAAGCTGGCGGCCCGGCATTTGAGGGCCTTCTGGAAGGTCCCCTTCAAGTTGGAGGACTTTGAGGCGACCTCCAAGACCTCCTCCTTGTCCTCCTGCGCCATGCGCTCCAGTTCCGCCAGGGAGTGGTCGGCATACAGCACACTTGATGCACCATAGCCAGACCTCGACCTGGCGATTTGCGCCTGGCGCTCCTTCGCAGCGACCCTCTCCTCCAGGTCTTGCTGCAATTGCGCCCTTTTCGCCAGATCTAGCTGGCGCTCGGCGTCCGCCAAGCCCACTTCGTGGGTAGAGGAAGTCGAGGCCTTTTTGGACTTAACCTTCCTCTTCGGCTTGCTTCTGGCCGACTCCGAGGAGCCCTCGGACCCGAGCCTCAGATCAGCCCCTTTCCTTTTGAGGCAGCCGCTTTCAGCCGCCGACGCGTCCATACTGGAGTCGTCGGAGTCCGACAACTCGTCTGGCCTGCTAAACAAGCTGGCCGCAGACGGTGCGCGGTCAGCTTCCGACGCCGTAGCGTCGCCGGCGTGGCCCTGAGAAGGGCCGTTTGATTGGCCCTGAGAAGGGCCGTTGGGTGGGCCCTGAGAAGGGCCGTTTGAATCGCCTTGGGAAGAACGATTCGAATCGAGTCGCCCAGAGGCGTCACGCATCGGTTTCTTATACATCGGGTTAAAATTAAAATTCAAATTCGCAGACGTCCGCATAAAAATCTACGATTCACAGCTCACTTTAGCCGCCGGTCTGCCACTCCGTTACGGTGGTCAGACACGGCGTTGCCCGGGGATCACGACGAGGACGTATAAGCTGTGGGGGGATCCCCAACCTAACCTAACCTAACCTAACCTAACCTAACCTAACCTTTTTTTTTTTTTTTTTTTTTTTTTTTTTTTTTTTTTTTTTTTTTTCGCTGAGAAATGTCATTACGCATCTCCGCTCGTCGGGGGACGACACGGAGTATGTGGGACTCCCTGCCAGAGTGGCAGTATACCCACTAAAACTCAGCGGTGTTCCCGCATCGCCGTGATGGGAGGGCCATGGGAGACCGGCTCATCCTTTACTTCCACAACCCTCCCGGCGCATGCCCGCCTAGCTGGCGGGCCCCGCATGCCCCCCAGGCTGGGGGGCTACGGGAATGGCCGGGAACACCTGGCCATTCCCGTCCGACACTGATGGAGGCCTGTGCAATACAGGCAAGGGTGCCCCCGCACCCGTTGCCTGCTGGCCTCCACCTGGGAGGAGTCGGAGATGACTGTCATACTGACGTCTTCTTCGACCCCTCCTCCGCCTTCGGAGCGGCGCCGCGAGAGGGTCTTCCTCCCGCGCGCGCTCCGCCGCCTCCTTCTGGGACATGACGTATTCGCAGAAGGAGGCGACTGCCGCCCAGGACCCCTCATCCCCCAGCATGGCGTTGATCAAGCCGGGGAGAGAAAGGTCCGTTCCGATCGCCGCCGTGAGACTGCGGCGCGGCTCGGACCACGACGGGCACACCTCGAGAGTGTGCTGCGCCGTGTCCTCCGCCGCGCCACAGTCGTGACACGACGGCGTCTCCTCCCGCCCGATACGGTGCAGGTACGATCCGAAACAACCGTGTCCGGACAGCACCTGCACCAGGCGGAAGGAGAGGAACCCATGCGACCGCTCGAGCCAGTCTCGCAGGACCGGCCCAATCGCGTCGAGGGTTCGGCGGCCGAAGGCTGCGGTGGCGAGGTCCGTCGTCCAATGGACGACGATGGCGTCCCTCGCCTCCCGCCGGACGGCTTCCCGCTCTTCCGGGGCGGGGCGTTCTCCTCTCGCCCTCCGCCCCGCCGTCCATTCATACACTCTGGCGAGCACCCACGCCTCGAGTTCCCAAGGTGGGGTGCCGGCCAGAGCGCATGCTGCCGCGAAGCCCACCGTGCGGTAGGCCCGCGCCACCCGCTGGGCTATGGCCCTTTGGGGCGCCCGCAGGGCGGCGGCGTTCTCCCTCCTTTGGAGGGAGTCCTCCCAGATGGGCGCCCCGTAGAGGGCCATACTCTTTAAGATGCCGGCGTAAAGTTGCCGGCATCGTGCGCTGGGCCCCCCCAGGTTGGGAAGCAGCCAAGAGAGCGCGCCCGCGGTCTTCAGCAGGCGCGACGACAGCCCGTTAAAATGCGGACCGAAGCGCCACCTGCTGTCGAGTACAAGGCCCAGATATTTCATCTGGGCCTTGACCTCGATTCTGACGCCCTCCACGAAGATGTGGGCGTCAGGTGGGGGGCGCTGCCGAGGTCCGTGGAAGAACACGGCCTCGGTCTTGTGTAGCGCCACCGTTAAACCTAGGCGGCGAATCCTCCCCGCGACCAAGGATCCGCCCGCCGAGGCCAAGTTGGCCGCCTCCCTGAAACTCCCCCCCCGGGCGGTGAGGAGAGTGTCGTCCGCGTAGCAAACGACACTCGTGCCTCGGAGGAGAGTTCCCCGCAGGAGCCAATCATAGCCGACGTTCCAGAGGAGAGGTCCTATGACTGACCCCTGCGGAACGCCGGCCTCAACGGCGTACCGCCGGACTTGGCCAGTCCTATTCACCAGGAGGATCGCCCGATCCTCCAGGTAGCTGGCCAGCAGACTGCGCAGGTATCGAGGCACTCCGTGGAATCGGAGCGCCTCTAGGATGGTGGAGTGGGGAACGGAGTTGAAGGCGTTGGCTATGTCGAATGACACAGCCAACAATCCGTCCCCTGCCTCCATCGCCTCCTTCGCCTGCCCCTTAAGGCAGGCCAGCGCGTCCACCGTGGAACGCTCAGCCCGAAAACCGAACTGAGCATCCGACAAGTCCGGCCCGATCCCGCGCAAATGGCCCTTTAACCGCGCAGCGATTATCCCCTCGAACATTTTGCCGACCTCATCGAGCAGAACGATGGGCCGGTATGCCGAGGGGGAGTCTGCGGGGCGGCCCTCCTTGCGAAGGAGGCACAACTGCCCCTCCTTCCACGGTTTCGGGAACCTCCCAGAAGCAAGGCATGCGCTGAAGAGGTCCCGAAACCTCTCCTCCATTTGGGTGGCAGCGATCGCCACCACCCTTGCGGGAACGCCGTCGGGGCCTGGAGCTGTCTTCTTGGCGCGGATATGGAAAATCGCCGCGCCAAGTTCCGACTCCGTGACAGGAGGGGGGGCCTCCTCTTCTTCCTCGTCGTCTGGCGGGGCTATAGCTCGTGATGGGCCCATCACTGGCGGGGTGAAGTTGTTGTCCCTGCACGGGAACAGGGACTGAACCACCCCATCCAGAAACGCGGGCTCCAGGGTCTCGGCAACCGGGGGACCAAAGGGGCGCAATTTGTTTCGCGCCGCCTTATATGGTCGCCCGTAGGGGTCGTTGTCGAGACCCTCCAGCAGCTCGGCTCTCGCCGAGTCTCTGGCGGCGGCGATGGCCCGATCGAGGACCATTTTTGCCTCCATGTATAGCTCATAGAGGTGGTCCTCGTCGGCCCGGTCCCGTCGACGCCGCCGCCGGCTCCGCGTATAGGCCCTCCTTGCCCCCACACACGCTGCTCGAAGCCCCGCCAGCTCCACCGACCACCAGTACACAGCGCGTTTGGGTAGTGGTCGTCGGCGAGACCGAGGCATGCTAGAGTTGCATACCTCGGTCAGAGACTCCCTCAGTTGCCCCGCTACGGCGTCCACATCCAAGCCGGCGGCAGGCGGCGACAGCCAGTCCTGGATGAACGCCGCCTCCGCCGCTGCCTCCCTGTCCAGGCGGGTTAGGGCCCACCGCGGGAACGGTGATCGCCCCGAGAGGGGCCGCATCTCACCGGGGCCACTCGTGGAGATGTCGAACCGGATGTAGCGGTGGTCCGACATGGTCTCCACGAGGTCCACCCGCCAGTTCAACACGCGCGCGGCTAACGCAGGGGTGGCGAAAGTGACGTCCACTATTGAGCCACCCTGACGCCGCACGCATGTCTGGACGCTTCCTCTGTTCAAGAGGGAGAGTCCAGAGGAGGCAGCCCACATTTCCAACGCCCGCCCGCGTGCGTCGGTGGCCGGGTTGCCCCAGGTCACCGACTTGGCGTTCAAGTCTCCCAGCACGAAGACCTGACGCGGCGCCGCCCTGCCGACCACGGCGGCCAGGACTCCGAGATAGTTCTCGAAGTCCCGGAGAGGACGGTTTGGGGAGAAATAGACGCCCACGAGGGCTATCTCTCCCCACGCGGCGGCCACGTATCCCGGTCCCCTCTCTAATAGCGAGAGGGGAGGGGAGTCTGTGGAAGACCGCGCCGCTAGTGCCACCAAGCCCTCCTCGTCACCCAGCCAACTGCCGGGGATCGAGTAGGGCTCGGCGACCACCGCTACGTTCACCAACCACTCAGCCATGGCCTGCACCAGCAGGTCCTGGGCCGCTCTGCAGTGGTTGGTGTTCGCCTGGAGGATGCGGTAGTCGGAAACCATTATTCCGACATCGCACCCCCCTCCTCATCAACCGCCGCTGGAGCTGCAGCGGCGACGACGGTGGCGGCGGTGGTGGCAACAGGGCGAACCTGCGCCGGCACTATGCCCTTCCTCACGGGGGGCTTGCAGCTCCTGCCCGTCATCCTGTGGTCCGCGGGGCGGCCACTGGCGGCACACGCCGTGCAGTGGGGCGTGGTGGCGCGGCAGGTGACACTCTTGTGTCCCTCTTGCCCGCACTGGTAGCACGTGTCTCCCCAGTCAAACTTTGAGGGACACGTGGCTCGGGTGTGGCCGAACGCAAAACACTTGAAGCAGCGCATAGGCTGGTCTTCAAGTGGTCGGACCACAGCCGAGCTGAGTCCCACCAATAACCGTCCTTTGCCCGCAGCAAGGACGGCCCCAGCCGCGGCGACTGGGCACTCAACGCGCATGATGCCCATGCCGCGGCGCCCGGGCCTGATGGCTCCGCCTTTTAACGCGCCAGCGTCACAACCTCCAGCCGCAGCAACGGCCGCCACCACATCCTCCTTGGTGACCGAATCCTCCAGATCGGCCACCTCCAAGGCTGCGGTCTTAACGGGCCTGACGACCGTTGCCGCATCCGCGATGACCTCTTGCAACTTTGTTGCGAAGAGGTCCGCATTTGTGCCGCGTGTTTCCCCCGAGAACTCGAAAATTCGAGCCCCGGTTAGGGTTCGGCGGCACGTGATGTTGCTGATCCCCAGCTGTGTGGGATCAGCATTGGTACGAGCCCGTCTTAGGACGGACTCGTACGTCTCGCCCCGCTCCACGGCCTCCGGGGTGATGGTCACCACGACGGCCGCGGTTTTGGGAGGAACTAGCTTCCTCCCGCCGGCTGGAGCCCTTTTGGCTGCGGGAGCAGTCGCAGCGGGCTTGGAGGCCGACTTTTTACCCTTCTTTCCCCTCCTGACCACTTCCGTCCACGACTGGTTGGACGGGGTGGTGGAGGGAAGAAGGGCGTCTTCCTCCTGCGACTTCTGGGTGGCTGCTGGGGTGGCAGACGACCCAGACGCTCCCTCCGCACTTGTGGTGGGGGTTTGAGGAGCCACCTTGGTCCTCTTGCCCTTCCCTTTCCCCTTGCCCTTGGAGGGCTTCACGGCCTGGGGCTGCGCACGCGATGCCGAGCCTGCTAGAGGCACAGGTTCCGGCTCCTTCGACGGAGGACTCTTATCCGCCGCTAGCGGCGGTCGGAGCCGCCTTTCCGGCAAGAGCCGGTCCTCGATGCCTGCGATGCAGGCTCTGGTGAAGGCCCTCTCCTCCATGACAACCTTGCGGATTATATCCTCAAGGTTGGAAGGGGAGGAGGAGGAGGCAGGTTGGGCAGGCCGGGCCGTGGCCTCAGCCAGCTTCTGGTGTAGCTGGCTGTTGTCCGCTTGCAGGCGATCCACCCTTGCCTGCAGCTGCCGCGTCTCGTCCGTGGCCGTCCGCTTCACCAGCTCCAGGACAATGCCGTGCAAGCTGGCGGCCCGGCATTTGAGGGCCTTCTGGAAGGTCCCCTTCAAGTTGGAGGACTTTGAGGCGACCTCCAAGACCTCCTCCTTGTCCTCCTGCGCCATGCGCTCCAGTTCCGCCAGGGAGTGGTCGGCATACAGCACACTAGTTGCACCATAGCCAGACCTCGACCTGGCGATTTGCGCCTGGCGCTCCTTCGCAGCGACCCTCTCCTCCAGGTCTTGCTGAAGTTGCGTCCTTCTTGCCAGATCTAGCTGGCGCTCGGCGTCCACCAAGCCCACTTCGTGGGTAGAGGAAGTCAAGGCCTTTTTGGACTTAACCTTCCTCTTCGGCTTGCTTCTGGCCGACTCCGAGGAGCCCTCGGACCCGAGCCTCAGATCGGCCCCTTTCCTTTTGAGGCAGCCGCTTTCAGCCGCCGACGCGTCCATACTGGACTCGTCGGAGTCCGACAACTCGTCTGGCCTGCTAAACAAGCTGGCCGCAGACGGTGCGCGGTCAGCTTCCGACGCCATAGCGTCGCCGGCGTGGCCCTGAGAAGGACCGTTTGTTTGGCCCTGAGAAGGGCCGTTGGGTGGGCCCTGAGAAGGGCCGTTTGAACCGCCCTGGGAAGAACGATTCGAAATGAATCGCCCAGAGGCGTCACGCATCGGTTTTGCACTCATTAGATTAAAATTAAAATTCGCAGATGTCCGCATAAAAAAATCTACGATTCACAGCTCACTTTAGCCGCCGGTCTGCCACTCCGTTACGGTGGTCAGACACGGCGTTGCCCGGGGATCACGACGAGGACGTATAAGCTGTGGGGGGATCCCCAACCTAACCTTTTTTTTTTTTTTTTTTTTTTTTTTTTTTTTTTTTTTTTTTTCGCTGAGAAATGACATTACGCATCTCCGCTCGTCGGGGGACGACACGGAGTATGTGGGACTCCCTGCCAGAGTGGCAGTATACCCACTAAAACTCAGCGGTGTTCCCGCATCGCCGTGATGGGAGGGCCATGGGAGACCGGCTCATCCTTTACTTCCACAACCCTCCCGGCGCATGCCCGCCTAGCTGGCGGGCCCCGCATGCCCCCCAGGCTGGGGGGCTACGGGAATGGCCGGGAACACCTGGCCATTCCCGTCCGACACTGATGGAGGCCTGTGCAATACAGGCAAGGGTGCCCCCGCACCCGTTGCCTGCTGGCCTCCACCTGGGAGGAGTCGGAGATGACTGTCATACTGACGTCTTCTTCGACCCCTCCTCCGCCTTCGGAGCGGCGCCGCGAGAGGGTCTTCCTCCCGCGCGCGCTCCGCCGCCTCCTTCTGGGACATGACGTATTCGCAGAAGGAGGCGACTGCCGCCCAGGACCCCTCATCCCCCAGCATGGCGTTGATCAAGCCGGGGAGAGAAAGGTCCGTTCCGATCGCCGCCGTGAGACTGCGGCGCGGCTCGGACCACGACGGGCACACCTCGAGAGTGTGCTGCGCCGTGTCCTCCGCCGCGCCACAGTCGTGACACGACGGCGTCTCCTCCCGCCCGATACGGTGCAGGTACGATCCGAAACAACCGTGTCCGGACAGCACCTGCACCAGGCGGAAGGAGAGGAACCCATGCGACCGCTCGAGCCAGTCTCGCAGGACCGGCCCAATCGCGTCGAGGGTTCGGCGGCCGAAGGCTGCGGTGGCGAGGTCCGTCGTCCAATGGACGACGATGGCGTCCCTCGCCTCCCGCCGGACGGCTTCCCGCTCTTCCGGGGCGGGGCGTTCTCCTCTCGCCCTCCGCCCCGCCGTCCATTCATACACTCTGGCGAGCACCCACGCCTCGAGTTCCCAAGGTGGGGTGCCGGCCAGAGCGCATGCTGCCGCGAAGCCCACCGTGCGGTAGGCCCGCGCCACCCGCTGGGCTATGGCCCTTTGGGGCGCCCGCAGGGCGGCGGCGTTCTCCCTCCTTTGGAGGGAGTCCTCCCAGATGGGCGCCCCGTAGAGGGCCATACTCTTCAAGATGCCGGCGTAAAGTTGCCGGCATCGGGCGCTGGGCCCCCCCAAGTTGGGAAGCAGCCAGGACAGCGCGCCCGCGGCCTTCAGCAGGCGCGACGACAGCCCGCTAAAATGCGGACCGAAGCGCCACCTGCTGTCGAGTACAAGGCCCAGATATTTCATCTGGGTCTTGACCTCGATTCTGACGCCCTCCACGAAGATGTGGGCGTCAGGTGGGGGGCGCTGCCGAGGTCCGTGGAAGAACACGGCCTCGGTCTTGTGCAGCGCCACCGTTAAACCTAGGCGGCGGATCCTCCCCGCGACCAAGGATCCGCCCGCCGAGGCCAAGTTGGCCGCCTCCCTGAAACTCCCCCCCCGGGCGGTGAGGAGAGTGTCGTCCGCGTAGCAAACGACACTCGTGCCTCGGAGGAGAGATCCCCGCAGGAGCCAATCATAGCCGACGTTCCAGAGGAGAGGTCCTATGACTGACCCCTGCGGAACGCCGGCCTCAACGGCGTATCGCCGGACTTGGCCAGTCCTATTTACCAGGAGGATCGCCCGATCCTCCAGGTAGCTGGCCAGCAGACTGCGCAGGTATAGAGGCACTCCGTGGAATCGGAGCGCCTCTAGGATGGTGGAGTGGGGAACGGAGTTGAAGGCGTTGGCTATGTCGAATGACACAGCCAACAATCCGTCCCCTGCCTCCATCGCCTCCTTCGCCTGCCCCTTAAGGCAGGCCAGCGCGTCCACCGTGGAACGCTCAGCCCGAAAACCGAACTGAGCATCCGACAAGTCCGGCCCGATCCCGCGCAAATGGCCCTTTAACCGCGCAGCGATTATCCCCTCGAACATTTTGCCGACCTCATCGAGCAGAACGATGGGCCGGTATGCCGAGGGGGAGTCTGCGGGGCGGCCCTCCTTGCGAAGGAGGCACAACTGTCCCTCCTTCCACGGTTTCGGGAACCTCCCAGAAGCAAGGCATGCGCTGAAGAGGTCCCGAAACCTCTCCTCCATTTGGGTGGCAGCGATCGCCACCACCCTTGCGGGAACGCCGTCGGGGCCTGGAGCTGTCTTCTTGGCGCGGATATGGAAAATCGCCGCGCCAAGTTCCGACTCCGTGACAGGAGGGGGGGCCTCCTCTTCTTCCTCGTCGTCTGGCGGGGCTATAGCTCGTGATGGGCCCATCACTGGCGGGGTGAAGTTGTTGTCCCTGCACGGGAACAGGGACTGAACCACCCCATCCAGAAACGCGGGCTCCAGGGTCTCGGCAACCGAGGGACCAAAGGGGCGCAATTTGTTTCGCGCCGCCTTATATGGTCGCCCGTAGGGGTCGTTGTCGAGACCCTCCAGCAGCTCGGCTCTCGCCGAGTCTCTGGCGGCGGCGACGGCCCGATCGAGGACCATTTTTGCCTCCATGTATAGCTCATAGAGGTGGTCCCCGTCGGCCCGGTCCCGTCGACGCCGCCGCCGGCTCCGCGTATAGGCCCTCCTTGCCCCCACACACGCTGCTCGAAGCCCCGCCAGCTCCACCGACCACCAGTACACAGCGCGTTTGGGTAGTGGTCGTCGGCGAGACCGAGGCATGCTAGAGTTGCATACCTCGGTCAGAGACTCCCTCAGTTGCCCCGCTACGGCGTCCACATCCAAGCCGGCGGTAGGCGGCGACAGCCAGTCCTGGATGAACGCCGCCTCCGTCGCTGCCTCCCTGTCCAGGCGGGTTAGGGCCCACCGCGGGAACGGTGATCGCCCCGAGAGGGGCCGCATCTCACCGGGGCCACTCGTGGAGATGTCGAACCGGATGTAGCGGTGGTCCGACATGGTCTCCACGAGGTCCACCCGCCAGTTCAACACGCGCGCGGCTAACGCAGGGGTGGCGAAAGTGACGTCCACTATTGAGCCACCCTGACGCCGCACGCATGTCTGGACGCTTCCTCTGTTCAAGAGGGAGAGTCCAGAGGAGGCAGCCCACATCTCCACCGCCCGCCCGCGTGCGTCGGTGGCCGGGTTGCCCCAGGTCACCGACTTGGCGTTCAAGTCTCCCAGCACGAAGACCTGACGCGGCGCCACCCTGCCGACCACGGCGGCCAGGACTCCGAGATAGTTCTCGAAGTCCTGGAGAGGGTGGTTTGGGGAGAAATAGACGCCCACGAGGGCTATCTCTCCCCACGCGGCGGCCACGTATCCCGGTCCCCTCTCTAATAGCGAGAGGGGAGGGGAGTCTGTGGAAGACCGCGCCGCTAGTGCCACCAAGCCGTCCTCGTCACCCAGCCAACTGCTGGGGATCGAGTAGGGCTCGGCGACCACCGCTACGTTCACCAACCACTCAGCCATGGCCTGCACCAGCAGGTCCTGGGCCGCTCTGCAGTGGTTGGTGTTCGCCTGGAGGATGCGGTAGTCGGAAACCATTATTCCGACATCGCACCCCCCTCCTCAGCAACCGCCGCTGGAGCTGCAGCGGCGACGACGGTGGCGGCGGTGGTGGCAACAGGGCGAACCTGCACCGGCACTATGCCCTTCCTCACGGGGGGCTTGCAGCTCCTGCCCGTCATCCTGTGGTCCGCGGGGCGGCCACTGGCGGCACACGCCGTGCAGTGTGGCGTGGTGGCGCGGCAGGTGACACTCTTGTGTCCCTCTTGCCCGCACTGGTAGCACGTGTCTCCCCAGTCAAACTTTGAGGGACACGTGGCTCGGGTGTGGCCGAACGCAAAACACTTGAAGCAGCGCATAGGCTGGTCTTCAAGTGGTCGGACCACAGCCGAGCTGAGTCCCACCAATAACATTCCTTTGCCCGCAGCAAGGACGGCCCCAGCCGCGGCGACTGGGCACTCAACGCGCATGATGCCCATGCCGCGGCGCCCGGACCTGATGGCTCCGCCTTTTACCGCGCCAGCGTCGCAGCCTCCAGCCGCAGCAACGGCCGCCGCCACATCCTCCTTGGTGACCGAATCCTCCAGATCGGCCACCTCCAAGGCTGCGGTCTTAACGGGCCTGACGACCGTTGCCGCATCCGCGATGACCTCTTGCAACTTTGTTGCGAAGAGGTCCGCATTTGTGCCGCGTGTTTCCCCCGAGAACTCGAAAATTCGAGCCCCGGTTAGGGTTCGGCGGCACGTGATGTTGCTGATCCCCAGCTGCGTGGGATCAGCATTGGTACGAGCCCGTCTTAGGACGGACTCGTACGTCTCGCCCCGCTCCACGGCCTCCGGGGTGATGGTCACCACGACGGCCGCGGTTTTGGGAGGAACTAGCTTCCTCCCGCCGGCTGGAGCCCTTTTGGCTGCGGGAGCAGTCGCAGCGGGCTTGGAGGCCGACTTTTTACCCTTCTTTCCCCTCCTGACCACTTCCGTCCACGACTGGTTGGACGGGGTGGTGGAGGGAAGAAGGGCGTCTTCCTCCTGTGACTTCTGGGTGGCTGCTGGGGTGGCAGACGACCCAGACGCTCCCTCCGCACTTGTGGTGGGGGTTTGAGGAGCCACCTTGGTCCTCTTGCCCTTGCCTTTCCCCTTGCCCTTGGAGGGCTTCGCGGCCTGGGGCTGCGCACACGATGCCGAGCCTGCTAGAGGCACAGGTTCCGGCTCCTTCGAAGGTGGACTCTTATCCGCCGCTAGCGGCGGTCGGAGCCGCCTTTCCGGCAAGAGCCGGTCCTCGATGCCTGCGAAGCAGGCTCTGGTGAAGGCCCTCTCCTCCATGACAACCTTGCGGATTATATCCTCAAGGTTGGAAGGGGAGGAGGAGGAGCCTCCTACTGCCGGACCTGGGGCAGGTTGGGCAGGCCGGGCCGTGGCCTCAGCCAGCTTCTGGTGTAGCTGGCTGTTGTCCGCTTGCAGGCGATCCACCCTTGCCTGCAGCTGCCGCGTCTCGTCCGTGGCCGTCCGCTTCACCAGCTCCAGGACAATGCCGTGCAAGCTGGCGGCCCGGCATTTGAGGGCCTTCTGGAAGGTCCCCTTCAAGTTGGAGGACTTTGAGGCGACCTCCAAGACCTCCTCCTTGTCCTCCTGCGCCATGCGCTCCAGTTCCGCCAGGGAGTGGTCGGCATACAGCACACTTGATGCACCATAGCCAGACCTCGACCTGGCGATTTGCGCCTGGCGCTCCTTCGCAGCGACCCTCTCCTCCAGGTCTTGCTGGAGTTGCGCCCTTCTTGCTAAATCTAGCTGGCGCTCGGCGTCCACCAAGCCCACATCGTGGGTAGAGGAAGTCGAAGCCTTTTTGGACTTCAACTTCCTCTTCGGCTTACTTCTGGCCGACTCCGAGGAGCCCTCGGACCCGAGCCTCAGATCGGCCCCTTTTCTTTTGAGGCAGCCGCTTTCAGCCGCCGACGCGTCCATACTGGAGTCGTCGGAGTCCGACAACTCGTCTGGCCTGCTAAACAAGCTGGCCGCAGACGGTGCGCGGTCAGCTTCCGACGCCGTAGCGTCGCCGGCGTGGCCCTGAGAAGGGCCGTTTGATTGGCCCTGAGAAGGGCCGTTGGGTGGGCCCTGAGAAGGGCCGTTTGAATCGCCTTGGGAAGAACGATTCGCAATGAATCGCCCAGAGGCGTCACGCATTGGTTTCTTATACATCGGGTTAAAATTAAAATCCAAATTCGCAGACGTCCGCATAAAAATCTACGATTCACAGCTCACTTTAGCCGCCGGTCTGCCACTCCGTTACGGTGGTCAGACACGGCGTTGCCCGGGGATCACGACGAGGACGTATAAGCTGTGGGGGGATCCCCCCCCAACCTAACCTAACCTTTTTTTTTTTTTTTTTTTTTTTTTTTTTTTTTTCCGCTGAGAAATGACATTACGCATCTCCGCTCGTCGGGGGACGACACGGAGTATGTGGGACTCCCTGCCAGAGTGGCAGTATACCCACTAAAACTCAGCGGTGTTCCCGCATCGCCGTGATGGGAGGGCCATGGGAGACCGGCTCATCCTTTACTTCCACAACCCTCCCGGCGCATGCCCGCCTAGCTGGCGGGCCCCGCATGCCCCCCATGCTGGGGGGCTACGGGAATGGCCGGGAACACCTGGCCATTCCCGTCCGACACTGATGGAGGCCTGTGCAATACAGGCAAGGGTGCCCCCGCACCCGTTGCCTGCTGGCCTCCACCTGGGAGGAGTCGGAGATGACTGTCATACTGACGTCTTCTTCGACCCCTCCTCCGCCTTCGGAGCGGCGCCGCGAGAGGGTCTTCCTCCCGCGCGCGCTCCGCCGCCTCCTTCTGGGACATGACGTATTCGCAGAAGGAGGCGACTGCCGCCCAGGACCCCTCATCCCCCAGCATGGCGTTGATCAAGCCGGGGAGAGAAAGGTCCGTTCCGATCGCCGCCGTGAGACTGCGGCGCGGCTCGGACCACGACGGGCACACCTCGAGAGTGTGCTGCGCCGTGTCCTCCGCCGCGCCACAGTCGTGACACGACGGCGTCTCCTCCCGCCCGATACGGTGCAGGTACGATCCGAAACAACCGTGTCCGGACAGCACCTGCACCAGGCGGAAGGAGAGGAACCCATGCGACCGCTCGAGCCAGTCTCGCAGGACCGGCCCAATCGCGTCGAGGGTTCGGCGGCCGAAGGCTGCGGTGGCGAGGTCCGTCGTCCAATGGACGACGATGGCGTCCCTCGCCTCCCGCCGGACGGCTTCCCGCTCTTCCGGGGCGGGGCGTTCTCCTCTCGCCCTCCGCCCCGCCGTCCATTCATACACTCTGGCGAGCACCCACGCCTCGAGTTCCCAAGGTGGGGTGCCGGCCAGAGCGCATGCTGCCGCGAAGCCCACCGTGCGGTAAGCCCGCGCCACCCGCTGGGCTATGGCCCTTTGGGGCGCCCGCAGGGCGGCGGCGTTCTCCCTCCTGTGGAGGGAGTCCTCCCAGATGGGCGCCCCGTAGAGGGCCATACTCTTTAAGATGCCGGCGTAAAGTTGCCGGCATCGTGCGCTGGGCCCCCCCAGGTTGGGAAGCAGCCAAGACAGCGCGCCCGCGGTCTTCAGCAGGCGCGACGACAGCCCGCTAAAATGCGGACCGAAGCGCCACCTGCTGTCGAGTACAAGGCCCAGATATTTCATCTGGGCCTTGACCTCGATTCTGACGCCCTCCACGAAGATGTGGGCGTCAGGTGGGGGGCGCTGCCGAGGTCCGTGGAAGAACACGGCCTCGGTCTTGTGCAGCGCCACCGTTAAACCTAGGCGGCGGATCCTCCCCGCGACCAAGGATCCGCCCGCCGAGGCCAAGTTGGCCGCCTCCCTGAAACTCCCCCCCCGGGCGGTGAGGAGAGTGTCGTCCGCGTAGCAAACGACACTCGTGCCTCGGAGGAGAGTTCCCCGCAGGAGCCAATCATAGCCGACGTTCCAGAGGAGAGGTCCTATGACTGACCCCTGCGGAACGCCGGCCTCAACGGCGTATCGCCGGACTTGGCCAGTCCTATTTACCAGGAGGATCGCCCGATCCTCTAGGTAGCTGGCCAGCAGACTGCGCAGGTATCGAGGCACTCCGTGGAATCGGAGCGCCTCTAGGATGGTGGAGTGGGGAACGGAGTTGAAGGCGTTGGCTATGTCGAATGACACAGCCAACAATCCGTCCCCTGCCTCCATCGCCTCCTTCGCCTGCCACTTAAGGCAGGCTAGCGCGTCCACCGTGGAACGCTCAGCCCGAAAACCGAACTGAGCATCCGACAAGTCCGGCCCGATCCCGCGCAAATGGCCCTTTAACCGCGCAGCGATTATCCCCTCGAACATTTTGCCGACCTCATCGAGCAGAACGATGGGCCGGTATGCCGAGGGGGAGTCTGCGGGGCGGCCCTCCTTGCGAAGGAGGCACAACTGCCCCTCCTTCCACGGTTTCGGGAACCTCCCAGAAGCAAGGCATGCGCTGAAGAGGTCCCGAAACCTCTCCTCCATTTGGGTGGCAGCGATCGCCACCACCCTTGCGGGAACGCCGTCGGGGCCTGGAGCCGTCTTCTTGGCGCGGATATGGAAAATCGCCGCGCCAAGTTCCGACTCCGTGACAGGAGGGGGGGCCTCCTCTTCTTCCTCGTCGTCTGGCGGGGCTATAGCTCGTGATGGGCCCATCACTGGCGGGGTGAAGTGGCTGTCCCTGCACGGGAATAGGGACTGAACCACCCCATCCAGAAACGCGGGCTCCAGGGTCTCGGCAACCGGGGGACCAAAGGGGCGCAATTTGTTGCGCGCCGCCTTATATGGTCGCCCGTAAGGGTCGTTGTCGAGACCCTCCAGCAGCTCGGCTCTCGCCGAGTCTCTGGCGGCGGCGATGGCCCGATCGAGGACCATTTTTGCCTCCATGTATAGCTCATAGAGGTGGTCCTCGTCGGCCCGGTCCCGTCGACGCCGCCGCCGGCTCCGCGTATAGGCCCTCCTTGCCCCCACACACGCTGCTCGAAGCCCCGCCAGCTCCACCGACCACCAGTACACAGCGCGTTTGGGTAGTGGTCGTCGGCGAGACCGAGGCATGCTAGAGTTGCATACCTCGGTCAGAGACTCCCTCAGCTGCCCCGCTACGGCATCCACATCCAAGCCGGCGGTAGGCGGCGACAGCCAGTCCTGGATGAACGCCGCCTCCGCCGCTGCCTCCCTGTCCAGGCGGGTTAGGGCCCACCGCGGGAACGGTGATCGCCCCGAGAGGGGCCGCATCTCACCGGGGCCACTTGTGGAGATGTCGAACCGGATGTAGCGGTGGTCCGACATGGTCTCCACGAGGTCCACCCGCCAGTTCAACACGCGCGCGGCTAACGCAGGGGTGGCGAAAGTGACGTCCACTATTGAGCCACCCTGACGCCGCACGCATGTCTGGACGCTTCCTCTGTTCAAGAGGGAGAGTCCAGAGGAGGCAGCCCACATCTCCACCGCCCGCCCGCGTGCGTCGGTGGCCGGGTTGCCCCAGGTCACCGACTTGGCGTTCAAGTCTCCCAGCACGAAGACCTGACGCGGCGCCACCCTGCCGACCACGGCGGCCAGGACTCCGAGATAGTTCTCGAAGTCCTGGAGAGGGCGGTTTGGGGAGAAATAGACGCCCACGAGGGCTATCTCTCCCCACGCGGCGGCCACGTATCCCGGTCCCCTCTCTAATAGCGAGAGGGGAGGGGAGTCTGTGGAAGACCGCGCCGCTAGTGCCACCAAGCCGTCCTCGTCACCCAGCCAACTGCCGGGGATCGAGTAGGGCTCGGCGACCACCGCTACGTTCACCAACCACTCAGCCATGGCCTGCACCAGCAGGTCCTGGGCCGCTCTGCAGTGGTTGGTGTTCGCCTGGAGGATGCGGTAGTCGGAAACCATTATTCCGACATCGCACCCCCCTCCTCAGCAACCGCCGCTGGAGCTGCAGCGGCGACGACGGTGGCGGCGGTGGTGGCAACAGGGCGAACCTGCGCCGGCACTATGCCCTTCCTCACGGGGGGCTTGCAGCTCCTGCCCGTCATCCTGTGGTCCGCGGGGCGGCCACTGGCGGCACACGCCGTGCAGTGTGGCGTGGTGGCGCGGCAGGTGACACTCTTGTGTCCCTCTTGCCCGCACTGGTAGCACGTGTCTCCCCAGTCAAACTTTGAGGGACACGTGGCTCGGGTGTGGCCGAACGCAAAACACTTGAAGCAGCGCATAGGCTGGTCTTCAAGTGGTCGGACCACAGCCGAGCTGAGTCCCACCAATAACCGTCCTTTGCCCGCAGCAAGGACGGCCCCAGCCGCGGCGACTGGGCACTCAACGCGCATGATGCCCATGCCGCGGCGCCCGGGCCTGATGGCTCCGCCTTTTACCGCGCCAGCGTCACAGCCTCCAGCCGCAGCAACGGCCGCAGCCACATCCTCTTTGGTGACCGAATCCTCCAGATCGGCCACCTCCAAGGCTGCGGTCTTAACGGGCCTGACGACCGTTGCCGCATCCGCGATGACCTCTTGCAACTTTGTTGCGAAGAGGTCCGCATTTGTGCCGCGTGTTTCCCCCGAGAACTCGAAAATTCGAGCCCCGGTTAGGGTTCGGCGGCACGTGATGTTGCTGATCCCTAGCTGTGTGGGATCAGCATTGGTACGAGCCCGTCTTAGGACGGACTCGTACGTCTCGCCCCGCACCACGGCCTCCGGGGTGATGGTCACCACGACGGCCGCGGTTTTGGGAGGAACTAGCTTCCTCCCGCCGGCTGGAGCCCTTTTGGCTGCGGGTGCAGTCGCAGCGGGCTTGGAGGCCGACTTTTTACCCTTCTTTCCCCTCCTGACCACTTCCGTCCACGACTGGTTGGACGGGGTGGTGGAGGGAAGAAGGGCGTCTTCCTCCTGCGACTTCTGGGTGGCTGCTGGGGTGGCAGACGACCCAGACGCTCCCTCCGCACTTGTGGTGGGGGTTTGAGGAGCCACCTTAGTCCTCTTGCCCTTACCTTTCCCCTTGCCCTTAGAGGGCTTCGCGGCCTGGGGCTGCGCACACGATGCCGAGCCTGCTAGAGGCACAGGTTCCGGCTCCTTCGAAGGTGGACTCTTATCCGCCGCTAGCGGCGGTCGGAGCCGCCTTTCCGGCAAGAGCCGGTCCTCGATGCCTGCGAAGCAGGCTCTGGTGAAGGCCCTCTCCTCCATGACAACCTTGCGGATTATATCCTCAAGGTTGGAAGGGGAGGAGGAGGAGCCTCCTACTGCCGGACCTGGGGCAGGTTGGGCAGGCCGGGCCGTGGCCTCAGCCAGCTTCTGGTGTAGCTGGCTGTTGTCCGCTTGCAGGCGATCCACCCTTGCCTGCAGCTGCCGCGTCTCGTCCGTGGCCGTCCGCTTCACCAGCTCCAGGACAATGCCGTGCAAGCTGGCAGCCCGGCATTTGAGGGCCTTCTGGAAGGTCCCCTTCAAGTTGGAGGACTTTGAGGCGACCTCCAAGACCTCCTCCTTGTCCTCCTGCGCCATGCGCTCCAGTTCCGCCAGGGAGTGGTCGGCATACAGCACACTAGTTGCACCATAGCCAGACCTCGACCTGGCGATTTGCGCCTGGCGCTCCTTCGCAGCGACCCTCTCCTCCAGGTCTTGCTGGAGTTGCGCCCTTCTTGCTAAATCTAGCTGGCGCTCGGCGTCCACCAAGCCCACATCGTGGGTAGAGGAAGTCGAAGCCTTTTTGGACTTCAACTTCCTCTTCGGCTTACTTCTGGCCGACTCCGAGGAGCCCTCGGACCCGAGCCTCAGATCGGCCCCTTTTCTTTTGAGGCAGCCGCTTTCAGCCGCCGACGCGTCCATACTGGAGTCGTCGGAGTCCGACAACTCGTCTGGCCTGCTAAACAAGCTGGCCGCAGACGGTGCGCGGTCAGCTTCCGACGCCGTAGCGTCGCCGGCGTGGCCCTGAGAAGGGCCGTTTGATTGGCCCTGAGAAGGGCCGTTGGGTGGGCCCTGAGAAGGGCCGTTTGAATCGCCTTGGGAAGAACGATTCGCAATGAATCGCCCAGAGGCGTCACGCATTGGTTTCTTATACATCGGGTTAAAATTAAAATCCAAATTCGCAGACGTCCGCATAAAAATCTACGATTCACAGCTCACTTTAGCCGCCGGTCTGCCACTCCGTTACGGTGGTCAGACACGGCGTTGCCCGGGGATCACGACGAGGACGTATAAGCTGTGGGGGGATCCCCCCCCAACCTAACCTAACCTAACCTAACCTAACCTAACCTAACCTAACCTTTTTTTTTTTTTTTTTTTTGTCGCTGAGAAATGACATTACGCATCTCCGCTCGTCGGGGGACGACACGGAGTATGTGGGACTCCCTGCCAGAGTGGCAGTATACCCACTAAAACTCAGCGGTGTTCATCGCCGTGATGGGAGGGCCATGGGCAACCGGCTCATCCTTTACTTCCACAACCCTCCCGGCGCATGCCCGCCTAGCTGGCGGGCCCCGCATGCCCCCCAGGCTGGGGGGCTACGGGAATGGCCGGGAACACCTGGCCATTCCCGTCCGACACTGATGGAGGCCTGTGCAATACAGGCAAGGGTGCCCCCGCACCCGTTGCCTGCTGGCCTCCACCTGGGAGGAGTCGGAGATGACTGTCATACTGACGTCTTCTTCGACCCCTCCTCCGCCTTCGGAGCGGCGCCGCAAGAGGGTCTTCCTCCCGCGCGCGCTCCGCCGCCTCCTTCTGGGACATGACGTATTCGCAGAAGGAGGCGACTGCCGCCCAGGACCCCTCATCCCCCAGCATGGCGTTGATCAAGCCGGGGAGCGAAAGGTCCGTTCCGATCGCCGCTGTGAGACTGCGGCGCGGCTCGGACCACGACGGGCACACCTCGAGAGTGTGCTGCGCCGTGTCCTCCGCCGCGCCACAGTCGTGACACGACGGCGTCTCCTCCCGCCCGATACGGTGAAGGTACGATCCGAAACAACCGTGTCCGGACAGCACCTGCACCAGGCGGAAGGAGAGGAACCCATGCGACCGCTCGAGCCAGTCTCGCAGGACCGGCCCAATCGCGTCGAGGGTTCGGCGGCCGAAGGCTGCGGTGACGAGGTCCGTCGTCCAATGGACGACGATGGCGTCCCTCGCCTCCCGCCGGACGGCTTCCCGCTCTTCCGGGGCGGGGCGTTCTCCTCTCGCCCTCCGCCCTGCCGTCCATTCATACACTCTGGCGAGCACCCACGCCTCGAGTTCCCAAGGTGGGGTGCCGGCCAGAGCGCATGCTGCCGCGAAGCCCACCGTGCGGTAGGCCCGCGCCACCCGCTGGGCTATGGCCCTTTGGGGCGCCCGCAGGGCAGCGGCGTTCTCCCTCCTTTGGAGGGAGTCCTCCCAGATGGGCGCCCCGTAGAGGGCCATACTCTTCAAGATGCCGGCGTAAAGTTGCCGGCATCGTGCGCTGGGCCCCCCCAAGTTGGGAAGCAGCCAGGACAGCGCGCCCGCGGCCAACCTAACCTAACCTAACCTAACCTAACCTTTTTGTTTTTTTTTTTTTTTTTTTTTTTCGCTGAGAAATGACATTACGCATCTCCGCTCGTCGGGGGACGACACGGAGTATGTGGGACTCCCTGCCAGAGTGGCAGTATACCCACTAAAACTCAGCGGTGTTCCCGCATCGCCGTGATGGGAGGGCCATGGGTAACCGGCTCATCCTTTACTTCCACAACCCTCCCGGCGCATGCCCGCCTAGCTGGCGGGCCCCGCATGCCCCCCAGGCTGGGGGGCTACGGGAATGGCCGGGAACACCTGGCCATTCCCGTCCGACACTGGTGGAGGCCTGTGCAATACAGGCAAGGGTGCCCCCGCACCCGTTGCCTGCTGGCCTCCACCTGGGAGGAGTCGGAGATGACTGTCATACTGACGTCTTCTTCGACCCCTCCTTCGCCTTCGGAGCGGCGCCGCGAGAGGGTCTTCCTCCCGCGCGCGCTCCGCCGCCTCCTTCTGGGACATGACGTGTTCGCAGAAAGAGGCGACTGCCGCCCAGGACCCCTCATCCCCCAGCATGGCGTTGATTAAGCCGGGGAGCGAAAGGTCCGTTCCGATCGCCGCCGTGAGACTGCGGCGCGGCTCGGACCACGACGGGCACACCTCGAGAGTGTGCTGCGCCGTGTCCTCCGCCGCGCCACAGTCGTGACACGACGGCGTCTCCTCCCGCCCGATACGGTGCAGGTACGATCCGAAACAACCGTGTCCGGACAGCACCTGCACCAGGCGGAAGGAGAGGAACCCATGCGACCGCTCGAGCCAGTCTCGCAGGACCGGCCCAATCGCGTCAAGGGTTCGGCGGCCGAAGGCTGCGGTGGCGAGGTCCGTCGTCCAATGGACGACGATGGCGTCCCTCGCCTCCCGCCGGACGGCTTCCCGCTCTTCCGGGGCGGGGCGTTCTCCTCTCGCCCTCCGCCCCGCCGTCCATTCATACACTCTGGCGAGCACCCACGCCTCGAGTTCCCAAGGTGGGGTGCCGGCCAGAGCGCATGCTGCCGCGAAGCCCACCGTGCGGTAGGCCCGCGCCACCCGCTGGGCTATGGCCCTTTGGGGTGCCCGCAGGGAACCTAACCTAACCTAACCTTTTTTTTTTTTTTTTGTCGCTGAGAAATGACATTACGCATCTCCGCTCGTCGGGGGACGACACGGAGTATGTGGGACTCCCTGCCAGAGTGGCAGTATACCCACTAAAACTCAGCGGTGTTCCTGCATCGCCGTGATGGGAGGGCCATGGGAAACCGGCTCAACCTTTGCTTCCACAACCCTCCCGGCAACCTAACCTAACCTAACCTAACCTAACCTCCCAACCTTCGTGGCGTTCGGATCGTTTTCGGTGTCGCTCCGTCTTCAAAAAATCGAAAAAGTGGTTTAAAGTTGACTGATTTTGGCAATTGTAGTATCCATGTGTGCGGAATGGTAAAACCTATACGCCCTAGTGAGTGTTTATAACCGGATTGCAGTGAGAAATTGTGAAAACCTGAAAAACCTCAACTTTTTGAGGTTAAACTTAGAAACAGAAACTTAAATTGCAAACGCTGCGGAAACAAGATCGATGACCCCGCTTTTTTATTGAGGAAAGGGGAGGGGGTTATTTCCGCAGACCGTCCTGGTAACACAGAAGTCTGAAAAAACCAAGCCATCCGGAGTTATTAGAAGAAAAACAAAAACCACGTGGCACTGAAAATGCTGAAAACGCCAAGCTAGAGAGCTGAAAATTTGCAGCAGTCATCTCATCTGACAGTTTGGACTGGTGCCGCAAGTATTTTGGTTGTACCTATTGTACCTGATTTTTAAGAACACTGAACTTTCAAAATTTGGACCCTCATATCTTTGAATATAATAAAGATTTTCAAGATCTTCAACTACAGTCCTTGGCGCTCTTATCAGTAGAACAGATGCTGTTAAACTTAGATTTTTCAGTTGAATAGTTTTTAAATTATAAGGAATTTTATTATAAAACCAAATTTTCAAAATTTTTATCTATTGTATTTTATGTTTTTAATGATATTGTTTATATTATGTGTAGCATAAGATTTTTCCTATTTTTTAACATTTTTTTTTCAAAATTTTTCGTTCAGTGGATCCTGAGATATCGATTTTTATCTAATTTTTCGCTTTTAATCAAAATTTAATAGAAAATAAATTATTTTGATTACGGGACTGGTTCCAATACGTTTATTGTGACCTATTTAAGCCCAAACACGGGAACTATATCTCCAAAATTGCGAATTTGACAAAATCCCAGCATTTTGGTTTTTCAGGTTTATATTTTCAACAAGCTATATCTCGGGAACCACTTGACCTGTTTCTCGGATTTTCAGTATTGTTTGGAGGGTTCATTGAATAATAGCAACTGTAGGGTTTCAGGGGTTTTCAGGCTGAAAATATTTTTGTCGCTGAAACCGCTTTTAGGAGGTACCTGAAGTGACGCCGAGGTGTGCGTTCGAAACCCGAGCCTTCTCCGATGAGGGGTTCCAAAGTTATGGGTCCTGAAGCTTGACTTTTGACAGTTCGGCGGCAATCTTGTTTAGTTTTAAACCGCAGATACTCCTGAACCGAAGGTCCCAGGAAGTTGCGGTTTTCAGTTATAGGCTTGGGGGCTCCTGGTCTTCCTTACCCCTCTTTTTCAGGCGACTAGAAGCTGAAAATTCTCGAGGTCCTGAAAACGGATTCAGCAGACAGTAAAGCTCAGGCCAAGTTGATAGAGCCTAAACTCGGGTGTTTTGCGGCTTCCCAAAGCGGAGATATCACCTGTTAAAAATTGACTTTGATAGTTGTGCCGCCATCTTTACGGTAACTTAAACAGCGATATCTCCGGAACGGAACGTCTTAGAGCAACGGGATTTTCACTGTCTTCAATAACAGGCTGAAGCCTGTCGGATGAGGTACTTTTCAGGCGTTTTGCGGGGGACAACTTTTTTCAGCCTGAAAACTGTTTCGGTACATTGGTCGCACCGAGCCAAGTGCGGAGAGCCCAAACACCGAGGTTTTTGGACCGGTGGTTTAGGGTAAGGGTGGAGGACCAAACCCCGTTAGTACAGTGCACGCGCTGTTTGGGCTACGGGCACGACAGACGATTCTGCAAGGAAGCGGCTGACTTGTGCAGTCACTGCGGCGGCCCGCACCTGAGGTCGGAATGTGCCGACTTTCTAACGGGGGCGCCGCCGAAGTGCCAGAACTGCACAAGAGCCAAGCTCGGGGACGTCGGTCACAACGCCTTCAGCTCGGAGTGTCCGACTCGCCGCAAGTGGGACGTTATCGCACGATCGACGGTAGCCTATTGCTAAGGGCACCCGGGGCAACCCAAACCCCTACAGACTGGTACAGGCCAACCTCCAGAGGAAAAAACTAGCGACGAACGAGCTTCTGATCGAAGCGGTAGAGCGCGGCGTCGCCGTTGCTCTCCTCCAGGAACCATATGTGGGCGGGGCGAAGGCGATGAGGAGTCACAGGGGCGTTCGGATCTTCCAGAGCACTGACATAGGAGACGGGACTGTAAAGGCCGCAATAGCGGTCTTCGATCAAGATCTTATAGTAGAACAGCACCCGAAACTCACCACGAACAACATCACCGTGGTGGGGATCCGAATCATCAGGCACTGGGCCTGGAAGATCACGCTGGTCTCCTTCTATTTTGAGCCGGACCAGCCAATTGGACCATACCTGGAGCACCTCAAACGCGTCGAGGAAGCGGTTGGCTCCAGAATGTGGATTCTTGGGGGAGATGCAAACGTAAAAAGTACCTAGTGGGGAAGTCTGTCCATCGACCGCAGGGGCGAAGAAGTGTCTGGAGTTCTCGGCGAGCTGGACCTCAACATACTGAACAGAGGGGAAATTCCGACCTTCGACACGACCAGAGGGGGGATACGCTACTGCAGCCATGTAGATATCACTGCGTGTTCCACAGACATTCTGGATCTGGTGGGCGACTGGAAAGTAGACGAGGGCCTTACGAGCTCGGATCACAACGGCATTGTTTTTGACATAAAATTAAAGAGAAGCAAAGGCATCCAAATTAATAGAACTACCAGAATCTACAATACAAAAAAAGCAAATTGGTCCGAGTTTCGTGAGGAATTCGGCCAATTAATGCAGATAAATAACATTAACAAAATAGAAATAGACAAATTACATACAACTTATCAACTAAACACAATAACCAACTTATATACTAAATTAATAAACGAAGCATGCGTTTCATCAATACCTAGAAAAAAAATCAAAAGAAATACTTATCTTGCCGTGGTGGTCCGAGAAACTTGAGGCGATGAAGAAGGAGGTCGCCACCAGAAAACGCAGAGTCAGGAGTGCTGCACCAGCCCGGAGATCGAAGGTCGTCGAAGAGTACCTGAAAAAGAAAGTTGAGTATGAGAAGGAGGCAGCCAAAGCCGAAATCGAGAGCTGGAAGAACTTCTGCACAAGACAGGATAAAGAAGGGGTTTGGGAAGGCATTTACCGGGTGATAGGAAGAACCAAGGGAAGAGGAGAGGACCAGCCACTGGTAAAGGACGGGGAGGTACTGGACGCAAAAGGGTCGGTTCGGTTACTAGCGGAAACCTTCTACCCGGAAGACCACTCAGGCTCCGACAGCACTTGCCACCGCCTCACCAGAGAAAAGGCCGACACCGTGAATGCTGATTGGCAATATGATTCATGTGAACCACCATTCACGAGGGTCGAGCTGATGGCAGCGTGCGGGTCTTTTAACGCCAAAAAAGCACCAGGAGTTGATGGTTTCACCGCCGACATTTGCTGCCAGGCCATTAGAGCTTCCCCCGAGATAGCCTTGGCTCTCCTCAATGGATGTCTGAGATGCCACCTCTTCCCCGAAATCTGGAAAGAAGCGACGGTAATAATTTTTAAGAAGCCTGGGAAAACCGACTACTGTGCCGTACAAGGCGTACAGACCAATCGGCCTTTTGCCTATCCTAGGAAAAATCAACGAGAAGATGTTGGTGGCCCGCCTCAAGTTTCACCTAATCCCTAGGATGAGTACTCGCCAGTACGGATTCATGCCCCAGAAGAGCACTGAGGACTCCCTCTATGCACTAATGAAACATATACGCGGTAAGCTGGAACAAAAGAAAATAACAGTCCTAGTATCATTGGACATAGAGGGAGCCTTCGACAGCGCATGGTGGCCAGCCATAAGAGTCCGTTTGGCTGAGGAACAGTGTCCTGTCGGCTTGAGGAGGGTCATCGACAGCTATCTTAAGAACCGAATGGTCAGGGTCAGGTACGCAGATGAAGAGCACTGTAAGGCAACAAGCAAGGGCTGTGTCCAGGGTTCTATTGGGGGACCAATCTTGTGGAACCTGGTACTGGACCCGCTCCTAAAGAACTTGGAGGCTGGGGATGTCTATTGCCAGGCCTTTGCAGACGACGTAGTGCTGGTCTTCGATGGTGACACTGCTTTGGAGATCGAGGGACGTGCCAATGCCGCTCTCGAACGTGTTCGGGCGTGGGGCGTTCAAAACAAACTTAAATTTGCCCCGCAAAAAACCAATGCGATGATAATAACGCGCAAATTGAAATACGACACCCTGCGCTTGAGCATGGGCGGGATCGACATTGCCATGTCCAATGAGATCAAAATCCTGGGTGTCACCATAGACAGGCAGCTGACATTCAACGCGCACGTCGCAAATGTGTGCCGAAGGGCAATAGATATCCACAAGCAGCTAACCAGGGCAGCAAAGACCAGCTGGGGGCTTCACCCGGAAGTCATCAGGATAATATATGTGGCCACCGTTGAGCCAGTCATCCTGTACGCCGCCAGCGTATGGGCCCAGGCCGTCGAGAAGCTAGGTATCAGGAAGCAGTTGGGAGCGGTTCAGCGCGGTATTGCACAGAAGCTGTGCAAAGGATACCGGACAATCTCCTTGAACTCTGCGCTAGTGCTGGCTGGGATACTACCTCTCGACCTGCGAGTCCGCGAAGCGGCTTCGCTATACGAGGCCAGGAGAGGGGTGCCTCAGCCAGCACTTGGCGGCAGGATGGTCGAGCGAACCGCCTCGGCAATGGAGGCTCCTCACCCCTCGGAGCGCGCTGAGCTGGAGCTCGTAAGCCTGGTAAACCAAGAGCAACTAGATGCCCAGAGCGAACATGAAGTTCGTATCTTTACGGACGGGAGCAGGATTGGGGGCAAGGTTGGAGCGGCACTATCCATTTGGAATGGTGACGCCGAAACCAAAGCTCTCAAACTTGCTCTCCCACACTACTCCACCGTTTACCAGGCTGAGCTTCTGGCGATATGCGTCGCTACGAGGGAGATACTAAAGCACAGCGCAAAATCGTTTGGAATCTTCAGTGACTCCATGGCGGCCCTCCAAACCGTGCAAAACTACGACCGACACCACCCCCTGGCAGTAGAGACAAGGGCCAACTTGAGGTCAGCGTCGGTCCATGACAAGGCTGTCACCTTGTTCTGGATCAAAGCCCATGTGGGACTGCAAGGCAATGAGAGGGCCGACGAACTAGCCAAAGGGGCTGCTGAGGGTTCCAAACGAAAGCCTGACTACGACTTGTGTCCGGTTTCGTACGTCAAGCGATGCATCCGAACGGCAACGCTTGACGTATGGAACCAAAGATACACCTCCGGAGAAACTGCTTCCGTCACCAAAATGTTTTTCCCGGATGCGGTGGCGGCTTACAGGATAATCAGGAAGTGCAAAATAAGCAACGTAATCACACAAATCATGACGGGGCACGGTGGGTTCTCAGAATACTTAAATCGGTTTAAGTGTAAGGGGAGCCCATCGTGCATCTGCGACCCTGAAGCTGATGAAACGGTGCCACATATATTGTTCAGCTGCCCTGTGTTTGAAAGAGAGACCGAACATACGCTCAACACAAAACTTAATGCCGAGAATATGTGGAAAATAATGGAGAGTAAAAACAGAGAGTTGTTACTGAAATATTGTGTGAAAATATGTGAAAGGGTAATAAAAAGGAATAAAAGTGCATAAGCAAAACAATGTTTACATAATATTATCTACAATATTAATGTCAAGCATTGCAAAATGAGTCAATAAAAATTCAGGACAAAAGATGTAACTAGATATAAGAATAAATAAGTTAAAAAACTGTAAATCCACCATAGCATTAACAAAATAGAAATAAGCTAGACTAAGATGTAACTAGTCATAAGAATAAATAAGATCAAAATTGTAATCCACCATAGCAGTAACAAAATATATATAAGTTAGACTAAGATACCTGTAAAGAATAAACGTTTAATTGAGTTTCCCTATTCGCAACCTAATAAAGATATAAAATGGTATATAAATAACATAAGGTCGTCCTACCCTTATAGAAAGAAAGATGATCGAACGCAAGAAAGATAGAGTATGCAGAATGAAAGTGCGAGAAGAATAAAAGAGAACTGGAATGGATGAAATAGCTTAAAACAGGCTCCGATTATGTTGGAGGTAGAGATTTTATATATAAAAAAAAAAAACCTAACCTAACCTAACCTAACAATAATAAAGAAAGTAATAGATAGAAATAAAACATAGTTTAAGGAAATTAACACAGTAAATATACTGCGCTATATTGTACGGCGTGTTAAAAATATGTAAAGAAAAAAAAAAAAAAAAAGAGAAGAAGAAAAGAAAAAAGTGAAAAAAAAGAAAGGGAAAAAAAGGAGTCAGCCTATTTTATAAGTCTAATCTATTTTATAAGTATACTTAGTTGATTTAAGCGATTAGGAAAGATGTTCTCCGGAGATTTTACTTGTACGTGGAGCTCTGGGCTATCACAAAATGTTAAAATATATTATAATGACTATATCAAAGTCACGGACTTTATATCTGTGAAGTAACTGTAAGGCAGGACCGGTTTTAGCCGGTAAGAGTCCGGCACTGCCCAGACTAGCTCGTCTGTGAGGTAGTCTGGGCGTCCATGAGGATTTCCCACTCCTGCCATATCAAAAAAAAAAAACCTAACCTTTTTTTTTTGTCGCTGAGAAATGACATTGCGCATCTCCGCTCGTCGGGGGACGACACGGAGTATGTGGGACTCCCTGCCAGAGTGGCAGTATACCCACTAAAACTCAGCGGTGTTCCCGCATCGCCGTGATGGGAGGGCCATGGGAAACCGGCTCAGCCTTTACTTCCACAACCCTACCGGCGCATGCCCGCCTAGCTGGCGGGCCCCGCATGCCCCCCAGGCTGGGGGGCTACGGGAATGGCCGGGAACACCTGGCCATTCCCGTCCGACACTGGTGGAGGCCTGTGCAATACAGGCAAGGGTGCCCCCGCACCCGTTGCCTGCTGGCCTCCAACTGGGAGGAGTCGGAGATGACTGTCATACTGACGTCTTTTTCGACCCCTCCTCCACCTTCGGAGCGGCGCCGCGAGAGGGTCTTCCTCCCGCGCGCGCTCCGCCGCCTCCTTCTGGGACATGACGTGTTCGCAGAAGGAGGCGACTGCCGCCCAGGACCCCTCATCCCCCAGCATGGCGTTGATCAAGCCGGGGAGCGAAACCTAACCTAACCTAACCTAACAAAGCTTAAGGTCAAATCTGTCCGCTCTACCATGGCCTCTCTCAAAGAACGAACTTTGGCCCCGCTGGTTCTTGCGCTGGACAAGTATTTCTCTGATACTGTACTGTCATCTGCGTACCCAACAATACCAGGCTGAAGCAGGTAATTGATGTGCAGCAGGAAAAGAGTTGGATAGAGAACAGACCCCTGAGAAACTCCGGCATCAATAGCCATAAGGTCAGAGGAGCAGCCATCAACGACTACTCTGATCGACCGTTCACTAAGCAAATCTGATATCCAGCTACAAAAATCAGCCCGGATGCCATAAGCAGGAAGCCTGCTAAGCAAAGCAGCGTGCCAGACCCTGTCAAAGGCGTTCGAGATGTCAAGCGACATAGCAAGTGCTTCGCCGTGTTTCACGATGGCTTCGCCACAGCAGTGTGTGACATACACAAGAAGATCGCCAGTTGACCATCCCCGGCGAAAGCCATATTGACGGTCACTGAGGAGGTCTTCAAGGTAGGTCAGTAACTTATTGTTCAGTACCCTTTCCATAACCTTGCCCAGAATGGAGGTAATGGCGTTCGGATGGTAATGGGCAGGGTCTGCACGGTTACCCTTTTTGGGCATTTGTACATTTGCAAGCCTCCAGGATTTCGGCACCGTTCTCTTTTCAAGAGAGGCGGAACAAACGTGTCAACACCACAGGAGGCAGTTCAGGCGCACACTATAATAATAATAATAATAATAATATTTATTCAAGTTATGAAGTAATACAGTAAATACAGTTTTGCTTAAATCTATGTCAAGTTCACCAGTGTTATTTGCCTGAACTAGGACATCCTGTGTTTCAGGCGAGAGGAGGTAAAAAAAATATTAGATAATCACTGTAATTATATAAAATAAAATAGTCATCTAATTGGTATGTAAGTAAAAAAAAAAAAAAAAAATTCTTTGTATACTAACTTAGTGAACTAATTAAAAATAAATAATAAACCAAAATAATCTTTATTTTAATACAACTAATAACTTCTCTGTATCTTCATAGGACAAATTTTGAAGAGCTACCTTGAGAGATTTCTTGCAATTTCCATAATTTAGGGAATAGATGTTTGCTTTTGAATTTAGTCTGTTATAGAGTAGTGGTCCAAGGAAAACATAAAATTTTGCTGTGAAAGCATGTCTCGTACTGTTTGTGGGGCAAACAATGTCTTTTCGTCTCTTTTTAGTAAATTCAGTGCTGTAGCGAAGGGCTGCGTGTTGTTTTAGTACAATGCTCATTATGAATAATTGTCGAACTGTTAGTACTTCACAACATTTATAGAGCAGGTTAGTGGGAAAGAGGAAAGGGCGGCCAGTAGCCACCTTGAGAATCGTTCTTTGAGCTCTTTCGATGGTTAGTAATAATGTTTTACATGCTCCACCCCATGAGGTAATGCAGTACGTCACAATAGACTGACATAGAGCAAAGTAAACTTGCCTAATTATTATTGGGTCTGCAATATATCGTAGCTTTTTGAATATGAATATCAGCTTACGAATTCTATTATTTAAAGCTTCCATATGTTGTTTGAACGTCAGGGTGTCATCAAGTATAACACCCAAGTATTTAATTTTATTAAACTTATTAATATTGGGACACATAAACGGGCAATCTGCAGGTACTGTACAACAATGAGCATACAACTTTGAAGGATTGTTAGAAGCTTGTTTGCGTATCGAAAACTTTATATAATTTGTCTTGTCTGCATTTAGAGTTAGTGAGTTATGCTGAAGCCATTTATTTACAACACTGAAGCCGTCTTGGGCGAGCTTGTAGACATCATGTTCCGATTCAGCCGAAAAAAGAAGAGCAGTGTCATCAGCGTAAGATATTATTGTGCCATGCTTTAGCTTTATATTACAAAGGTCATTTATGTATATCAGGAACAAAGTGGGCCCTAAAATACTTCCTTGGGGAACACCAAAAGACGTGTTTTTTTGGTCTGCGCTGAGAACACTCCCAATCTTCACGCATTGAGTACGGTCTTCTAAATAACTTTTGAAGAGTTTCAGCTGAATGCCTCTTATGCCCACTGTCTCAAGCTTGCGCAACAGAATAGGAATGGACACTGTGTCAAAAGCCTTGGCGAGGTCCAGGAAAATTCCTATTGTATGGTTACCCTTGTCAAGTTCTTGAGGCAGATAGTCAGATGATGAACAGCATCGGCAGTTGAAAGTTTAGGTCTAAATCCAAATTGTCGTTCCGACAAAATTGATTTGTCCTCCAGATATTTGAACAATCTTTTATTTATAATTGTTTCCAATATTTTAGACATAGAAGGCAGTAGAGAAATAGGTCTGTAATTTGTTACTTGCTCTTTACTGCCTAATTTATATATAGGGACAACAACTGCTTTTTTAAGGCACTCCGGAAAAATACCCAGAGATAAACACATGCGAAAAATATAAGCCAGTGGTGGTACTAAAATTTTCCTGAACTTTTTAATTATTTTATTTGATATATTATCCCAGCCAACTGCACAGTCGTCTTTCAAAGTCATGATTATACTTTCTATCTCAGACTCGTCAGTATCTAGTAGTGCAAAGGATGTTAAAGTGGAGCTACCTGTAATAGAAGTGCTCGTTAGATAAGGTGATTGACCCTGATTTTTTTCTGCCCGACATTTCCCAACATTAACAAAGAAATTATTTGCCATGTTAGCAGATGTCCGCTGCGATGAATGCGCTTGTAATAAACCTGAAGGTGACTCATTTTGTTTCGACGAATATGTTATATTTTTAATACATTTCCAGATCTTTTTACTACTCATTCCAGCCTTTTCTAATGCAGTTTTATCATAGTTGCTTTTAACTTTTTTAAGTAGATCATTACAGAAATTACGATATCTTTTGTATGACAGTTGCAATATAGCATTATCTGGGTGAGATTTAGCTTTCATATGCAGTCTATCTCTATGCTTCATACATCGGATAAGACCTGTCGTGATCCAGGGTTTTATGTTGCAATTTTTGTTGCTCAATTGTGATATAACCGTATTTTTCTGAATTGCATGTCGTACATTTTCTACACTGCCTCAACACTTTCGCTGGAATGCCGTCAGGCCCGCTGGCCTTGTTCACGTCTAGACTGCCCAACTCTACTCTTCGGACCTCTTTAATGTGAACTGCGATCTCCGGCAACGAGGAGACACAATGAGGTACAGTAGGTGGTTGCTTGGAGTCAGCAACCAGACGTGAATTGCTCGCAAAGAGAGATTCAAATAAATTTCCTTTCTCACTTGCAGAATGAGCACTTCACCTATGGCACACCATTCGGTGATATCAGACTTCTAAATTTAACAGAAAATATGAATAGAAGTGTAAAATTCAAAAGAAGGCGTAAAATTAATACGGCGTACAATAAATTCTTTGTAAACAAATCTGGAAAAATCAAAAAGACTTGCACTTTGCGGGGCGCGAACTCCCGACACCAATCTTTGCATGTCAGGCATTGGTTGCATGAGCCAATTAGTTGTTAGAATTGTTAACGAAATAGGTCTTCGTTTTGCTGTAGATATAAAAAAGTTCGTTATGATGCGTCTATTTTCAAATTCAAAATTTTGCATGCGCGCGCACTTTTAATTTGTTGTTTCTGTTTTATTGTTATTATTTTAGATTAACACAGAATTAACACTTGCTGGCACTTCTATATGAACACTATAATAATAATGCACTGTTATTGTTTGTTGCTTTGAATTTTTCACTTTCTAAACATAGTTTTGGCACTGTTTGAGATTAGAATTTTTAACACACTATAACTTTGTTAAATGCGAAAATGACGTTTTGCTAACACTTCCAGTTAATCTTTACACTTTACTGTTCATCATAATAAAGGAATTACGTGATTATGCTGACTTTTTTATTTTTTATCAGAAATAAATACGGAGCTCAATGTTTACGTGACGGCAGCGCCATCTATCCCTGAATCCCTTTTTGCTTACTTATATTTATGAACTAACCGTTGATGCCACAAATAAATAATAATTATTATCATGACTTCTGCATATTTGAGAAACAGATCGATTAATCTTCACAACAAAATCAGTAGAAATTAAATTGTTCACAGCCATACCTTGCATTAGGATTTTACCGTCCTTACTTATATCGGTCCCTTGTTGAAGGTGATTGTCATACCGGCCTGTTGCATCCTCGTTACCGACAGGAAGTTGTAGAGTACATCATCGTGGCAAATAAAATGTCCTCCAACGTACCATGAATGCCAGTGTTACTGATGACTTGCAATATGCCCTTTTTGGTGGCTGAAATAAAAGCGCCGTGAACAACAGTGAAGCAACAGAAATTATTAAAGGAACATTTAAATTTGTGTAGGTACTGAAAAGGCCTTCCCTGTTAATTATGTGATCTGATGCTCCAGAATCCAGCAGGAAAGTTATTTGGTTACCCTTCGTGACACCTGGGTAATTACCAAACATGAAGGCAAACCCGGAAGCTTCACTGGTAAATGTTGCTCCTTCAGTAAGCTCCACTGCTTGAATAGTTCGCGATTAGTCTGCAGGTTTACGTTGATTCATTCGTTTGTAATAGTAATAATCATTTTTGACATGACCTTTACGTCCACAATGGTGGCATTTGACGAAAAACTTCTTAGCCTTGAATTTTTGCTAGTGGTTTTTAGACATCTTATGCTCTGATTTTGGTTGGTTGAAATTTTGAACAGTGTTTTCGACGTGTAGAAACTTGTTAACGGTGTCACTACCCTCGTTTCTTAATTTAACCTCATAGTCCAATAATCTTGTTTTGACAAAGGCCAAGGTCAAATTATCTTCTGATAATGTCTCTATTGCAGTTATAACACCATTGTAGAAGTTGGCAACGTGAGATGTAAGTGAGACACCTTGTCGGTTTCTTCTAGTTTCGCTCCAGCTGCCAGCAATTCCGTAATTAGATTATCAAAAATAGTGAAGTGCTTTACTAACGTACTGTCACCTTGAAGTTTTAAACCAAACTTTTTCTCTCGTGCAATGCGTTTAAGTTTTTGAAGATTTTACTTGCCGTAGAATCGTCAGAAGAATTAATCTGCCAAATATTCAACAATGACACTTTTCGCGAATCGGCTGCTCTTCACCCAAGCCTCCGATCGTATTTCTGGTTCCATGTTGATATCTTTCATAACGTCCATCTCGGTCGGTTGAACCCGAAACTTCCAAACGCTGTATTTCTCACCGTCAAATGGTTTAATGTTTCGTTTCATCTCAAATTCTCCATAGTGAAAAATGTTCAAAATATAATAGTCAGTGCCACGTGTTTTTGAGAATAATAAAATTCGACACTTACTTAATTAGCACAGTACTTAATAAAGTGTAACTGGGCCCATAACTTTGACTTTGAATTTAAATAACGTTCTTTATATTTTATGTAACGTTACACAGGGAGGGTTTTATGTCTGTCTCCTAGCACAGCGAATAGAGAAAAAAGAACGAACTGACAGCAGTTGTTGGTTTTATTAAATCATTTATAAATCATTATTATTTAGTGACAGTGTTGCTATTATTCAAAAGTATGAATCGAATAATTTTTGCACATTGAAATCGACTAAATACCAACAAAAACCAACGCACCTATATTGGCCGAGGGGGCCCGACTCGCTGACGTCTCCCTAGAGCAAACTCTAAACGCCTTCTATCAAAGTGACCGTTCGAATGTCATAGCTACTGCCAGTAAGATAAGGTTGCCATTCGAATGAAACCTCGTCAGTACACACTACTACACCTATTGTAGGATTTAGAAACAAAGATTATGGGTTATGGGTTTGGGTGGCTAATGTGAACTGGTATGCCTATACAATGTTTTATATAAAATACACATAAAATGGCAGAGGGTGTTCTTTGTTAGAAGGTTAGTCCTTCAACATTGTGCGGGGGCCTGGCGGCCGTCGGTAGTTATTCCAACCAGCCCACCACCTCCCTCCAGAAGTTGATCACGGCTCCGGGTCTGTTCAGAATATCAATGAAAGATCTGGGTGCCCCGACGGCTTCTGTCCTAATCTGGGTGACGCCTGTGCATTCAAAGAGTATACGCGCAACGGTTTCCTCAGTCCGACACAGAGGACTGTGCGTTATGTCTATCGTGTGGAAGCGTTTGTTTAGTGAGCAGTGTCCTGTGATGTCCTCGTCACCAGGCGCAGGCTGTTCCTGTCCAGGCGTAATAAACGCCTGGATAGCGTACCGTCTAAGGATGGCATAGCCTTTCTGGACTGCCTGCAGCCCGGTGTCGAGGCCACCAACTCTCCGTTTGTGTGTGGGAATTCCTGAAGCCTGCGTTGCTGCTTGAAGGGCATGGGTACGATAGGTTCGGGTCCACAGACTGCCGTACTGGATGTTCTCCTAGCTAGTTCGTCAGCTGCGTCGTTCCCCAGTGATCCGCTGTGTTCTATTGTATCTATTGCAGGTTCACTGTGTGGGGTTAGATACTTGTACTCGGTCTAGTGCATTGTGACATTCAAGAAATAGTGTAGAGGAATATATTTTGTCGTTAAGTAAAGGCAATGTTAAATTAAGTAATGAGGATAAATGTTTCTGAATCTTAACTAACAAAATAATTTCAAACATGAATGAAATAAAGGGTTTTGAATTTGAATTATTAGTGGATTATTTTCTTTTCAATATAGCTATTATGACTTCAAGTTTCCATTAATTGTTAATGCGCAAGGAATACGCAGCCACGTGAGCGGCGCCGCGGGCACAGCTAGCGGGTCAAGACGTCAGTAATGTGCCTAACGCGGTGATAGCGGCTGTACTCAGTGTGACACAATGTGACAGCGAGCTTATCTCGCTGGGCACTAGGCACTGCGATAATGAGTCGCAGATAAGCGCAGCGGTCTGAGTGTTATTGCGAGCGCAGCATCAGCTGCCGCGCCGAGAGGACAGATGGGTGGCGAGTTAGCGACAAGTAGTGAAAGTCATGTGGTAGGTACATAGTATGTGTTTATTGCTGCTAGTCGGTACGCGGGGACGGGGGCTGTGCGTCTACTGCTTCTTGTTGGCGGCCTCCTGCACATTCTTCTGCACCTGCTCGGCCTGCTTCACGAAGTCGTCGTACGCAGCCTTGATCTTAGGGGCCAGCTTCTGGTTGGTTTCCTCCATGTTGGTGCCGATTTCCTTGGCGAGCTTCTGTGTCTCCTGCGAACCGGACAAGTAACATATTAGTCAGCTCAACACTCGCAAGCGGTTCCACTTCTGCTAAAATGAACCAACCCACAATCTCTCAACAATTTAGTAAATTACTTCAAAGTAAAGGCACGCGACTCAATTGTTCTACCGGAGCCGCCGCGCGCCTTCATACGGATGTGCTGATCAGAATATTCCTACGTAACACGTATCCATCAACAGCAGTCCACCATCAACTCGAAAACGTATGTTTAGAATAGGTTTCAATTGGTGGATGGGTGGTGGGGTGCCTGTCAGTGGATGGGTGGTGGGGTGCCTGTCAGTGGATGGGTGGTGGGTACTCTGTCAGTGGATGGGTGGTGGGGTGCCTGTCAGTGGATGGGTGGTGGGTACTCTGTCAGTGGATGGGTGGTGGGTACTCTGTCAGTGGATGGGTGGTGGGGTGCCTGTCAGTGGATGGGTGGTGGGTTGCCTGTCAGAGGCTGGGTGGTGGGTTGACTGCCTGTGGCCGGGTACCTGCACGGTGCTCTGCACGGCGGCCTGCAGCTTGTCGCGCAGCGCGGTGGCCTGCTGCTCGACTTCGGGGTGCGCCTTGCGCAGCTCCTCCACGGTCTTCTCAAGGTTGGCACGCGTCTGCTCTAGGGTGACCTTGGCCTTGCTGTTGGCGTCGCCTAACTGTAACAAATGCATTTATTTCACACAAACCATTCAACTTCAGGCACTTTTGAATAGTCACTGAGTCGGTCAGCTAGCAAGCTGAAGCGAGTCGCGGGGCTTGCCCGTTCTTGAGCTTCCTATGGAAAATAACGGGCAAGAAACTTAATGGCCACAAATTTAAATCCAGTCATATAAACTCCTGGTTACGTAATACTCGTAGTGTTGGATCTGTGAATATGTGAGAACAGACAAAGTATGCGAGCACAGTCTCGACCGAAGGCGCCCGTCCCCGCAGATGCCGCGTGAACAACCAAATACCATTCAGGTCAACCATTCTGAAGGACATGGAACACAACACGGCTACTCGTAGGTATAGGTATACTGACCGCGCCCTGCAGCGTGCTGGACAGAGCAGATATCTGTTGCAGCACGGAGTCGGCGCCCTCCTTGAGCGCCTTGTTCACCTCCTGCGTGTTCTTGGAGTTGACGATCGCGTTAAACTGCTCGCTGAACGTCTTCTGGAAATCGGCGGCGTGTTTCTCGAGGTCCTGCAGCGGCGTGGAGGCGGCTGCCTCGCGGCGCACCATGGCGGCCTGGCTCTGTGGACAGGTCGGACAGTGAGCGAGCGGACACAGGGGCGCGGCGCTAGACTCCGGCGGCGGCGCGGCTACTCACCAGGGCGATGCAAGCGACCAACACGAACAACTTGGCGGCCATTGTGATGAGAGGTTCAGTAGTCGGGATGCAAGTGTACCGGCCTGGAACACAACAGTGAATGTGTCGAGGGAGGGCGGGCCGGCGTTATATAGCGCGGCGCAGATAGCGGCCGCCGATAACGAGCCGGCCTACACCGCAGGGTAAAACTTTCCTGGCGGCTCCCCACCCCCCGCGCGCGCCCCGCCCGCGCCCCCAGCGGCCGTGCCCTCTGCACCCTGCATGTTTACAAACACGCCTACATCCGGATGCGCCGGCGACCATGCGATAGCGCTGCACAGCTAACCTGTGCACTCCCGCGTGCCACTTCGTGGTCGCGTGAGACGCTGCCTAGGGCATGTACCTAACATCCCTCACTTTGAGGTTCTCAATTCTTTTTTTGTTTCATAGGGTATACTTCCGAGGAGGTCCCATATAAATTTTATTAACTTTGCTTGGGGAGTTTTTGAGTTATCTTCAATAATGCGTATATTTCCCACTTTCCCACTACAAAACCCAAGACACTGACTACCGAAATTAAAGTTATTTTTCACTTTGTAGTGTTTTGTTTTGGAAGTCGGTTTTATTTTTTGCTAAAAAGTTTTTTTACTTTCAAGTATTTATAAGTTGTGTATTATAGATGACAGCTTTTGCGCGCGGATTCGCCCGCGTTGATGTCGGAAAATATGCCACGGGAACGTACTCCCGGGATTACAATTACTCTATGCGTTAATTCAGGTAAACAATGTCATCACACACTGGTATCCGAGGACGGCGCGCGGATTGATACATGATTGCTGGAGGATAAAAAATCCTAAAACCTAAAAATAGTAACGGAATATACGGAACGGAAAATTACCATCTTGCATGCCAAACAAGGCAACTTATACGTCCTCAGCTGCGCCCCGCGGTTTCACCCGCGTACGTTTCAATTCCGTGGGAATGGGAACATCGGGATAAAAAGTAACAGCTATTGGTAACAGCTGTACCTATCAAGTTTCATCGCAATCGGTTCATTAGTTTTTGTGTGAAGAAGTTCAAACATATTATGTAGGTACATACTTACTAACACCAACTTTCAATTAGAGTAGGAATTTTCTTATACATATTGGATGGAGGAAACTAAATAAAATATAACCTTTCTGCAGTCGGGTAAAAAAGAAAGCAAATAAGAATTAAATGTAAATACCTATATCGAATCATTACAAGGCTTCTCTGTGAACTACGATATATTTAATGTGCTATTCGTTTGAAGCAAAATAAATTGATATTCCGGAGATCCCACGCGAGACAGGCTAACGTATAGTTGGCCACGCGAGACAGGCTAACGTATAGTTGGCCACGCGAGACAGGCTAACGTATAGTTGGCCACGCGAGACAGGCTAACGTATAGTTGGCCACGCGAGACAGGCTAACGTATAGTTGGCCACGCGAGACAGGCTAACGTATAGTTGGCCACGCGAGACAGGCTAACGTATAGTTGGCCACGCGAGACAGGCTAACGTATAGTTGGCCACGCGAGACAGGCTAACGTATAGTTGGCCACGCGAGACAGGCTAACGTATAGTTGGCCACGCGAGACAGGCTAACGTATAGTTGGCCACGCGAGACAGGCTAACGTATAGTTGGCCACGCGAGACAGGCTAACGTACAGTTGGCCACGCGAGACAGGCTAACGTATAGTTGGCCACGCGAGACAGGCTAACGTATAGTTGG
Organism: Dicycla oo; assembly: GCA_948252095.1. Classification (NCBI taxonomy): domain Eukaryota; kingdom Metazoa; phylum Arthropoda; class Insecta; order Lepidoptera; family Noctuidae; genus Dicycla; species Dicycla oo. The sequence goes on from OX411729.1 coordinate 61,841, forward strand.
CCACGCGAGACAGGCTAACGTATAGTTGGCCATGCGAGACAGGCTAACGTATAGTTGGCCACGCGAGACAGGCTAACGTATAGTTGGCCATGCGAGAAGCACCCTTCTCTTAGGTCGATGACGATCAGTGACAATGTTAGTCCCTGGGTCTTATTAATGGTTAGTGAAAATTATACTTTAAGGCGATATGTAAAAGCTAACTGAGCGGTAATAAGAAAGTGACAGAGTCAATCACATCCACATGCGAAAAAAAGAGAGCGCAACAATGCTCTGGAACCAAAATAAAAGCGCCAAACCAAATAAAAATTGTTTAAAAATAAATTAAGCTATCTATCAAAAATATGTTCAGCCAGAGGTTTCAATTACCTAATACGCACATTTTGAATGCAATTTTGCAATGAAATTACTTAGGATTTTGGAATTACAGAAAAACATATAAAAAAGTAGAGGCATTTTCGGAATTAAATTCTATCGAGGAAATTTAACCCAATCGTGTTTTCCTTCAGTCAGAGTATTGATCAAATAGTCAATAAACATATAGCCAAAAATTAAATCCATACATTCTGTAATAGTGAAATAGATGCCCACAAAAGTACTTTCTGTATGGCTATAGTGACCTACATGGCCACAAAAGTACTTTCTGTATGGCTATAGTGACGTACATGCCCACAAAAGTACTTTCTGTATGGCTATAGTGACCTACATGCCCACAGAAGTACTTTCTGTATGGCTATAGTGACCTACATGGCCACAAAAGTACTTTCTGTATGGCTGTAGTGACCTACATGCCCACAGAAGTACTTTCTGTATGGCTATAGTGACCTACATGCCCACAAAAGTACTTTCTGTATGGCTATAGTGACCTACATGCCCACAGAAGTACTTTCTGTATGGCTATAGTGACCTACATGCCCACAAAAGTACTTTCTGTATGGCTATAGTGACCTACATGCCCACAAAAGTACTTTCTGTATGGCTATAGTGACCTACATGCCCACAAAAGTACTTTCTGTATGGCTATAGTGACCTACATGCCCACAAAAGTACTTTCTGTATGGCTATAGTGACCTACATGCCCACAAAAGTAATTTCTGTATGGCTGTAGTGACCTACATGGCCACAAAAGTACTTTCTGTATGGCTGTAGTGACCTACATGCCCACAGAAGTACTTTCTGTATGGCTATAGTGACCTACATGCCCACAAAAGTACTTTCTGTATGGCTATAGTGACCTACATGCCCACAAAAGTACTTTCTGTATGGCTATAGTGACCTACATGCCCACAGAAGTACTTTCTGTATGGCTATAGTGACCTACATGCCCACAAAAGTATTTTCTGTATGGCTGTAGTGACCTACATGGCCACAAAAGTACTTTCTGTATGGCTGTAGTGACCTACATGCCCACAGAAGTACTTTCTGTATGGCTATAGTGACCTACATGCCCACAAAAGTACTTTCTGTATGGCTGATATGTGTAATGCATGCCGTGGCAGCCTTTATTTAAGGCTACACTATAAAATGTAAAAATAATATGGGTATTTTAACATGTATTTTTAGTGTATGCTTTGTTGGTTAAATAAATAAATTACCCTAGAGGCCATACGTGCTAAGGGCCTTGGCTGATAAAATTGAAGCTGACTGTTCCTAAATTACCCTAGGGGCCTAGGCTGATAAAATTGTAGCTGACTGTTCGTAAATTACCCTAGGGGCCTTGGCTGATAAAATTGTAGCTGACTGTTCCTAAATTACCCTAGGGGCCTAGGCTGATAAAATTGTAGCTGACTGTTCGTAAATTACCCTAGGGGCCTTGGCTGATAAAATTGTAGCTGACTGTTCCTAAATTACCCTAGGGGCCTAGGCTGATAAAATTGTAGCTGACTGTTCGTATATTACCCTAGGGGCCTTGGCTGATAAAATTGTAGCTGACTGTTCCTAAATTACCCTAGGGGCCTAGGCTGAAAAAATTGTAGCTGACTGTTCCTAAATTACTCTAGGGGCCTTGGCTGATAAAATTGTAGCTGACTGTTCCTAAATTACCCTAGGGGCCTAGGCTGATAAAATTGTAGCTGACTGTTCCTAAATTACCCTAGGGGCCTTGGCTGATAAAATTGTAGCTGACTGTTCCTAAATTACCCTAGGGGCCTAGGCTGATAAAATTGTAGCTGACTGTTCCTAAATTACCCTAGGGGCCTTGGCTGATAAAATTGTAGCTGACTGTTCGTAAATTAGCAAAAGCCTGACGTGGTGCCGCTTCCCGGGGATATGCACACACACTCACACGCAACATAGCAATAGCTATGGCGGCAGGCAACAGTCCTGCCGCGCCGCAGCCGCAGCACTATTTGTTACTCGGTGCCGCTTGCCGGGGACGTGCACGCGCACTCACACGCAACATAGCAACAGCTACGGCGCGACGGCAGGCAACAGTCCTGCCGCGCCGCAGCCGCAGCACTATTTGTTACTCGGTGCCGCTTGCCGGGGACGTGCACGCGCACTCACACGCAACATAGCAACAGCTACGGCGCGACGGCAGGCAACAGTCCTGCCGCGCCGCAGCCGCAGCACTATTTGTTACTCGGTGCCGCTTGCCGGGGACGTGCACACGCACTCACTCGCAACATAGCAACAGCTACGGCGCGACGACAGGCAACAGTCCTGCCGCGCCGCAGCCGCAGCACTATTTGTTACTCGGTGCCGCTTGCCGGGGACGTGCACACGCACTCACTCGCAACATAGCAACAGCTACGGCGCGACGGCAGGCAACAGTCCTGCCGCGCCGCAGCCGCAGCACTATTTGTTACTCGGTGCCGCTTGCCGGGGACGTGCACGCGCACTCACACGCAACATAGCAACAGCTACGGCGCGACGGCAGGCAACAGTCCTGCCGCGCCGCAGCCGCAGCACTATTTGTTACTCGGTGCCGCTTGCCGGGGACGTGCACGCGCACTCACACGCAACATAGCAACAGCTACGGCGCGACGGCAGGCAACAGTCCTGCCGCGCCGCAGCCGCAGCACTATTTGTTACTCGGTGCCGCTTGCCGGGGACGTGCACGCGCACTCACACGCAACATAGCAACAGCTACGGCGCGACGGCAGGCAACAGTCCTGCCGCGCCGCAGCCGCAGCACTATTTGTTACTCGGTGCCGCTTGCCGGGGACGTGCACACGCACTCACTCGCAACATAGCAACAGCTACGGTGCGACGGCAGGCAACAGTCCTGCCGCGCCGCAGCCGCAGCACTATTTGTTACTCGGTGCCGCTTGCCGGGGACGTGCACACGCACTCACTCGCAACATAGCAACAGCTACGGCGCGACGGCAGGCAACAGTCCTGCCGCGCCGCAGCCGCAGCACTATTTGTTACTCGGTGCCGCTTGCCGGGGACGTGCACACGCACTCACTCGCAACATAGCAACTGCTACGGCGCGACGGCAGGCAACAGTCCTGCCGCGCCGCAGCCGCAGCACTATTTGTTACTCGGTGCCGCTTGCCGGGGACGTGCACACGCACTCACTCGCAACATAGCAACTGCTACGGCGCGACGGCAGGCAACAGTCCTGCCGCGCCGCAGTATCCTGTGTTAATCCAGGTTATAAACTATCTGTGTGCCAAATTTCATTAATAGTTCAGTAGTTTTAATGTGAAAGAGTAACAAACATCCATCCATCCTCACAAACTTTCGCATTTATAATATTAGTAGGATAGTAGAATAGGAAGTAAGATAAGTGGGATGGTACGGAACCCTCGGTTTGCGACTCCGACTCGCGGTTGACCGGTTTTTGTTTTTGTTATAAGTACCGTATACGTATACTTTGATATGCATTTAGTAAAAAGCTATTATTTTGACATTACAAACAGTCACTTCCACTTTATCTACGTATTAGAATATTGTTTATTTTATCTTTGGATGAACCAAATAAACGCAGTATGTGACCAGCATTCGAGATGTTTCATTGTATGTAGTTCGTCTGCCGCCCCTACAAGCTGGCGAGCCATCACGCGCAAAGGCGCGGGACCTTGGCCACCATTGCCTACTAATGGCCGCGTTATCGCTAGGTGACTATCTCTGTATGTGTTCGGTGACAAAGTTCAGCGCGTATCAGTACAGCTCGTCAACTCATCACCTAATGTTTCTCATTATTTCGTTCATTGTATGCAAAAATATTATGTCTTTCGAATATTAATTATAATTGGATTTGTTTTAATATTCACTAGCTACGTATTTATTGTACATTTTTGTGTTCGTTAGATACGAAGCTATGTTTTTATCATATTGAATAGACTACTTTCAGGAAAATCTGGCACGCCGAGTGACTACGCCAGCTCACGTGGTTACACTTACAGATGATCAATTAACAGTGATGAGCAATTTAGCAGCTAGGTGCCAGAGTTTCTCTGAGAGAATTTTTTAAACATATTGGTATATTCACGGCGGCATCACAATTCATCTTCGCCAACATATACACTAAAAACAGTGATATCCACAATGTAACACCAGAAATAAGGACAAATTACGTGCTCCGTTTCACCGGCTTCATAAGGTTCATAACTCATTTGTTGGGCTTGGTATATCCTTTTATAACAAGTTACCCTCTTCTTTGCTAGATTTGCCCTTCAATGCGTTTAAAGCTAAAGTAAAATCTAACCTTTGTTCAAAGGCATACTATTCTATCAACGACTATTTAAACGATAAGAATAGTTGGTCGCTGTGATTAGCTCAAGACAATGTTTACGAGTACCTATATTCTTTCTCCAAAATTAGCTTATCTTCTGACAGGTTATATGAGTTCAAAAGACTGTAAAAGTCAATTTATTTTAATTTTATTTTTATTTGTCAACGTTATTTTTAATCTATATAAATGAACTGTGCAGCCTGGCTCTCGAAAATAGAATCATAATGTCTAATGCGGATAACACCACTCTATTGTTCTCAGCAAAAGTCTATGAAAATGCTAAGATCGGTTTTAACATCGTTTCTGATTGGCTCCATAATAATCTCCTAATATTAAATGCAGATAAAACACAATACATTTTATTTACAATGAGAAATACTAACGTACCGCTTACTATTCTAAACATTTACGCACATAACTGTAGCACGTACGCTGACACTGCATGTTCTTGCCCCACTTTAACTAAAGCTGACCATTTGAAATATCTAGGTGTTACTATTGACTCAAATATAAATTTCCGTAAGCATATCGATTTACTATGTACTAGAGTGCGTCATCCGTCCCTATCTATCGTAACAAAAGCACTGGAATCCTTATAATATATAAAGATTTCAGGGCCCGTATCACCGTTCATGGAGTGTCGACCACAGTTCTTTTTTTTATTAATAATTATAATTAACTTAAATTAAGATTTAATTATTAGGTATATTTAACAGTTATATTCAATTATTATACTTGAAACTAATGAAACAAATGAATATTTATTTAAATACCTATAAAGATACACATATACCTATTACAAACTAATACATATATTTTAAGAGCATGTCGAATGTTCAATATGGTGTGCAGGGACGTTGAGCTTGACTTATTCACAAATAGTGTCCAGAAGTTAAAAAAAATGTTAAGTAACTTTTTCTTTGAATCGTAACTTTGTTGTGTAATGTATTTTATTTTTGTTTATTCTCTTCAGTTGTCTGTATGTTTAACTCTCACGCTGTTTGTACCGTTTCGTCTATTTTACACATAAGTTTATATAAGGGGAAACTTGTAATTGGCTTTCTTCTACATATTACTTTTACTACTCGAATGTATTAGCTGTAAGTTTTCTTAAAATTAATAAAATAAAATAAATAAAATAAAATAAAAATAAACTATAAGCCATATTATTAAAATGTATACTTAATTATCATAATTATTATCAACTACAATATAACACCGTCCTACGCAATGGCTGGAGAAGTGAATGGTTAACTATTATTTAAGCAAATTAACTTCTTTACGTATTTACTATCTTTTTTTCTCCAAGTGAATTCGAACATGCTATCTTTTAAGATTATAATTTTAACTACTCCACGAGGGCATAAAAGACGGACATAGTTTATGAACTATGATGTTAGTGTCAAATATTTTTTGGGTAAGGGGCCCATACAATGTTACCCATTGTCCTTCAATACGTTACATACACGTTATAATAGCCCATTACTCCATACAATTTATATGAATCAAATCTAATCAATATCATAGGAGGTATCGTAAATTACAACTATGCGCGAGAAAATAATGGTCTCGGTGCGCACCAACGCGGCGCTACTACGGCAGGCTTATTACGTAAATGAAGTCGTTCAAAATCAGCAATTATCGCAAAGTCATCGCGCGATCAATCGCTTAACGTTATAAAAATCAGTACTATCTAAAAATTATTCGTTAATCGCTCGCTTTTCGCCGCTAATATGCACTTCACTTATCACTACGACACTATCGCCAAAAGAAGTAAAGGAGCAATCATCGGAACTAACCTAGTCGAGGTGTGCCCACAGAACACAAATATAGGGTGTGCCGGCCGTACACATTGAGGCCGTGAGATCACTTTAAGAAAATAAACATTTTAGTTAACTGATTGTTCCATAGAGGCAGCACTATCGCTAGTTTGCTAATATCGCTGATACATAATACCGGTTTGCGGTTGAAAAGCAATTATTGCGCGAATTTTGTTATCGCTAGACATTTGCAAGATACGTAATAAGCCTGCGGGACTCGCTTGATGCAGCCACCCCCGCGGCCCCGTCCGCTCTCCACCACGGGCGGTCGGTCACCTACGGTTGTTATAGAAGCCGAGCGATAAGTGCGTGATTCCCTATAATTAAAAATACTCTAAGTAGTAAGGGTGGTAAAATGTTACAGTCAAATCTTTTTCATACTCGACGCCACAGGCGGATGCACACAATGTAGGCATCACGCTCTACCAGAGCGCAGCCGGGGCGGGCGCTAGTGTATTATATGTAGTATTAGTATTGGTTCGTATGTGCGAGACTCACGGAATCTACGCTGAATAATGGAAAAATATTGGAGAATTATGTTAGTTCTAGATTCGGCAGTTCCGGCTCCTGAGTACCTACTGGTGACGACTTTCGTAAGTAATACGACTAATGAACGATCTGTGTCTGCGCAGATATTGGGTTGGCGGTCGAACGTTGACCCGTCAAGAGCAGGCACTCTGGAGTGATAAGCAAGCCGCTGACCTTCAGGGCGAGTCTCATGTTTCAATTGAATTCATAGATATTGGCCGATTCACATTTCTCTTTGAATGACATTTTTGGTTAGAATGTAAGTACAATGTACAGACGCCAGCACATCAAGCTACTACAATCTGTCAGATTTCTTTAATAGATTTTCGACTTTATTGCTTAAAGCATTAGGTTCAAGGTTGATTGGGAAAATCTGACACTTTCGGGTAGGTTGACCTGCTGGCGTCTGTACTTACATTCTAACATTTGTGTGAAGAAGCAATAACTGAACTGCTGCTACACACTTTAGAGGTGCAGCGAGCATGCTCGTGAGCTGCTCCCGACACGACTAGGGTATGTTCCAAAATATTTGATTAAAGGAGCAATAACTGAACTGCTGCTACACACTTTAGAGGCGCAGCGAGCATGCTCGTGAGCTGCTCCCGACACGACTAGGGTATGTTCCAAAATATTTGATTAAAGGAGCAATAACTGAACTGCTGCTACACACTTTAGAGGCGCAGTGAGCATGCTCGTGAGCTGCTCCCGACACGACTAGGGTATGTTCCAAAATATTTGATTAAAGGAGCAATAACTGAACTGCTGCTACACACTTTAGAGGCGCAGCGAGCATGCTCGTGAGCTGCTCCCGACACGACTAGGGTATGTTCCAAAATATTTGATTAAAGGAGCAATAACTGAACTGCTGCTACACACTTTAGAGGCGCAGTGAGCATGCTCGTGAGCTGCTCCCGACACGACTAGGGTATGTTCCAAAATATTTGATTAAAGGAGCAATAACTGAACTGCTGCTACACACTTTAGAGGCGCAGCGAGCATGCTCGTGAGCTGCTCCCGACACGACTAGGGTATGTTCCAAAATATTTGATTAAAGGAGCAATAACTGAACTGCTGCTACACACTTTAGAGGCGCAGTGAGCATGCTCGTGAGCTGCTCCCGACACGACTAGGGTATGTTCCAAAATATTTGATTAAAGGAGCAATAACTGAACTGCTGCTACACACTTTAGAGGCGCAGCGAGCATGCTCGTGAGCTGCTCCCGACACGACTAGGGTATGTTCCAAAATATTTGATTAAAGGAGCAATAACTGAACTGCTGCTACACACTTTAGAGGCGCAGTGAGCATGCTCGTGAGCTGCTCCCGACACGACTAGGGTATGTTCCAAAATATTTGATTAAAGGAGCAATAACTGAACTGCTGCTACACACTTTAGAGGCGCAGTGAGCATGCTCGTGAGCTGCTCCCGACACGACTAGGGTATGTTGCAAAATATTTGATTGAAGGAGCAATAACTGAACTGCTGCTACACACTTTAGAGGCGCAGCGAGCATGCTCGTGAGCTGCTCCCGACACGACTAGGGTATGTTCCAAAATATTTGATTGAAGGAGCAATAACTGAACTGCTGCTACACACTTTAGAGGCGCAGCGAGCATGCTCGTGAGCTGCTCCCGACACGACTAGGGTATGTTCCAAAATATTTGATTGAAGGAGCAATAACTGAACTGCTGCTACACACTTTAGAGGCGCAGTGAGCATGCTCGTGAGCTGCGCCCGACACGACTAGGGTATGTTGCAAAATATTTGATTGAAGGAGCAATAACTGAACTGCTGCTACAACTTTAGAGGCGCAGTGAGCATGCTCGTGAGCTGCTCCCGACACGACTAGGGTATGTTGCAAAATATTTGATTGAAGGAGCAATAACTGAACTGCTGCTACACACTTTAGAGGCGCAGTGAGCATGCTCGTGAGCTGCTCCCGACACGACTAGGGTATGTTCCAAAATATTTGATTGAAGGAGCAATAACTGAACTGCTGCTACACACTTTAGAGGCGCAGTGAGCATGCTCGTGAGCTGCTCCCGACACGACTAGGGTATGTTCCAAAATATTTGATTGAAGGATCAATAACTGAACTGCTGCTACACACTTTAGAGGCGCAGTGAGCATGCTCGTGAGCTGCTCCCGACACGACTAGGGTATGTTCCAAAATATTTGATTGAAGGAGCAATAACTGAACTGCTGCTACACACTTTAGAGGCGCAGTGAGCATGCTCGTGAGCTGCTCCCGACACGACTAGGGTATGTTGCAAAATATTTGATTGAAGGAGCAATAACTGAACTGCTGCTACACACTTTAGAGGCGCAGTGAGCATGCTCGTGAGCTGCTCCCGACACGACTAGGGTATGTTCCAAAATATTTGATTGAAGGAGCAATAACTGAACTGACGCTACACACTTTAGAGGCGCAGTGAGCATGCTCGTGAGCTGCTCCCGACACGACTAGGGTATGTTCCAAAATATTTGATTGAAGGAGCAATAACTGAACTGCTGCTACACACTTTAGAGGCGCAGCGAGCATGCTCGTGAGCTGCTCCCGACACGACTAGGGTATGTTCCAAAATATTTGATTGAAGGAGCAATAACTGAACTGCTGCTACACACTTTAGAGGCGCAGCGAGCATGCTCGTGAGCTGCTCCCGACACGACTAGGGTATGTTCCAAAATATTTGATTGAAGGAGCAATAACTGAACTGCTGCTACACACTTTAGAGGCGCAGTGAGCATGCTCGTGAGCTGCGCCCGACACGACTAGGGTATGTTGCAAAATATTTGATTGAAGGAGCAATAACTGAACTGCTGCTACAACTTTAGAGGCGCAGTGAGCATGCTCGTGAGCTGCTCCCGACACGACTAGGGTATGTTGCAAAATATTTGATTGAAGGAGCAATAACTGAACTGCTGCTACACACTTTAGAGGCGCAGTGAGCATGCTCGTGAGCTGCTCCCGACACGACTAGGGTATGTTCCAAAATATTTGATTGAAGGAGCAATAACTGAACTGCTGCTACACACTTTAGAGGCGCAGTGAGCATGCTCGTGAGCTGCTCCCGACACGACTAGGGTATGTTCCAAAATATTTGATTGAAGGATCAATAACTGAACTGCTGCTACACACTTTAGAGGCGCAGTGAGCATGCTCGTGAGCTGCTCCCGACACGACTAGGGTATGTTCCAAAATATTTGATTGAAGGAGCAATAACTGAACTGACGCTACACACTTTAGAGGCGCAGTGAGCATGCTCGTGAGCTGCTCCCGACACGACTAGGGTATGTTGCAAAATATTTGATTGAAGGAGCAATAACTGAACTGCTGCTACACACTTTAGAGGCGCAGTAAGCATGCTCGTGAGCTTCTCGCGACACGACTGAGATAGGTTCCAAAACACTGAAGAAAATCCTCCATCAAGACAAGTGTTGGTTTTGTTTCGGCCGTTTGAGCAGAAATAAATAGCTCTCAGGGAGCTAATTATTTGTGATTTTGAAGGCTCTGTGAAACTTTGCACAGATTGAACCGATACAGTAGGAATCAAGTTGATGCGGTCAAAGCCAAACGATCACTAAGTTGATTCAAAGTGTTTTCAAGAAGAATATAAGTTGAACAGTGATTTGTGCATAGGTCAATTAACGTCAGTTGGAAACATATCTTACGAGAGTAACGAGACTTAACATACAGCATCTGCTTACCGTCCTTAGAGCACAGAACGTGAGTTCACGAAGAGTAGCTGCAGCCTCTCATTCCGGCCGGCCGCGCACTCACCTGGCGACATTTCAGTAGCCGGAAAGTACTAGAGGAGCGTGGACACGGTGTGGCTGTGTCGGCATGGTGACGTCACGCAGCCGCGGACTTTGCGCCGAGTGGCGCGTGCTCGGCCGTTGCGTGCGCGTTGCACCCTATCTAGTCTAGTGAGCTAGTCGTCTTAGCCCCAGGAAGCACGCGGGCCGGCTGCGGGAGTCGTGCGCCGCTCTCGGGCGTGCTCGGTACTCCGCCACACCCTCACCTGTCTGCGTGCGCTCTTGCCGCACGTTGGCTGTGTGAGTCGTGCGCCGCTCTCGGGCGTGCTCGCTACTCCGCCACACCCTCACCTGCCTGCGTGCGCTCTTGCCGCACGTTGGCTGCGGGAGTCGTGCGCCGCTCTCGGGCGTGCTCGCTACTCCGCCACACCTCACCTGTCTGCGTGCGCTCTTGCCGCACGTTGGCTGCGGGAGTCGTGCGCCGCTCTCGGGTGTGCTCGCTACTCCGCCACACCTCACCTGTCTGCGTGCGCTCTTGCCGCACGTTGGCTGCGGGAGTCGTGCGCCGCTCTCGGGTGTGCTCGCTACTCCGCCACACCTCACCTGTCTGCGTGCGCTCTTGCCGCACGTTGGCTGCGGGAGTCGTGCGCCGCTCTCGGGTGTGCTCGCTACTCCGCCACACCTCACCTGTCTGCGTGCGCTCTTGCCGCACGTTGGCTGCGGGAGTCGTGCGCCGCTCTCGGGTGTGCTCGCTACTCCGCCACACCTCACCTGTCTGCGTGCGCTCTTGCCGCACGTTGGCTGCGGGAGTCGTGCGCCGCTCTCGGGTGTGCTCGCTACTCCGCCACACCTCACCTGTCTGCGTGCGCTCTTGCCGCACGTTGGCTGCGGGAGTCGTGCGCCGCTCTCGGGTGTGCTCGCTACTCCGCCACACCTCACCTGTCTGCGTGCGCTCTTGCCGCACGTTGGCTGCGGGAGTCGTGCGCCGCTCTCGGGTGTGTTCGCTACTCCGCCACACCTCACCTGTCTGCGTGCGCTCTTGCCGTACGTTGGCTGCGGGAGTCGTGCGCCGCTCTCGGGTGTGCTCGCTACTCCGCCACACCTCACCTGTCTGCGTGCGCTCTTGCCGCACGTGCACTCAATACTAAGCTACCAAGTAGCCATTGTCCTCTTTATATGCTGCTGAATAATAACGATGCAAAGTATCCCATATGGCTATGGCATATGGGGAGTTCTTGAGTTAGCTTCAATAATGCGTATTTTTCCCACTTAGTTTATGTGGATGATGTTTTAATAACTTATCACTGTTATTTACATAGCAGGTAGTGGTATTCTAATTTGTGTGGGGTAGATACCACAACTAAAAAGTGAAAACTAAAATATTTTTAGCAAAAAATAAAACCAACTTCCAAAAGTAAACACTACAAAGTGTAAAATAACTTTAATTTCGGAAGTCGGTGACAAAAAACGAAATCACAAAACCAAAGACCACCTACTACCTACGATATTTACTTTGTAGTGTTTTGTTTTGGAAGTCGGTTTTATTTTTTTTTGCTAAAAAGTTTTCCATTTCATAAATTAGGTATCATACGACATTTTATAGTTGTATTTATTGTGTATTGTGTATCTACTGAATTGCAAATATAATTTCGAAGATTTTAAAATTTTATTGTAAGTCAAAGACTAAGGGGCCGGTTCCTAATGGTTAAATTTTGTTCAATTAGGTTCACATTTTGCCAAAATTTAACCATTACTTAGTATTTTTACCTATCGGTTGAGCTAACTACGGATCAAGAAAACGGCCCTATAGGAGAATGTGCAATTTTGTATTGAGCTTGGGTGGTCCGTGGCTTGTGGTTTAGTAATACTGTGTAAAAGGGTTATCACTGTGGTGGACTTCGAAAACAGATATAATAAGAATAAACTAATTCTGGCGAACGCTCTCATGTCCGTATGGTGGACTCATTTAATAGAACCTTTGAAAATATTGACATCTTCAATTGTACAATGAGTACATTCAAAAGCCTCATCCGATCCTCTTTATTAAATAAAACCCCTGTGTGTACCCTATCTGAAAAACATCTAACTTACTAAGCTCATATCTTAATATTATAATGTAATCCTTGACTATCAAAGCAACCACGACACAACTAACTACCGCACGTAAAACTCCTTAGCTCGTAGCGATTACACTTGTTTTCCTTTTAAACTCTTATGTCTACCTGTGGACAGCGTTGTGGGTTATGTTATTACTAATGTTTATTGTTAAACTAGTTGTAAGCTCTTATAATGTAACTGTTTGCTGTTCCTTTTTATTAAAAAATAAAAATAAAATACATTTTGTTCCGAACACTTTATATAGTTTCATCCCGTACTAGCTTGTGCCCGCGGCTTCGCTCGCATGTAACTCGGAGATTATCCTATGTCCGAACCCAGGTCATGGCCTAGGTACTATGCAAGCGTCAGTCATATAGCTGTGAGTTACTTTAAATAGGTAAGCAATGCAAATATTTCTGAGAATATATCACTTTGTCATTTGTTTTAAAGTATGGTGCGCAATTATACAAAAAAAACGTGCTCACGATATTAATGAGGAAGACATTAATAATGCCATTTTGGCAATAGATGGAGGTATGAAACTAAGAAAGGCTGCTGCGGTTTGTAATGTGAAAGGGAATGAAAAAATACAAAGAGAACCAACCTCATAATGACCAAGTATTCTCATCCAAGTACACTGTCGCACAAGTATTTACTAGGTAAGAGGAACGGATGCTAAAAGAATATTTATTAAAAAGTTCTAAAATGAATTATGGACTTACCTACAAACAAGCAAGGTCGTTAGGGTATCAATACGCAATGGCATTAAAAAAATGTCCAATAAAGTGGACAGAAAAACAAGAAGCAGGCATAGAATGGTTGGAAGACTTTATGAAGCGTCATAACGAGCTATCCCTGAGAAAACCAGAAAATACAAGCCTTTCCAGATCTAAAGAGTGTGCTATGTGATTTAAAAAGACTGTTTAAACAATTTAATAAAGTTACATTTGTGACCATTTAAATCTGTTATTCAAAACTGCCCCAGGCATGTTCAAAGCTGCCCCTCGATCGGGGCAGCTTTGAACATTTCCCTTCTAACACAAAAATGAGAATAACCGCATAATCTCAGGGTTATTATGTAAGCTGTATGTAGCAATTATGTAGGTTAATGATCAGGTTAACCATTCAGGGTAAGTAAAGAGTTTAAAAGAGAATATTTTGTGACATGACATTAAGTTTCAAAAACGTTCAAAGCTGCCTCTTTCTCCCCTATCTGGTGAAGGTAGAAAAGGCGTGAAAAGGTAATAAATAGACAGACAGACAAAAATTAAATTCAAATAATCTTTTGTATACATATAATAAAATAAGTCTTTATGATTCCAAGGCCAGCTTGTTTGAATTTTATATCCCTAAAATAAGCCATGCTAGGTTTCCCATACAAAGGGGTTTGAACCTTTTGGGCCTCATCCCGGTTCACCATCATGATTATTTTTCAAAATGCCGTCGCACGATAATACCTATATACAGCATTAGTTTTAGTATATGTGAAACCTGAATCACGTGTCTATTTTATGTAAAGAACCCTATGTACAAAATGTCAAAACTGTATCATGAAAAATGACAAAGTTATAAGCATGTTATATATGTTACCTAGTTGTCCGTACAAAAACATGGTCAGCACGCGCCCGAGCCGCCCGCGCGCGCTTGTACCTCCAGCGTTGCACTACGCTCGCTCACTATGTTACCTAGTTGTCCGTACAAAAACATGGTCAGCACGCGCCCGAGCCGCCCGCGCGCGCTTGTACCTCCAGCGTTGCACTACGCTCGCTCACTATTTCACAATCGACTCTCGATAATTTGAATCTATCGATAGTTTGAATTTTTTTTTGGTCGCTTGATGTTAATTAGTCCCCTCGGTAATTTGAAGTTGACAGAATAGTGTCTTGCCCGTCAACATGCAATAGTTTGAACTCTGGGCTTCTCTACTCTTTATAATTTGAAGCGCTTATCATGCACCTATCGTTTGTTTGTTGACGGAATAGTATCTTGCCCGTCAACATGCATTAATTTGAAGTCCGGGTTTCCCTACACTTTATAATTTGAAGCGTTTATCATGCACCTATCGTTGGTTTATATATATGGACAGACCTGTCGATTGTTTACATAAATAAGATATGAGTGAGTTTACAGTTCGCATTCCAGTCTACAGCTTGTTTACTTGATTTTTTCCTCCCTACCTCTTGGTTATTATAACTCCTGTTATTTTGAACTCTTGGTAATTTGAAATTTTTCTCTGGTCCCTTGAGTTGTAAATTACCGAGAGGTAAAATGTTATCACCAGTTAATTACAATACAGTCATGTATTCCGTCACACTTGCAGGCTTTGGACAGTCGTAATGGTATATTGTAGGTACATATTATTATGTGCATTCAACGGTCATAAGTGGACTGCCACCGGAATGATCATTTCGGCCTGTATGCCAGATCTATACGTATCTCTGTGTATGATGTTTTAATGCAGACAGTAACGCGCACACAGTATAAGTACGAAAGCGCGTTGTTGGTTGGTCAGATGCATGAGTGGTCAACACTAAATAAAAATACCTACAACTACCTACTTATATACTTGTTTTTTTATCGGCCATAGTGCTTATTTAAAAGCAATGCTAAAATCGAAGTGAAAATTACAAGCAGCGATGGCAGGTTCACATGAGTGGCTGGCTGTTATTGTGTACGCGTGAAGTGGAGAAGGTTCGAATCACAATGGTAAAAATAAAGTATAATAGAATAGAATACTTTTATTTCAGACAGAGTCGATAGGGTTAGTAACAATTTTACTTAACATCTAATGTTAGTAGGTACAGACACAGAACATAAATGCACAATTAAAATTAAAATGCAGCGTGGAGCTGCATCCACCTCCGCAACATCGGGGAATCCCACCGATCGGTGAACACACTCAGAATACTGTTGGTGCTGCCGCGAACACGCGACATCAGGGATGCACATCTTTTTCTAATGATGGCGGCAAATCCATCAATGTTATTATCCGCAAACAACCCTGACGCACTACACCGCCACGGCAGCCGCAGCAGTACTCTCAGTGCATTATTGTATTGAACGCGTAGGTCGCTGTATGCCCGCTGAGTGAAGTTGACCCACAGGCTGCACGTGTAGAAGGACTGACAGTACGCTTTGAAATGCGTTACTTTAACTGCCCTCGTACATCGTGCAACCCTGCGGGCCAGCATGTTACAACGGACAGCCAGCGACCTACGTTCCCTTTCAATATCATAGTTATCCTTTAGGTCATCAGTGACCCAGTGGCCCTGTCGGAGCGCCTACGCAATTAGTCTTAGCTTTAAGTGTTCCGTCCTATCTCACTATTATGTTTTTTATTGTTATGTGCTTGTAAGCGCATAAGTCATGTGTCATTCACTGGAATTAAAGGTCATATACGTTACATATGCCTTTTCTTTATTTAAATCACGCTAATTTCCGCACATATTGGTCCATTCATCATCATTCTCCTGCCCTTGTCCCAATTTATTTGGGGTCGGTGCAACATGTCTTTTTCTTCCATACTTCTCTATTAGTAGTCATCTTGGTAGTCACTTCCTTTCTGGCCATATCATCTTTGACACAGTCCACCCATCGTTTCTTTGGTCTTCCCTTACTCGTATAGCCCTCCACGTTCATACTCAACACTTTCCTGACGACATTTTCCTCATTCCTCCGCATCACATGCCCATACCATGACAACCGATTTCCACACAACTTTTCAGTCACCGGTGTCACTTTCAGACTTCCTCTTACATACTCATTTCTTATTCTATCCATTCGCGTAATACCACACATCCCTCTTAGCATTCTCATCTCGGCTGCATGCAATTACCTTTCATTCATTCTTTTTATGGCCCAACATTCTGATCCATACAAGACAGCAGGTCTAACCATTGTTTTATAAATCTTCCCCTTGAGTTTAAGGGGAATGCGGGAGTCGCAGATTGTTCCCGTGACCTGCCGCCATTTCATCCATCCAGTGTTAATTCTGTGCTTAACAGTCCGGTCTATTTCGCCATCGCTTTGCACAAGTGAACCAAGATACCGGAAGTCGGAGCAGACCGGGAGAAGCGCGCCATCAAGCGCTATGGCTCCAGCACTGGAGAGACCGCCGAAATCGCAGAACATATACTCGGTCTTGGTTCTGCTGATTTTCAAGCCGACATTCTCCAGTTTCCGTTGCCATTTCTTCAATCTGCTCTGGATTTCAGGTCCATCTTCACCGACAAGAACGATGTCGTCGGCAAATAGCATGCACCAGGGTGCCTCTTCCTGTATGTCCGCTGTCAGAGCGTCCATAATCAACAGGAAGATGTAAGGACTTAAAGCCGACCCCTGGTGCAAGCCTACCGCCACACTGAACTCGTCGGTGTTGCCAGCAGCCGACCGGACGTAGGTACAAGATTGACTGTACATAGCACGAATTAACTCTACATACTTCCCGGGCAAACCTTTCTCTTTCAAGGCCCACCACAAGACATCCCGAGGTACCCTATCATACGCTTTTTCCAGATCAATGAACACCATGTGCAAGTTATTGTGTGCACGTCTGTACTTCTCGCACAATTGGCGGAGTGCAAAAGTGGCGTCCACTGTTCCTCGACCTGGCATAAACCCAAACTGGTTTGGGGTAATCTCACTCTCCTCTCGTAATCTTTTCTCTATTATTTTCTTCCATACCTTCATACAATACCTAAGCTTTATCCCTCGATAGTTGTTGCAGTCCTGCACGTCACCTTTATTCTTGAAGATGGGCACTAGCGAACTATTGCACCATTCTTGTGGGATCGCTTCTTCATGCAACAACTTATTGAAGAATAAAGTCAGCCACCTACATCCATCTTCTTTTAAACACTTCCATACTTAAAGATAAAGATAAAGATAATTTATTTGTCAAACATGAGTTTACATAAACTGACTAATCAGACATGCAAGGTATTGAATAAATAGATGTTCCATGTTTTGCCAATAACGGCGTACAAATTTTGTAGGTATAAAAAAATACATTTCATTGCATTTTACAAACTAAATGATTAATAATTAATTTTCTAAATTTCATTACAAAATACAAAACAAATAAATAATAATTGATGTCAAGATATTATAGTATTTATGTTTATAGTCAAAATAAATTAAATGATGTCCAGAATATTCGTTATTATGCAGTCAAAAATAATCATTCAAAAGTCAATTGAATTAAAATTCACATTATTCAATTATTATTCACATATATTAGTAGTCGGAATAGAAAAGTCCTTTTCATTTAAAAAATCTACAACATTGTAATACACTTTACTAACTAAAAAATTTCTAAGCTTATTTTTGAAAAGTGACAAGGGCAGTTCTCTCCAACTTTTAGGTAATTTATTAAATATGATAGGAGCCATACAGAAAACACTTTTTCGCATGAGGGTTGTTCTCGCAGTATGAGAGCATCTTTTCGCCACTGGAGGCGGTAGTAAGGGTACAGAGGTCACTTTTCAAATAACATATTTTCTAGCAACGGCTTGTCAATCATTTATCATTGATTAATTTCACTGTTTGGTCCAATTTTGTCACACTGAGTTATTGATTTTAGTTTTAAATATAGTTTCTATATATTTCATTGTTCAAATAAAACACTTATTGTTCAAATTCACCATTTCGAGGAAAAATGTACTGTTTTTACTTAACACTAGTTTATATGGGATATTACTTAGTTTTAAAAGTCACTATCACTGTCTCTTATGTAGTCCTATATTCGCACTTTAGTTTAGCATAGTATTCACCATTAAAACTTTTGTTTGTTTATTTATTTATTTTAATTACGCAGACGATATTCTGAACCGGTGTTGCCACTTGTCCAATGCCCTACTCACTATACTTCTACTGGTATGTCATCTGGGCCCATGGCCTTTCCATTTTTCATACTTTGAACTGCCTTCCTTACTTCATCCATACAAAAATACTTAACGTGATCAGTAATTACTTTGGCAAAGACCAATTAAATTAAAACAATATAATATGACATATTGGTCCATTACGAGCCGGATTTATTAAATAGCAAGGATCTGCTATTATTTCATGAAGATCGAGAAGTTAATAGTGGAATTAGTGAATATTAATTTATTCGTGCAACGTCGTTATTGACCGGCAATGTGGTATGTCAATCAATAAAATAAAGCGGTGTTAAGTCTAACGCATTGATAATATCGTCACCCAGCACTCACTCAGGTAGTATATAACGCCAATTAAGGATTTATAAGGTTAGTCTTATTAATGACTTATTGTCTTTGCGTAGGTAACTAGTTTGTTCCGTCATTTACCGCACCACTACCATCGTGATAGTTCTATTGTAATTATTGAATTCGCAGGAATTACATTAGAAACCATACATAATTAAGTGTAGTAATAGTGATCTATTACATTATATTGTTTTAATTTAATTGGTCTTTGCCAAAGTAATTACTGATCACGTTAAATATTTTTGTATAGGTAGGTAGGGTAGGTACTTAGGAGCAATATAATTTGAGAGTGTTAGATATTGTTAATGAATGCTTACTGTTAATATAATTACCGTATTATTTTAGTTATTGTGTTGTTGTACTTTAGACAAGTCATTGTTAGTTTATTGAGTTTTTATAAGAATAGAAACGAGTTGTATTATTCATGTAAGTAGGTATTCACAGATTAGGTAGTGCCGGTGCTCATACAGATATCAGGGGGCTTACTCTTCAAACTAATTTTAATTCCAATCTAAAGCCAATCCGATTCCAATATCAATTTTGCAGTCACGTGATTCGGTACTCTTGAAAACAATTATGTCAACATTGGATTGAAATTGGGATTGCCCCGCGATTGTTTTGTTACGTGTGAAGTTAGCTATTTTACAGGCCGCAATAGTGTGGTTCAACTCATTACGATAAACGGGTAATGGGACTTTAAAATGTTTTATCCTTTAAATCACAAGGCTAATAAATAAATATGATATAAATAGTTGTTTAATTAATTAATTGTTACATATTAAATTCATTTGGGCGTAAGAAAATGATTAAAATCATAAAATTAACCATGACTTAGGCTGCGTGCGCTAGGATCGTTGCCTACACTATATAAAAAAAGACGGCGTATAAGTTAGCTCCAATTTCTAAAACAAAGTCAAGTGGTCTTAGGAATTGGTCTTAGGAATTTTAAGTGAATAGTGAAATAGAAATGTAGTTTGTTTAGAAACTTGAAGTTTGTTTAGAACAGTAACTGGTTCGCGTTTGGTTCCTTGTTAGTAAAATAATTAACTAATATAGTTAAGTGTTAGTGTATACAGTTAAGTGGTAAGTAAAAAATATAAAATCATACCTACTTATGTTATTATTTAAAGTAGGTACCTAATGTTTTTAAAACTCTAATTAATGAAGTATTTTTGTTAGTTATTTTCTTGGTCTATGTTTTAAATTATAATATGTTGTACATAATAAAAGTTTTCGCATTTGAGTTACAATGGCAAATCGTCTTAGTTACGCCCAATTAGAAGGTTTGGTAGAATTCTTGAAGCAAAACCCAGGCATAGCTAAAGGTAATTCAAAATAATGAAGTAGGTATTAATAATCATTATATACCTACAGTAATTTCATTGAAATTAATGCGTATTTTTAGTATTGGTAGATCTCCTCAAACAAATCCTTATTCACTCTATAATTTGCTTTAAATTCGTCTTCATTCATAGAAAAAGCTTTGTCCGTATAACGCATCATCCGACGCTCATCTCGTCTTTGTTTCAATTGTTTTTTTTTATGGGAATTATGTAAAACATTGTATATTAATGCTAATCGTGCCATATTTTACACTTATTATTTACGGAAAACCACTTAAAACGCAAAACAATTTCTAAAAAGTTACACTTTTGTTATTGGAAAAATCACAATCAACAAACAATTCCAACGCAATATTAACGCAATACACAGCTGTCAAAATGAACTCAAGAGTAGCGTTTACCGCACGCCAAGTCCGATCCCGATTCCACTTAGTTCCTCCTAATGGACACGCAATTCAATAACAATATGGCGCTAGCGTCGAATTCAAGAGTACGAAACGTTAAAATTCCAATGTCGATCGGTCGGAATTGGAATCAAGAGTAAGCACCCTGTAGGTTGAATCATAAACATACGTACTATAATATTGTTTAAACTTTATTGTATACATTCCAGATTTACACTCGAATCCCAGAATGACCGAGGAAAGAGAGTTAATAAAGAAGCGAGGTAGCTTCAAAGGCCGATTAACCGCTTTTGTCAATTATCTGGACGCGCTGGATGATAAAACGTTATCTAGTTCCACTATAACGGAACTACAGCTGCGTATAGGCAAGATGGAGTTGTTATACCAACAATATGATGAGGTACAGTTACGTATGAAGTGTATTGCTGATGATGTCAAGGCATAGTTTTCAGAGCGTTCTGACTTTGAGTCCCTGTATTTTAAATCATTTTTTTTTTATTTGTGATGGGTTTGCTCTTGACTCTAGTCTAGGTCAGAGATGACAGAGACAAAGTCGACGATGGAGTGAACTTACCCAGAAGACGCCTGTTCACTCTCACTTTGAAGAGATTAGGGTTGTATACGTTTGGAAACACAGACGCAGGTAATGAGTTCCACTCTTTTGCTGTGTGCATTATAAAAGACATTTGGAAGCGCTTAGTGCGAATTGGTGGAATAGCAACCAGGTAGGGATGGTAACTGGCAGTGCGTCTAGATGTCCGATGGTAGAAGGGGGCCGGTGGAATGAGGTCGTGGAGTTCTCGGGCACACTCTCCGAAGTGCAATCTGTAGAAGACCGACAAGCAGGCAACCTTGCGGCGATGAGCTAAGCTATGAAGCTTGGCATCCACCAGTTTTACGTCGCCAATGAGCCTCTTAGCTCTGCGTTCCACCGAGTCAAGCGCGGCTAGTTGGTACTTAGCTGATCCATCAGAAAGGTGACTGCAATACTCCATGCAGGATCGGACTTGAGCTTTGTAAAGGGTTAAAAGCTGTCCAGGCGTAAAGTATCGCTTCACCCTATTTAGGATGCCCAGTTTCTTGGCCGCAGTTTGGGCCTTGTACTCGATGGTGGCGCCGAAGTTGAGACCAGATGTCAACTCCATGCCTAGGAGCTCAAGTCGATCAGTTACAGGAACAGATGTACCCCGAAAAGTAGGAGTTTGGGCGAAACGACTCTTTTTAGCGGTAAAAAGACACGCCTGCGTTTTGGTGGCGTTAAAAGAGACCAGATTATCATCACCCCACTGGGAGACAAAGCTTAAGGTCAAATCTGTCCGCTCTACCATGGCCTCTCTCAAGGAACGATCTTCGGCCCCGCTGGTTTTTGCGCTGGACAAGTATCTCTCTGAAACTGTACTGTCATCTGCGTACTCAACAACACCAGGCCGAAGCAGGTTATTGATATGCAGCAGGAAAAGAGTTGCAGAGAGAACAGACCCCTGAGGAACTCCGGCATCAATAGCCATAAGGTCAGAAGAGCAGCCATCAACAACTACTCTAATCGACCGTTCACTAAGGAAATCTGATATCCAGCTACAAAAATCAGCTGGCATGCCATAAGCAGGAAGCTTGCCGAGCAGAGCAGGGTGCCAGACCCTGTCAAAGACCTTCGAGATGTCAAGCGATACAGCCAGTGCATCGCCGTGTTTCTCGATGGCTGCGCCACAGCAGTGCGTGACATACACAAGAAGATCGCCAGTTGACCGTCCCCGGCGAAAGCCATATTGACGGTCACTACGGAGATCATTGTCTTCAAGGTAGTTCAGCAACTTATTGTTCAGTACTTTGTACAGAATGGAGGTAATGGCGATCGGACGGTAATGGGCAGGGTCTGCACGGTCACTGTCTAAGGCTCAGGAATTTGTAAAAAAAACTATAATAAAGATAATGAATCTGTCTGCAGCAATAAAAGTAATTTTGGTAGTAGCCATAAGCCAGTTAAGTTGCCTACAATCCAATTGCCAAAGTTTAGTGGATCTTACAATAACTGGTTGGAGTTTCGTGACACCTTTACGAGTCTCATTCATTCCAATGATGCTATAGACGAGATCAACAAGTTCCACTACCTTCGAACGTCTCTGGAAGGATCCGCTGCCGTAGTGATCCAATCGATCGAGTTTTCGGCTACTAATTACTCTGTGGCATGGAAAGTATTATGCGAGCGATATGATAATAAGAGATTATTAATTCACAATCATGTTTCGGCTATTTTTAATATGGAGACAATTACAAAGGAATCCTTTGTCACTTTAAAGAATTTAATTGACCAAATAAATAAACACTTACGAGCATTAGACACCTTAGGTGAGCCAGTTAAGTATTGGGCTACTCTTTTAATTTACATTTCACACAAGTGCACATACATCCACACTTACGCACACACACTCACACTCACGCAAACACACAATTACACGAACACTACACTCTTTCACTACTCTACAAAGTTGTTCGGTTATGCTACTGATGTGGTCTTTCGATCCATATTGTCAGTCGTGTATTTAAATATTTTATGTTAGATTCTGATTTTTTATTTTTTTTATTGTGTTTATGTCCACTTTTATCTTTTTATTTTTTTTTTCAAGTTTATAATTTTTACATTCGTTAATTCCGTTATTAATTATTGTTTTGTCCGGCTGTGCTGTGTCACAATGAACGTTCGGCAACTCAAACTGTTATTTCTGTTAATTTTGGGCCACCAAGATACAGGCTGAGCCTAGTTTGGGGCCCACGGCTATTTCTACTTTGCATGTTTAGGTATTATTTTCATTGTATTCTTGTGTCTGTATGTTACCTAACTAGTGTGTGTGTAAATAAATTATTCTAAATTCTAAAATTTTTACTCGCAAATTGGATAGGAGAACGTTCCGTGAGTGGGAGGAGTACAAAGGTCGCATTGACAAAGATAGCAAGATTACCTTCGACGCATTCCTTGAATTTATACGTGAGCGCGCTGAGTTAATTGAAACTTTGGAATTGTCGCGTAATAACCAGCTTCAATCTAATAATAAATCAGGGGCTAAGCTGAAGTCTATGGTCACTTTCCAAAGTGGCGGTAATTCTAGTTCAGAGTCAGGTACAAAGGTCTGTCCTAAATGCAAAGGTGTCCATAATTTGAGTGATTGTGCACAGTTTCTCGCACTAAGTAACGAAGCATGTATTAAATTGCTACCAAATGTTAAAGTTTGTTATAATTGCTTTCGTTCGGGTCATTTCGCGAATCATTGTAAAAGGCCAGGTTGCAAGCTGTGTAAGCGCAGACATAATACTCTTATCCATGTCGCTGATTTTAAACCTATTGCAAATATTCATAATAATACAAACAATAACTCGTGCGATAAGTTGTCGCCGCAATCGTCTTCGACGTCTTCTGTGACTGAGACGAATAACGTCACATCTTCGCACAGTAGTGCGAGTCATGATGTGTTATTGTCAACCGCATTCATTAAATTACATGATCGTAATGGTCGAGAACATGTTGTTCGTGCAGTTCTTGACAGCGGTAGTACATCATGCTTTGTGACGGAAGGACTATGTCGACAGTTAAATTTAGAGACTAGCCAGATAGACAGGTCGATATTCGGCATTAATAACGTAACCTCTCACGTAGGTAAAACGTGTCGCATTAACATGACGTCATCAGACAATAGTTTCAGTACTGAACTTTATTGTTTCGTTTTACCATCAATAACTCAATACTCAATACTCAATATCTTTATTGCTTTTCCATAATGTGTACATAGGTGGTAAGTTCTATAATATAAATAAGATCATTATGGACCCTGTAGGGCACAGCAAAAGGGTAGGAGAGAGGAAGCCCTGTTTTAGGAGATCATGAATTATTGAATTTTTATGAATTATTGCAATTTTTTTAAAATTTATTATTATTGCTATTTTATTTAAGTATTTTTTAATGTATTATTTGTTATTATTTATTAATAATTACCATATCATTAATATATTTCAAACATAACTATAAATTGCGTGATTGTCATTAATTATTGTTAACAATTATTATTATTATATTATTAGTAATTTCCTTAACATTTATTATACTATCTTACTTTCTTTTTTACTTTTTTCTGTTATGTATGTTTATCGTTTAAATATTCATCTAAGGAATAATAGCATTTGTTTATTAGTAATTTTTTAAGTTTTATTATAAATATATTGAAATTTTCTTCTTTCTTTATTATGTCTGGTAGTTTGTTGTATATTTTTATAGACATTACGTAGGGACTTGTAGAATGCATTTTTAGCCTGGATGTTGGTATGTTTAGCCTAGATCCGTGCCTAAGTGTGTACTGTGATTGGATGTCTTCGCGTTTTGTGTAGAACTCTTGATGCTTACGGACAAATTTACATAATTCTAGAATGTAAATACTTGGGAGGGTTAGAATATTATGTTTTAGAAAATAGGGTTTGCAGCTGTCAGTTTTATCAATATTTACCAAGATTCTAATTAATTTCTTTTGTAGGGTAAAGAGTGTCATTGCATCTGTACTATTTCCCCAGAGGGTTACGCCGTAGCTAAGCCATGCATTGGCATACGCATAATAGGTGGTGAGAGCAGTTTGTAGATCGGTTGTCTTTTTAATTTTGCGGAGAGCGTATGAAAATTTTGAAATTTTTGAACGGGTTTTTTGTATTTGTGTTTTCCAATTAATATATTTATCTATTGTAAGTCCAAGTAATGTAAATTCATCAACAGTTTCCAATTTTGAGCCGTTAAATATGAAGTTTAAGTGTAGAGCAGCTTTTTGATAAGGGTGGAAAATCATTAATTTAGTTTTAGTATAGTTAATTTCTAAATTATGTGAGGTCATCCAGTTACATGTTTTTGTGAGTGTGGAACTTAGTTTTTCTTCTATGTTTGTGTACTAGTGATGTGCCATGTCGTGAAGTAAATCTATCTATTCTGAACATTCCGTCTTATATCTGTTTAGCCGACCCTACTTTGTATAAGCCCGCTCATGTAGATATTCTGATTGGTGCTGATGTCTTCTGGGACTTGCTAGGGTCACAAAGAATCAAGTTAGGTACTGGTAAGCCAATTTTATGTGAAACCAGGTTAGGCTGGATTGTCTCCGGTCTCGAACGCAATGCAACATAATTCCGACTAACAGTCGGAATTATGTTGCATTGCGTTCGAGTAACATTACGTGTAACTTTACTAAAATCAATTCTTCATCTGACGACGACTTCGATAAAATTCGAAGTGATTTAACTCGCTTCTGGCAGTTAGAAGAAGTAAATAAGAAGTCTTCTCATTATTCGCCAGAAGAGAAGTTATGTGAAAAGCATTTTCTTGTTAATACGACCAGATTGCCGTCGTCGTTTTTGTGTTCATATTCCTCTCAAACAAGATCCTTCTATTTTGGGAGATTCGATTAATAAAGCTACTTACAGTCGTTAGAACGTAGGTTAAAAACGAAATCTGATTTTAGTAAAATGTATCACGAATTCATGTCTGAGTATGAGTTACTAGGTCATATGACTGAATGCAAACCTTCCGATTTAAGCCCTTCTGGCTATTTTATTCCGCATCACGGCGTATTACGTGAAAGTAGTACCACTACGAAACTTCGAGTGGTATCTTCTTCAACTGGCGTTTCATTTAACGATTTACAGATGGTTGGCCCTACCATTCAGGACGATCTGTTGTCGATTCTTCTCCGTTTCAGACAGCACAAGTATGCCTTGTCAGCAGACGTCGAGAAGATGTACAGACAAATAGTCGTCCATCCGTCTGACAGATATCTGCAGCAGATATTGTGGCGAGGTAAGGCATCTGACCCTGTTCAATATTATAAATTAAACACCGTCACCTATGGTACGGCTAGTGCGCCATTTTTAGCTTTTCGGTGCCTCCATCAATTAGGACTCGATTGTAAGAACCAAAAGGTTGCTGAGGTCATAAAGCATGATTTCTATGCTGATGACCTACTATCTAGCGGTGATGATTTAGATGAGGTTAGATTTATTCGTCAGGAAGTCACTAACGTACTTGCATCGGCTGGCATGCCATTGCGTAAGTGGAAATCAAACGAACCTCAGTTATTGTCTGAAGTTGCTCAATCTTCGCTTGACTTAAATATAGGTTCTAGTGAGCCCGACAAGCTGCTCGGGCTAGGTTGGTATGCAAGTTCAGATGAACTAGTATTTTCCATAGGCTCAACTATATCCTGCAATAGTAACACTAAACGTGATTTACTTTCTGTGATTGCAAAGCTCTTCGATCCTTTGGGGCTGTTGTCACCATTTGTATCACTATGAAAATGTTACTACAGAGAATGTGGTTGGATAAATTATCATGGGATGATCATCAGCATTATTAAAACTCTGTTAAGTTCTGTCTGTCTAAGTTCGTATTCCTCGAATTTTTGTGTGTCATTCATACAAGGAGTTAGAACTGCATATATTTACTGATGCGTCTGAGCGCGCATATGGTGCGTGCGTTTATGTTCGCAGTGTTAATGATGCAGATGAGTGCATCGTTCGGTTACTTATGGCCAAAAGTCGAGTGGCGCCAATTAAACCCACTACAATTCCAAGGTTGGAGTTGTGTGGCGCTGTAGTGGGAGCGCGTCTATTTGAGAAGGTGTTAAGCTCACTTCGTCTTAAGTTCTCGCGCGTCTTTTGTTGGACTGACTCGACCATCGTATTGGGATGGCTACAGATATTGCCTTCGAAGCTTCAGCCATTTGTACGCAATCGCGTCGCTGAAATTTTAGATCAGGCGGGTCATTGCACCTGGCGGCACTTCCCAACCAATGAAAACCCAGCAGACCTACTATCTCGTGGTGTTGATAGTAGTCATCTGCAGGGTTACGATATGTGGTGGTCTGGTCCTGATTTTCTCCAACGAGACTCAAGTAGTTGGCCTTCGCAATTTAAATGCTTAGAAGTAGACTCACTCCCCGAAACTTGAACTGATGTCACTTGAAATGTTGTCCTTGACACTAACGATAAGGCATTTATTATAGATTTAATCGTTTCTCTAATTATTTAAGACTTTTACGTTCCATGGCATACGTGTTGCGATTCATTAAAGTGTGTAAGCACCAATCGCCACACACAAAGTTTTTATCTGATGACGAATTAAAGAAAGCATTAAACATTTTAATCTATCAGAGTCAACAAGAATCATTTTCCGAACATAAATGACTTTTAAATAAACACAGTTTGCCAGAAAAGAGCGTCCTATTAAAATTTAATGTGTATTTAGATGACAACAATCTAATGCGTGTCGGAGGACGTCTCGATAATTCAGATTTTACATATAATAAACGACACCCTATAATTTTACAGTCCACTGATACTTTTACTAAATTATTATTTCATTTTGAGCACAAAATGTTAATTGCACGCGGGCCCACAACTATTCTTAGCATCGATAAGAGAATCCTATTGGCCTATAGGAGGACGAAATTTAGCTAAAGCCTGTTATCATAGATGCGTTCTATGCCAACGCTTGCAGGGTAAACTTGTTACTCCATTGATGGGTAACCTGCCGCGGCATCGCCTTCTCCCAGGGGGGTATCCGTTTGAAAGTACTGGTATTGATTAAGCGGGCCCTATTATGAGCGCTAGTCGTCAAGGTCGTGGATGTAGACTCGTCAAGGTGTATATAGCTATTATTATCTGTTTTACCACAAAAGCCGTGCATTTGGAGCTTGTGAGTGACTTGACGAGCCATAATTATTTATTAGCCTTGTATCGGTTCATCTCACGAAGAGGTAAGCCAGCTCACATATACTCCGATAACGGTACCTCATTTGTTGGTGCGTATAACGAGCTATCTAAATTTTTGAAAATGAATTCTGTTGCTTTCAGTGAAAGCACAGCTAATGATGGAATTAAATTTCATTTCATTCCCGCGTATACTCCACATTTTGGCGGTCTCTGGGAGGCGGGTGTCAAATCGGTAAAATATCACTTACAGCGAGTGTTGGGACAATGTAATTTAACTTTTGAGGAACTTAACACCACACTGGCCCAAATAGAGGCAATATTAAATTCACGCCCACTAACGCCGCTGTCTTCAGACCCTGCTGATTGCACTTCATTGACACCAGGTCATTTACTCATCGGCCGGCCACTCACTTCATTACCACAAAAGAATTGTGAAGAGCAACCTGCAACCCATCTTAGTCGTTACCAACGTATTGAGCAACTCCGCCAACACTTTAACGGACTAGATGGAGTAAAGAGTATGTTGCAGAG
This sequence comes from Dicycla oo, assembly GCA_948252095.1. Lineage (NCBI taxonomy): Eukaryota > Metazoa > Arthropoda > Insecta > Lepidoptera > Noctuidae > Dicycla > Dicycla oo. Next base: position 90,960 of record OX411729.1, read on the forward strand.
TTGCAGCAACGGACAAAGTGGCGTTCTAGCAAGGATGGCTTAAAATTGGATTCCTTGGTAGTCATCAAAGAGGAGAATCTTCCACCTCTAAAGTGGAGACTAGGAAGAGTCATCGCCGTGCATCCAGGTGCTGACGGAATCGTCCGTGTAGCAGATGTCAAGACTTCTACTGGAATCATCCGGAGGGCCTTCAACAGGATATGCCCATTACCTGTACCTTCAGAATCGGAGTCTGGTTGATAGCACGACTTTCAACGCCCGGGGGCATGTTGGAGCGCCTACGCAATTAGTCTTAGCTTTAAGTGTTCCGTCCTATCTCACTATTATGTTTTTTATTGTTATGTGCTTGTAAGCGCATAAGTCATGTGTCATTCACTGTAATTAAAGGTCATATACGTTACATGTGTCTCTGCCTTTTTTTATTAAATCAAGCTAATTTCCGCACAGATACAGAGCACAGGTCTTCTGGTTGAGTTGTAAACTGTCAACGGTTGTCAATTCAACCACCAATAAATATTTTTTAAGACTTTGAATACTAGTCTTTTTAGTTCAGAATTGCCATAACATTAGATATTTTTCCTACTTTGCTGCAATACTTTTATCTTAGGAAGAACACAATAAACTCAAATATACAACAAAATAAATGTATTAATTATTTGAAGTCTTTCGAGTTTCATCTAATGTGTTCTCCGTGTTCAGGTAGACGTGAATTATCGGGTAGGAAGGCAGTATGTCAATAAAATAACACCTGTCACAATCACTCCACTTCTAATTCTCCATAATTCAATGAAACACTTCGCAAAATATTTATAGATCGCTTAGATTAAGAGGGATGCGATTAAAATATAACGTCCACCGACCACGAATTCAATGCTCGTTTTACAAGATGGACGCCTCACCAGTTCACGATGTTCGTTTTTGAGGTTGACTTTTGTACACAAAAAATCAATTAACAGTCTAGAAAATCAGAGGCGCCGACCATGTAGGTAAAATATAACGTCCACCGACCACATGGTTGCGTGCGCACCTTACCAAAAATCTGAAGTTACCTGCTCATTTTACAAGATGGCCGCCTTACCAGAGTGCTCGGTGTTCGTTTTTGACGTTGCCATTTGTAAAACATGACAATTGACAGTCTAGAAAAGCGGAATCGCCGACATATTATTTACTTCATGTAAATAAAACAACAAACTAAAAATGATAACAACACCACGACAATTATGCTGTACCTACTGTATAGGAAAATAAACATAAAATGGCAATTTTAGTTTAGTATTGCCAATCCAACCAACAATTTCCTAACCTTTTAGAACGAAGTAGTCAAAATTTTCATTGAACATATTTTTTTATTTGTCCTGAATTAGATAATATGATAGCATAAAAGAACATAATTAATTGAATTTATTTTGTATAAGTGTCACTTTTAGACGTTCAAATAAGAATTCGCCATTGTTCTTTTCGAGTTAATCAAGCCACGTAGTAGTATCCTCTCCTGCAAAATTGACTGCCCATTTTCACCCCGTAAGGAGTATATTTTCGAAAAACTATTGAAAGATGAAAGTATTCTTTATTTTTAGTCTTATGTATAAATAGTGAGTTTAGAGTTAATTGGTCAGCGCGTTAAAATTTTGACACACCCAATTCCCCTTTGGGGGCTAAAGGGGAATTCGGTGTGTCAAAATGGGTAGTTTAGAAAATTAAAAAGTTCATAATTAACATAAATATGTATTCGTGCCAAGTTCAAGTTTATTAACTCAAGGAATAAGATTTTTCATTCAAACAAAAACCTCCCTTTTCACCCCCTATAAGATTGAATTTCCAATAACCCCTTCTTAGTACTCCCCTAAATTATAAAAGGAAGCCGTGTGCAAAATTTCACGTTCCTAGACACAGTAGTTTCGGCTGTGCGTTGATTTGTCAGTCGGTCAGTCATTTTATTCAATCAATCAGTCAGTCATTCATTCAGTCAGTCAGTAAATATGTTCAGTATAAATAAAACCCTTTAATTCATGTTATTTTAATTCCTGTAGTCAACATTTTACAGTAAACAATATTTTTCCATTATTTTTCCATATTGTTATTTTTCGGAAAAATAAACGGAAAAATTTCCAAGTTTTGAAAAATTTCCGAAAATTACCCATCACTATTCGTGACAAACGAATCCATCGAGCCGCTGTCTATAAGGGCGCGTGCATACTTACTGTCTGATAATGGACATTTGGAAGTTTTATAACGAAAACCTCAGTTTCTTCACCAAATAGTTTAATCTTCGAATTTAGGAATATTTTTTACAATTAATTGCAGATTTCTTGATCTTGACGCAGCCGTGTACGACTTAAAAGTGAAAGTAAAAAAATGTGCGGGTGTGAGTAAAAACATTACATGCGAATTATAGCACGACTTGAATGTGCAATTTGGTGCTATTATAAACCATCAGGCGTACCACAATGTGGCGTAGACACTTACTGTTACCACAGTATAAAAATGTTACCATGGAGTTTCTTGTCCGCTCTTGTCCATGATGACCTAGTTTTGCGAACGGACGACTAGCTTTCTGATTAACTACTGACAAGCCTAATTGAAATAATAAATGCCAAGTCTTGTCTTTCTGTGTCGTTGTTATGAAACCCTTTCCTTACACACCATGCTCATAGTACTTTCATATACAGTAAATAACCAATAAACATACTGACATTTAATGCTTGCTGCTTGGATAATATCTATGTATACACTTTTAATGTCTTACTGCAAAATTCTCCAACACGCGCGTGTCGTACTCGTGCCAATTTTATTGAAGTTTATTTCTTTATTTCCGCGGATTATTGTTTGTCCCCCTCATGCGCCACCATCTTTGGAGGATATGAGATAATGGTGCCAGTCAAAGTCCCAAGAATCGCAAATACATTTTATGGATATACAAATGTTACACGGACGGATGGTTATTTATTAGCAAGTGAACTATGAGACTATACAACTTTGTTTGAATGGGAAAAGTTACGCCTACTTTTGGATTAAAAGTTTCATCGCAGAACGCATCGTGTGGTCGCCATACTTTTATTGAAGGCGTTAAGGCCTGATCATGCATAGGTACCTAATACTTATAGAAATACAGCGGATACTACACTAGTACCTAATGTATCTTACCTACAGAAATACAGCGCAGCGGATAATGTATTAGTACCTAATGTAAGCACCTACTTTGTGACGGGTATGCTTACTTTTGACGGGTATGTTTTTACAATATGTTTAGCGACTGTGGTGGCTAAGGTGCTTGACAGCGTGCTAGATGCATAGCTATGCGGACGACATGGTGTTGCTGACGCCTCGGTTTGTGGCATGAGGAAGCTGTTACTTCGTGCAACTTACGCAGATGTCACGGCTTAATAGATTGGTCAGGCAGGGGGCGAGTAGATTGAGCTTGATAGATTGGTCAGGCAGGGGGCGAGTAGATTGAGCTTGATAGATTGGTCAGGCAGGGGGCGAGTAGATGGAGCTTGATAGATTGGTCAGGCAGGGAGCGAGTAGATTGAGTTTGATAGATTGGTCAGGCAGGGGGCGAGTAGATTGAGCTTGATAGATTGGTCAGGCAGGGGGCGAGTAGATTGAGCTTGATAGATTGGTCAGGCAGGGGGCGAGTAGATTGAGCTTGATAGATTGGTCAGGCAGGGAGCGAGTAGATTGAGTTTGATAGATTGGTCAGGCAGGGGGCGAGTAGATTGAGCTTGATAGATTGGTCAGGCAGGGGGCGAGTAGATTGAGCTTGATAGAAATTGGTCAGGCAGGGGGCGAGTAGATTGAGCTTGAATTACTAAAACTAGTTATAAGTTATTATGCTACTAACAATTTGGATCCTAGTTATGTTAAATAAACGTTTAATATTATATTAGTATTATGGACGTGGGGGAGAAAGAATATTTTTCATTCCACAAGAGTAGTAGATCGTCGTTGCGATCATTAATCGTATGATTATTCTCCAATCGTAGATGATAGATCATCTGCCTAGCCTTTTCCCAACTATGTTGGGGTCGGCTTCCAGTCTAACCGGATGCAGCTGAATACCAGTATTTTACATGGAGCGACTGCCTATCGGACCTCCACAACCCAGTTATTGGGTAATACGATACCCCTTGGTAAGACTGGTTGTCAGACTTTCGGGCTTCTGACGACCCGTAACAACTGCCAAAGATCTACGAATGACAGCCGGGACCAACGGCTTAACGTGCTTTCCGAGTCACGGAGGAGTCTCGGTATGTACAGATGGTCACCCATCTACGGACCAACCCCGGCAAGCGTAGCTTAACCTGATGGATCGACCCTTACGGCTGTTATTATTTAGTCACGAGCTCCTCGTAGATGAAAAACACACTTAATAAATGATTTGATTTGATTTGATTTGATTTGATTTGATTTGATGATAGATGTCGCTCATTATAGGTATTAATGCATTTTGTCAGTGCGTGCAGGTCGTTACTTGTTTCACGTCGCGTAGAACGAAAGTTTATTCGATTAGTGAGTCTAACAACATAAAAAATGAGTAAACCGCTCTGTCCAAGTGAGATTGAGTTATTAGTTAATCAGCAAGATACAGGTGATTCTGAATCAAGTACTTTTTATGATTTTGGGGAACCTCCAAGGGTGGAGAGCTGTTCTAGCGGTTCCCTTTTTACGCCAGAAGATTTGGGCTTAATATCTTCAGGATTGAATAATAATGATGATGTTACTGAAGATTTATTTGATCAAAGCATCAGCATGCTCCATGCAGCTGAAGACCAGGGTATTGCGTCTGAAGATTACTTTACGAATGCTTCATCTGATCATAGCATCCTCATACTCCATGCCACTGAAGACCTGGGTTTTGCATCTGAATCGAAGCAAGTGCTATCACCAATTCCTATCTTTGAAAATTTGAGCGATAACAGTGATGACGATCCAGATTGGGTTCCAGTGATTTCGCGACGGAGGCGGAGTTTTTATCCATTACGGAACCAGGTTCAAGATCATTTGGACATCGATGAAAGTATCAGGTCGCTGTCTGTGCAAGACTTGAAGAGAAACAGGAATTTATTTTTAAAAACACGGAGGATCTTGCCTTCTCTGGATGATGAAGATAGTGATAGTGATGATAATGTTACTAGGGTATCATTGCCCGACAATATTGATGGTAATACCTCTGTATCTGTACAAAGACCACTTCCATGCACCGTTAAAGAGAACAAAGAAGCCCGCCTTGCTGGTAAATCGTACCTTGGGTATAAAAAGTTAGTTGACAAATGGACAGCGTGCGTTAAGAAGCCTGAAAGAATTTTGAAACCACGTTGCTCACACACGTGTGTAGCTCCAAAATCTAAAAATACTTTTCTTTGTGCTCTTGTATCAGACGAAGAACGTGAACAAATTCATAAACATTTTTGGAAGACTTGGCCAGAGAAGATGGCGTTTATAAAAGCATCAGCAGTGAGAAGGTGTATAAGACGACGACGTACATCTCAACAAAGGTCTACAAGCAAAAAACAAAGTGGCCACGATATCTTCATCAACAAATTGGACGCAAAATGCACTAGAGTGAGAGCGTGTAAATTATTTTTTCTTAATACACTTTGCATTGGAGAAGACAGTTTTCGCCGCTGGACTAGAGAGGTTGATACTTTCGAAGAAAATATTGAGGAACAGACTGCAGAAAACACTGCATCAAGTTCAAATATTATTGCTAGGCCAGGAAGGAACGTTGAGTTGACAAGAACTGTTAAGACATGGCTGGATATTTTACCAAAAGTGCCAAGCCATTACTGTCGTTCTAACTCGAAAAAAAAATATGTTGAATCGACTTTTCGATCTGAACTCCACATGCATCAGGTTTTTAAGGAGTGGTGTATAGAAAACCACTACAGAGCTGCCTCTAGAAAGACATTTTCGAAGGTAATGACTAAAGAAAATATCAGCATTCACCATCCTCGCAAAGACCAGTGCGACACGTGCGGTAGGTATAAAACTGGTAACATTTCCAAGGAAGAATATGACAGCCATATTGTAAAGAAAATTGAAGCCCGTGAAGCAAAAAAGAATGCCGTAGTTAGTGCAAACGAAAAGGTTGTGGTTATAACAGTGGATGTTCAAAGTGTTTGCTTGCCCCGAAGCTATTGGCTAGTGCAGTGTACTACAAATTAAAATTACAATGTCATAACTGCACGGTTTATAACGTTTTATCTAAAGACGTAACAGTTTACTTTTGGCACGAAGCAGATGGTAATGTGACTGCTAATGAATTCACATCTTGTTTAATAGACTACTGTCAAAACCTGCCACTTTCCACAGAGCGCGTTATCATCATTTCTGATGGATGCGGACACCAAAACCGGAACCGAATTTTGTCAAGTGCCCTAAGCGATTTGGCGCAAAGAAGGAAAATTTGTATCGAACAACTTTACCTGGAAAAGGGGCACACTATGATGGAAGTGGATAGTGTTCACTCCACTATTGAGCAATACATAAAACCACCAATATTCGCTCCCAGTGATTACATCACCCGGATAAGACAAGCTCGACCACAAAAGCCCTATGGTGTCAAATCCATTCACCATGATTTCTTTCTAAATTTCGAAGAGATGGAATCGAACCTAAAATCCATACGGCCTGGCAAAAAGAAGGGAGATCCTGTCGTGGTGGACATTAGAGGTCTTCAATATTTATCTGACGGATCCGTATTTTATAGGTTATTTTACATGTCGATGAGTGGTCCGTACTTCCGCAGCGAAGAAATAACCAAAGAAACGGTCTGGTATCTCCGAACCGTTTGTACAGATCTCCATTAAAAATTACTGAGAGCAAGTTTAAACATTTACAGGAACTGAAAATGGTAATAGATCAGGATTATCATCCGTTTTACAATGCATTACAATTTGATCCGGGTACTTAATGCATAATTATATGGGAAAATAATGGTACTTTGATTTGTAACTTTTATTTTATTATATTTTTTGATTCTACTGTTATCATAACCTAATTATTGTTTTCTGAGAAATATTTTTTTTTTTCATTTAAACTAACAGTTTTTTTATTTTAATTTTTCATAGGCATTTTTGTTCAAAAGCTCTGATGTGATACGTAAAGCGCAACGAAAATCTCTTATGTATTAACTGAAACTGTTTTTTATTTTTTTACCTTTTATACTACTTTTAATTTCAACTAACAATAGTAAGATAAAAAGCAGGAAATCATATGGCTGATACCTATATTTTTTGTTGTAGTTGGTTTCATTACCTATATTTTTTTCAGTAGACGGTTTATATCGATTTTCTCATAAAGTTGAATTTTACACATAATAGGTCTTAAAGTCGCAACGACGAGATATTGCATTAGACCAGTGAATCATACATTAGTAGATACCTATTCGTCATAGTAATTATTACATATCGCATAACACGTCAATGCGCGTATTTCGCGTAATAATTAGTGTTGAGGCCAGGTACTCATATTTAAATAAAAGTTGACCAGACTGTATTAAAATGACGTATAATCATTCGGTGCGGTTACAATGTAGCTATAGGTATTGAAACACGTATGATTCGCGCGTCGTCGCTTGGGGCCGGGCCCGGGCGGTGTCGCTCCGAACCTGCATCGCTCCGCGCCGCCCGCACCCCGCTCGTAGCCGGCTCCTATGCTTGCTTGTGAGTGTGTGAACATTCCCGGGCCAGCAGTGAAGATGAGGTTGAGTGTTAGGAGATCTCTAACAGTGGGCAAATCTTGTGGAATGCCCTTCTGATTGTTCCTGATTGCATTTTGATGTCCGCCACACGAGCCTTTCCGTCAGGTCCAGGATACAGTTTCAGTATGCGGCCCAAGGGCCATTGTACCGCAGGCAGTGCTTCGTCTTTCACTAGGACCAGTGAGCCTTCTTTCAATGCGCCATTCGAACGCTGCCAGCGCGTCCTCTGGTGTAACTGAGAAATATACTCTGTGTTAAAGCGTTTCCAAAAGTGTTGGCGCAGCAATTCCACTCTCTTATGCCTCGGCAGAGAGGGAAGCCGTGCAGCATCGTCGTCGAACATCTGTGGATGAGGGAGAACGGTTAAGTTTCGACCAATTAGAAAATGAAATGGTGTGAGTGCTGTGAGGTCAGAGGGGTCTGTTGAAAGAGGCGTCAGCGGCCTTGAATTGAGTATACCCTCTATTTGAACCAGCAATGTATACATTTCCTCATAAGTGAGGTGTGCTAAACCTAAAACTCTTTTTAGGTGATATTTGACTGATTTGACAGTACTTTCCCACAGGCCTCCGAAGTGAGGCGTGTATGGGGGAATGAAATGGAATGATATGCCCTGCTCTGAGGTGCTAGTATAGATTGAGTCACTTTGATGTTTTAGAAAATTTGTGATTACTCGGGCAGCTCCTACTAGATTTTTACCATTGTCTGAGTACAGATTGTTGGGTTTGCCTCTACGAGAGATGAATTGGTTGATGGCAGCTAAGTATGACTCTGTAGTCAGGTCTGTGACTAACTCCAAGTGCACAGCTTGTACTGTCAAGCAGACGAAAATACAAATATAAGATTTAATTAGAACACTTCCACGTCCCTTACGGTTGCTGATCATAATGGACCCGGCGAAATCTACTCCTACATCACTAAATACATAATTTGCGTGCAATCTTTGTTCAGGTAACTGCCCCATAATCGGTGTCACTGTTTTTCCTTGGAACCGTTTACATGTGACACATGATTGTGCAGTTTTCCTGGCTAGATTACGGCCCGAGGTTGGCCAGTATAGTTGACGTATATGTGCGAGTACAAGTTGTGGACCGGCAGATTACGGCCCGAGGTTGGCCAGTATAGTTGACGTATATGTGCGAGTACAAGTTGTGGACCGGCAGATTACGGCCCGAGGTTGGCCAGTATAGTTGACGTATATGTGCGAGTACAAGTTGTGGACCGGCAGATTACGGCCCGAGGTTGGCCAGTATAGTTGACGTATATGTGCGAGTACAAGTTGTGGACCGGCAGATTACGGCCCGAGGTTGGCCAGTATAGTTGACGTATATGTGCCAGTACAAGTTGTGGACCGGCAGATTACGGCCCGAGGTTGGCCAGTATAGTTGACGTATATGTGCGAGTACAAGTTGTGGACCGGCAGATTACGGCCCGAGGTTGGCCAGTATAGTTGACGTATATGTGCGAGTACAAGTTGTGGACCGGCAGATTACGGCCCGAGGTTGGCCAGTATAGTTGACGTATATGTGCCAGTACAAGTTGTGGACCGGCAGATTACGGCCCGAGGTTGGCCAGTATAGTTGACGTATATGTGCGAGTACAAGTTGTGGAACGGCGTGTAAAACTGTATGATGATAGGTTGTAAACATGAGTTTAGTAATAAAAATAAAAATAAAATCATTTAATTCGAGTATCATTGACTCATAATAGAAATAATACACTCACACAGTCACATTACATACACACACTACAAATTCAATTCAATACAAAACACAATAATAAAAATTAATTACAATTACATTAACAATTTACATTACAAAATAAGAATAAAATTAGGTTAGTCAGTCGCATCAGCCACATGTCGCTGACAACAGTGGGAGATGATGGAGCAGTCAAGCCTCCCCGCGAGCGCGGCCAGCATGCTGTTAGCGCTCCCCCGCACCCGTCGCACCAGCGACGTGCCTCTCTTGCGCATAGTGGCGTGGAAGCAATCCACGCGCGCTTCCGCAAACATAGCCGATGCGCTGCAATAGCGGGGGAGCGCCAACATCATCCTGAACGCGTTGTTGAACTGGACACGAAGGGCGCCGTACGACTTTTGCGTATAGTCAGTCCACAAGCTGCACGTGTATAGTGTAGTGCAGTAGGCTCTAAAAAGCGTTATTTTAACATCTTTAGAGCACCGTGCAAACCTGCGGATAACCATGTTCGCTCTGACCGACAGCGCCCTTCACTCCCGCTCAATGTCCGCATCATCTTTCAAGGCAGGAGTCACAAAATGTCCCAAGTACTTAAAAATGTCCACCCTTTCCAAGGGTGAGCCATTCAGCTTTACAGGTGGCATTTCTAGCACTTTCCTAGTCCCACCCTGAAAAACCATACACTGACTCTTCTTTACATTATATCGCAGTCCGTGACCAGCTGCATAGTTCTCACATATACTCATCAGCCTCCTAAGTCCACAGACCGAGGCGCTCAGCAGCACCATATCGTCCGCGTAGCTGATGTTATTAAAACAGACGCCATCTATGTGACAACCAATATGTTGCTCGCTGAGCGCCTCGATCAGTCCATTCACATACAGGTTAAAAATAGAGGGAGAGCTCAACCCCCCCTGTCTCACCCCACATTCCAACCTATATGGGTCCGACAACGCGCCCTCCCACTTCACGTAGCTCACCTGATTCCCGTACCAATACTTAAAGATGTTAATAAGTTCATACGGTATCTGGGATGATCTCATCTTATTCCACAAGATGTCGTATGAGACCAGGTCAAAGGCTTTGGACAGGTCGAGGAAGCAAGCGTACACAGATGTTTTTCTCTCGGTATAGTATTTAACAGCACTCTTAAGACAAAATATTGCAGCTTCTGTAGACAGTCCCGGCCGAAACCCAAACTGATTATCGTGCAGCTTTATGTATTTGTTTAGTTGTGTATTAAGAATGCCGTCAAACACTTTAGCAATTATTGTAGCTAGTGAAATTGGTCTGTAGTTAGATATATCTGACAAATCCCCTGCTTTGTTTTTTACTACAGGCACTACGATAGTCCTCAACATATCAGCAGGCAGGTATGAGTGTGAAATACAAAGGTTGTAGAACATAGCCAACACCCTGCACATATGAGGCCCAGCGTGCTGTATATGTTCCACACCCAATCCGTCATGACCAGGAGATTTCCCATGGGAAATCGATTTTACCGCCATTAATACATCCCTGGCTAAGATTCTGGTATCAACATATTTCCCACTCACCCCTCCCCCCCCAAGTGACGAGGATGATCCTAACGGTGACCTTACAATAAAGTTGTTTTTAAATCTATCAGCTATATCCTTCGAATCATTCATTCCGTCAACACTCACAGGAAGACCAGGGCGTATCCCCAAACGGTTAGTAGTTTTCCAGAACCCCTTGAATTCCTTTACATAATCATTACTAATAGCACTTACAGTTCCCATGCAGTCGGTAAACATCGGCAGATTATCTGATTAGTTTATTGGCATGTAGACACACACTACTATCAATGGACCGTCGGCCGCATTAACACGAATAGCACACACACGCGGATTTTCGCAGTCTATCACTGTAACACTAGGAAACACACTAGTATTCCACAGCAGCGCTGTCCCGCCATGAGGCCTGCCGCGCAGTAGGTTTGCCGTCGTGTCAACAGCTGAAGTCCCATTGGAACCAAATCTGCTATCTATGCTATTCATATACGCCAACTCTTCTGGAAGCAGCCAGGTTTCCTGCAGTGCTATCAAAACACACTCGTCACACAATCGTCGAATATCGCTCACGGCGCTCTTCACGTTTTTACAATTATAACTGGCAAACTTATAGGTTGTACTATTCATAGTTAGAAGGCAATGGACCGATGTCAGCGGATTCTATGTTTACTTTTCGGTGTCTATAATGCACGAAGCGTCTAAAGATAATCCCTTCAGGCCATATTGCTTCGTCTAAAAACATAGATATTTTAGACTCGGATACAAAGAACTTGTATGCTTTGTAATCTAATACTTTTTTCGTATTAACCTTTTCCAAGAACACTGACTCCTGTGTTTTCATTTTTATGTAATCAACAATGTCAGTCTCTAATGTATCCTTATGCACATTTGATATAAAAATAGGTATTTCCTTAACAGCAGCTTTGAAAGATGACATTGTCGCTGCTGCTTTACCTCTTTCGCCTAAATACCTATACTTTTGCTTCCTTTTATTTCTATTACCGTTTGCCAAGGATTATCTTCCTGTTCGTTATTTATTTGCACGTTAGACTCAAGTTGTTGACAAACATTATTTTTAGCCACATTATTACTATGGTTCTCCTGCATTAGTTGTGTAGGAATATTTGAGCCAGCGACAAATGTCTGTATGACTTGCACTTTCTTGACATTCTCACCGCTGACCGCTACCGTCGCTTTGGCCCCCGCTTCTACCGGCATACTCATGGTTGGCGGTGACTCATTATTATGCATGACTCGAGATACCGGTTTACACTCAATACCTTCAGCTTGGCAATTATCAGTAACTGTCTTAGTTGCTGCGCTGTTATGTCTCTGTGCATTGATAGGCGATTGTTGCAAGTCCTGCTCATCAGATGAATAATTTTGACTCAATGTCATTCCTACAGGACCACTTTCCACATTCCAAGCACCCCTTCTCATGTTTACATATCCAGTTGGAGTTGTAAATGGCGGTAGCGATGCGTACTTTAAATTGTGTATTTCTGCTCGTAAGTCCTCAAATTGGTTTAGATTGACATATGAATTCTTGATATTTTCAATCTCTGAGTTCAATCTTGTCAAGTCTTTTAGCAGTTTTGTACAATCTAGATGATCGAATAAAATTGGGGGTAGTTTTTCAAGCACTCTCGCCACAAACACGGGCATTACATCAGGATCTGTGCCTTTAAACACACTTATGATGTCATCTAGGTCTCTTTCTTCTTTCCCCTTCCTTTTTCTTATAATCTTCCGTTGATCCGTCGGCAGTGATTCAAATAACAACGATTTTGATTTACAAATTTCACTGCTCGTGAACGCGGACACACAAATCCTTTTTAAAGTTTCTTCGTCAATAACTGATATTTTATTTTGCACATAAGCTAACAGTTCATCAATGACTATATTGCAGACATTGCATTTTAATACTTGCGACATTGTTTAAAAGTGCGTCGTCGCACACAGCGCACAAACCAAACACAACCGACCTTGACCGCGGCGCGCGAGTGACTTCAAGTCAAGATGTAGTGATCTGGATGTAATAAAATTGGAAATTTTCTGTCGTAATGATGTGGTGAGTTGGCTAACCTTCCGCCCACACGAATAAGATGATTCTCATCTAAAAATGGGTTGAGTGAATTTAACTTATGTTTAGCTGGCAATTGTTTATTGTTTGATAGTATTTCAAGCACCTCAGGGTATGAATTTAATTGAACTATTTTTGCTAATTGATATCTTGCTTGATTTAGCTCGATAGTTGATAAAGGCTTTGTTTGACCTATGCATGTAAGTGTGTGTTTACGTACTTTGTTTTTGCAAAAATTAATGAATCGAAGCATGTAAGCTACGATGCGTGTGTGTTTGTTAAAATTCGAATAATTGTGAATGAATGAATGATTGTCTGTGTGAATGAAGTGTGTTTGCGATCGGATTTCTGGGAGGTCAGATACCAGTGTATCTGACCTCCCAGAATTAAAATGGCCTGAACAACCAGCTCATCTCAGTAGATGAGCTGGTTGTTCAGGCCATTTTAATTTATCATCCTCCCGTAAGAAATCAGGTCCTGTAAACCATAAAGATGAATGAATAAGCTGTTGAGATTGGTACATTTTGTTATGATGTCTGCTGGGTTTTGTTTGGTAGGTACGAGTACATAGTACCATGACTGAGGGTGACTGTTGTCGAATCTCTGCAACTTTGTGTTTGGTAGGTACGAGTACATAGTACCATGACTGAGGGTGACTGTGTTGTCGAATCTCTGCAACTTTGTGTTTGGTAGGTACGAGTACATAGTACCATGACTGAGGGTGACTGTGTTGTCGAATCTCTGCAACTTTGTGTTTGGTAGGTACGAGTACATAGTACCATGACTGAGGGTGACTGTGTTGTCGAATCTCTGCAACTTTGTGTTTGGTAGGTACGAGTACATAGTACCATGACTGAGGGTGACTGTTGTCGAATCTCTGCAACTTTGTGTTTGGTAGGTACGAGTACATAGTACCAGGATGAGGGTGACTGTGTTGTCGAATCTCTGCAACTTTGTGTTTGGTAGGTACGAGTACATAGTACCATGACTGAGGGTGACTGTGTTGTCGAATCTCTGCAACTTTGTGTTTGGTAGGTACGAGTACATAGTACCAGGATGAGGGTGACTGTGTTGTCGAATCTCTGCAACTTTGTGTTTGGTAGGTACGAGTACATAGTACCAGGATGAGGGTGACTGTGTTGTCGAATCTCTGCAACTTTGTGTTTGGTAGGTACGAGTACATAGTACCATGACTGAGGGTGACTGTGTTGTCGAATCTCTGCAACTTTGTGTTTGGTAGGTACGAGTACATAGTACCAGGATGAGGGTGACTGTGTTGTCGAATCTCTGCAACTTTGTGTTTGGTAGGTACGAGTACATAGTACCAGGATGAGGGTGACTGTGTTGTCGAATCTCTGCAACTTTGTGTTTGGTAGGTACGAGTACATAGTACCATGACTGAGGGTGACTGTGTTGTCGAATCTCTGCAACTTTGTGTTTGGTAGGTACGAGTACATAGTACCATGACTGAGGGTGACTGTGTTGTCGAATCTCTGCAACTTTGTGTTTGGTAGGTACGAGTACATAGTACCAGGATGAGGGTGACTGTGTTGTCGAATCTCTGCAACTTTGTGTTTGGTAGGTACGAGTACATAGTACCATGACTGAGGGTGACTGTGTTGTCGAATCTCTGCAACTTTGTGTTTGGTAGGTACGAGTACATAGTACCATGACTGAGGGTGACTGTGTTGTCGAATCTCTGCAACTTTGTGTTTGGTAGGTACGAGTACATAGTACCAGGATGAGGGTGACTGTGTTGTCGAATCTCTGCAACTTTGTGTTTGGTAGGTACGAGTACATAGTACCATGACTGAGGGTGACTGTGTTGTCGAATCTCTGCAACTTTGTGTTTGGTAGGTACGAGTACATAGTACCATGACTGAGGGTGACTGTGTCGTCGAATCTCTGCAACTTTGTGTTTGGTAGGTACGAGTACATAGTACCATGACTGAGGGTGACTGTGTCGTCGAATCTCTGCAACTTTGTGTTTGGTAGGTACGAGTACATAGTACCATGACTGAGGGTGACTGTGTCGTCGAATCTCTGCAACTTTGTGTTTGGTAGGTACGAGTACATAGTACCATGACTGAGGGTGACTGTTGTCGAATCTCTGCAACTTTGTGTTTGGTAGGTACGAGTACATAGTACCATGACTGAGGGTGACTGTTGTCGAATCTCTGCAACTTTGTGTTTGGTAGGTACGAGTACATAGTACCATGACTGAGGGTGACTGTTGTCGAATCTCTGCAACTTTGTGTTTGGTAGGTACGAGTACATAGTACCATGACTGAGGGTGACTGTTGTCGAATCTCTGCAACTTTGTGTTTGGTAGGTACGAGTACATAGTACCATGACTGAGGGTGACTGTGTTGTCGAATCTCTGCAACTTTGTGTTTGGTAGGTACGAGCACATAGTACCATGACTGAGGGTGACTGTGTTGTCGAATCTCTGCAACTTTGTGTTTGGTAGGTACGAGTACATAGTACCATGACTGAGGGTGACTGTTGTCGAATCTCTGCAACTTTGTGTTTGGTAGGTACGAGTACATAGTACCATGACTGAGGGTGACTGTTGTCGAATCTCTGCAACTTTGTGTTTGGTAGGTACGAGTACATAGTACCATGACTGAGGGTGACTGTTGTCGAATCTCTGCAACTTTGTGTTTGGTAGGTACGAGTACATAGTACCATGACTGAGGGTGACTGTGTCGTCGAATCTCTGCAACTTTGTGTTTGGTAGGTACGAGTACATAGTACCATGACTGAGGGTGACTGTTGTCGAATCTCTGCAACTTTGTGTTTGGTAGGTACGAGTACATAGTACCATGACTGAGGGTGACTGTTGTCGAATCTCTGCAACTTTGTGTTTGGTAGGTACGAGTACATAGTACCATGACTGAGGGTGACTGTTGTCGAATCTCTGCAACTTTGTGTTTGGTAGGTACGAGTACATAGTACCATGACTGAGGGTGACTGTTGTCGAATCTCTGCAACTTTGTGTTTGGTAGGTACGAGTACATAGTACCATGACTGAGGGTGACTGTTGTCGAATCTCTGCAACTTTGTGTTTGGTAGGTACGAGTACATAGTACCATGACTGAGGGTGACTGTGTCGTCGAATCTCTGCAACTTTGTGTTTGGTAGGTACGAGTACATAGTACCATGACTGAGGGTGACTGTGTCGTCGAATCTCTGCAACTTTGTGTTTGGTAGGTACGAGTACATAGTACCATGACTGAGGGTGACTGTGTCGTCGAATCTCTGCAACTTTGTGTTTGGTAGGTACGAGTACATAGTACCATGACTGAGGGTGACTGTGTCGTCGAATCTCTGCAACTTTGTGTTTGGTAGGTACGAGTACATAGTACCATGACTGAGGGTGACTGTGTCGTCGAATCTCTGCAACTTTGTGTTTGGTAGGTACGAGTACATAGTACCATGACTGAGGGTGACTGTTGTCGAATCTCTGCAACTTTGTGTTTGGTAGGTACGAGTACATAGTACCATGACTGAGGGTGACTGTTGTCGAATCTCTGCAACTTTGTGTTTGGTAGGTACGAGTACATAGTACCATGACTGAGGGTGACTGTGTCGTCGAATCTCTGCAACTTTGTGTTTGGTAGGTACGAGTACATAGTACCATGACTGAGGGTGACTGTGTCGTCGAATCTCTGCAACTTTGTGTTTGGTAGGTACGAGTACATAGTACCATGACTGAGGGTGACTGTGTCGTCGAATCTCTGCAACTTTGTGTTTGGTAGGTACGAGTACATAGTACCATGACTGAGGGTGACTGTGTCGTCGAATCTCTGCAACTTTGTGTTTGGTAGGTACGAGTACATAGTACCATGACTGAGGGTGACTGTTGTCGAATCTCTGCAACTTTGTGTTTGGTAGGTACGAGTACATAGTACCATGACTGAGGGTGACTGTTGTCGAATCTCTGCAACTTTGTGTTTGGTAGGTACGAGTACATAGTACCATGACTGAGGGTGACTGTTGTCGAATCTCTGCAACTTTGTGTTTGGTAGGTACGAGTACATAGTACCATGACTGAGGGTGACTGTGTCGTCGAATCTCTGCAACTTTGTGTTTGGTAGGTACGAGTACATAGTACCATGACTGAGGGTGACTGTGTCGTCGAATCTCTGCAACTTTGTGTTTGGTAGGTACGAGTACATAGTACCATGACTGAGGGTGACTGTGTCGTCGAATCTCTGCAACTTTGTGTTTGGTAGGTACGAGTACATAGTACCATGACTGAGGGTGACTGTGTCGTCGAATCTCTGCAACTTTGTGTTTGGTAGGTACGAGTACATAGTACCATGACTGAGGGTGACTGTGTCGTCGAATCTCTGCAACTTTGTGTTTGGTAGGTACGAGTACATAGTACCATGACTGAGGGTGACTGTGTCGTCGAATCTCTGCAACTTTGTGTTTGGTAGGTACGAGTACATAGTACCATGACTGAGGGTGACTGTGTTGTCGAATCTCTGCAACTTTGTGTTTGGTAGGTACGAGTACATAGTACCATGACTGAGGGTGACTGTTGTCGAATCTCTGCAACTTTGTGTTTGGTAGGTACGAGTACATAGTACCATGACTGAGGGTGACTGTTGTCGAATCTCTGCAACTTTGTGTTTGGTAGGTACGAGTACATAGTACCATGACTGAGGGTGACTGTTGTCGAATCTCTGCAACTTTGTGTTTGGTAGGTACGAGTACATAGTACCATGACTGAGGGTGACTGTTGTCGAATCTCTGCAACTTTGTGTTTGGTAGGTACGAGTACATAGTACCATGACTGAGGGTGACTGTTGTCGAATCTCTGCAACTTTGTGTTTGGTAGGTACGAGTACATAGTACCATGACTGAGGGTGACTGTGTCGTCGAATCTCTGCAACTTTGTGTTTGGTAGGTACGAGTACATAGTACCATGACTGAGGGTGACTGTTGTCGAATCTCTGCAACTTTGTGTTTGGTAGGTACGAGTACATAGTACCATGACTGAGGGTGACTGTGTCGTCGAATCTCTGCAACTTTGTGTTTGGTAGGTACGAGTACATAGTACCATGACTGAGGGTGACTGTTGTCGAATCTCTGCAACTTTGTGTTTGGTAGGTACGAGTACATAGTACCATGACTGAGGGTGACTGTGTTGTCGAATCTCTGCAACTTTGTGTTTGGTAGGTACGAGTACATAGTACCATGACTGAGGGTGACTGTTGTCGAATCTCTGCAACTTTGTGTTTGGTAGGTACGAGTACATAGTACCATGACTGAGGGTGACTGTTGTCGAATCTCTGCAACTTTGTGTTTGGTAGGTACGAGTACATAGTACCATGACTGAGGGTGACTGTTGTCGAATCTCTGCAACTTTGTGTTTGGTAGGTACGAGTACATAGTACCATGACTGAGGGTGACTGTTGTCGAATCTCTGCAACTTTGTGTTTGGTAGGTACGAGTACATAGTACCATGACTGAGGGTGACTGTTGTCGAATCTCTGCAACTTTGTGTTTGGTAGGTACGAGTACATAGTACCATGACTGAGGGTGACTGTTGTCGAATCTCTGCAACTTTGTGTTTGGTAGGTACGAGTACATAGTACCATGACTGAGGGTGACTGTTGTCGAATCTCTGCAACTTTGTGTTTGGTAGGTACGAGTACATAGTACCATGACTGAGGGTGACTGTTGTCGAATCTCTGCAACTTTGTGTTTGGTAGGTACGAGTACATAGTACCATGACTGAGGGTGACTGTGTCGTCGAATCTCTGCAACTTTGTGTTTGGTAGGTACGAGTACATAGTACCATGACTGAGGGTGACTGTTGTCGAATCTCTGCAACTTTGTGTTTGGTAGGTACGAGTACATAGTACCATGACTGAGGGTGACTGTTGTCGAATCTCTGCAACTTTGTGTTTGGTAGGTACGAGTACATAGTACCATGACTGAGGGTGACTGTTGTCGAATCTCTGCAACTTTGTGTTTGGTAGGTACGAGTACATAGTACCATGACTGAGGGTGACTGTTGTCGAATCTCTGCAACTTTGTGTTTGGTAGGTACGAGTACATAGTACCATGACTGAGGGTGACTGTGTCGTCGAATCTCTGCAACTTTGTGTTTGGTAGGTACGAGTACATAGTACCATGACTGAGGGTGACTGTTGTCGAATCTCTGCAACTTTGTGTTTGGTAGGTACGAGTACATAGTACCATGACTGAGGGTGACTGTTGTCGAATCTCTGCAACTTTGTGTTTGGTAGGTACGAGTACATAGTACCATGACTGAGGGTGACTGTTGTCGAATCTCTGCAACTTTGTGTTTGGTAGGTACGAGTACATAGTACCATGACTGAGGGTGACTGTGTGTCGAATCTCTGCAACTTTGTGTTTGGTAGGTACGAGTACATAGTACCATGACTGAGGGTGACTGTGTCGTCGAATCTCTGCAACTTTGTGTTTGGTAGGTACGAGTACATAGTACCATGACTGAGGGTGACTGTGTCGTCGAATCTCTGCAACTTTGTGTTTGGTAGGTACGAGTACATAGTACCATGACTGAGGGTGACTGTGTCGTCGAATCTCTGCAACTTTGTGTTTGGTAGGTACGAGTACATAGTACCATGACTGAGGGTGACTGTTCGTCGAATCTCTGCAACTTTGTGTTTGGTAGGTACGAGTACATAGTACCATGACTGAGGGTGACTGTTGTCGAATCTCTGCAACTTTGTGTTTGGTAGGTACGAGTACATAGTACCATGACTGAGGGTGACTGTGTCGTCGAATCTCTGCAACTTTGTGTTTGGTAGGTACGAGTACATAGTACCATGACTGAGGGTGACTGTGTCGTCGAATCTCTGCAACTTTGTGTTTGGTAGGTACGAGTACATAGTACCATGACTGAGGGTGACTGTGTCGTCGAATCTCTGCAACTTTGTGTTTGGTAGGTACGAGTACATAGTACCATGACTGAGGGTGACTGTTGTCGAATCTCTGCAACTTTGTGTTTGGTAGGTACGAGTACATAGTACCATGACTGAGGGTGACTGTGTCGTCGAATCTCTGCAACTTTGTGTTTGGTAGGTACGAGTACATAGTACCATGACTGAGGGTGACTGTTGTCGAATCTCTGCAACTTTGTGTTTGGTAGGTACGAGTACATAGTACCATGACTGAGGGTGACTGTGTTGTCGAATCTCTGCAACTTTGTGTTTGGTAGGTACGAGTACATAGTACCATGACTGAGGGTGACTGTTGTCGAATCTCTGCAACTTTGTGTTTGGTAGGTACGAGTACATAGTACCATGACTGAGGGTGACTGTTGTCGAATCTCTGCAACTTTGTGTTTGGTAGGTACGAGTACATAGTACCATGACTGAGGGTGACTGTTGTCGAATCTCTGCAACTTTGTGTTTGGTAGGTACGAGTACATAGTACCATGACTGAGGGTGACTGTGTTGTCGAATCTCTGCAACTTTGTGTTTGGTAGGTACGAGTACATAGTACCATGACTGAGGGTGACTGTGTTGTCGAATCTCTGCAACTTTGTGTTTGGTAGGTACGAGTACATAGTACCATGACTGAGGGTGACTGTTGTCGAATCTCTGCAACTTTGTGTTTGGTAGGTACGAGTACATAGTACCATGACTGAGGGTGACTGTTGTCGAATCTCTGCAACTTTGTGTTTGGTAGGTACGAGTACATAGTACCATGACTGAGGGTGACTGTGTGTCGAATCTCTGCAACTTTGTGTTTGGTAGGTACGAGTACATAGTACCATGACTGAGGGTGACTGTTGTCGAATCTCTGCAACTTTGTGTTTGGTAGGTACGAGTACATAGTACCATGACTGAGGGTGACTGTTGTCGAATCTCTGCAACTTTGTGTTTGGTAGGTACGAGTACATAGTACCATGACTGAGGGTGACTGTTGTCGAATCTCTGCAACTTTGTGTTTGGTAGGTACGAGTACATAGTACCATGACTGAGGGTGACTGTTGTCGAATCTCTGCAACTTTGTGTTTGGTAGGTACGAGTACATAGTACCATGACTGAGGGTGACTGTTGTCGAATCTCTGCAACTTTGTGTTTGGTAGGTACGAGTACATAGTACCATGACTGAGGGTGACTGTTGTCGAATCTCTGCAACTTTGTGTTTGGTAGGTACGAGTACATAGTACCATGACTGAGGGTGACTGTGTTGTCGAATCTCTGCAACTTTGTGTTTGGTAGGTACGAGTACATAGTACCATGACTGAGGGTGACTGTGTTGTCGAATCTCTGCAACTTTGTGTTTGGTAGGTACGAGTACATAGTACCATGACTGAGGGTGACTGTTGTCGAATCTCTGCAACTTTGTGTTTGGTAGGTACGAGTACATAGTACCATGACTGAGGGTGACTGTTGTCGAATCTCTGCAACTTTGTGTTTGGTAGGTACGAGTACATAGTACCATGACTGAGGGTGACTGTTGTCGAATCTCTGCAACTTTGTGTTTGGTAGGTACGAGTACATAGTACCATGACTGAGGGTGACTGTTGTCGAATCTCTGCAACTTTGTGTTTGGTAGGTACGAGTACATAGTACCATGACTGAGGGTGACTGTTGTCGAATCTCTGCAACTTTGTGTTTGGTAGGTACGAGTACATAGTACCATGACTGAGGGTGACTGTGTCGTCGAATCTCTGCAACTTTGTGTTTGGTAGGTACGAGTACATAGTACCATGACTGAGGGTGACTGTTGTCGAATCTCTGCAACTTTGTGTTTGGTAGGTACGAGTACATAGTACCATGACTGAGGGTGACTGTTGTCGAATCTCTGCAACTTTGTGTTTGGTAGGTACGAGTACATAGTACCATGACTGAGGGTGACTGTGTCGTCGAATCTCTGCAACTTTGTGTTTGGTAGGTACGAGTACATAGTACCATGACTGAGGGTGACTGTGTCGTCGAATCTCTGCAACTTTGTGTTTGGTAGGTACGAGTACATAGTACCATGACTGAGGGTGACTGTGTCGTCGAATCTCTGCAACTTTGTGTTTGGTAGGTACGAGTACATAGTACCATGACTGAGGGTGACTGTGTCGTCGAATCTCTGCAACTTTGTGTTTGGTAGGTACGAGTACATAGTACCATGACTGAGGGTGACTGTGTCGTCGAATCTCTGCAACTTTGTGTTTGGTAGGTACGAGTACATAGTACCATGACTGAGGGTGACTGTTGTCGAATCTCTGCAACTTTGTGTTTGGTAGGTACGAGTACATAGTACCATGACTGAGGGTGACTGTGTCGTCGAATCTCTGCAACTTTGTGTTTGGTAGGTACGAGTACATAGTACCATGACTGAGGGTGACTGTGTCGTCGAATCTCTGCAACTTTGTGTTTGGTAGGTACGAGTACATAGTACCATGACTGAGGGTGACTGTTGTCGAATCTCTGCAACTTTGTGTTTGGTAGGTACGAGTACATAGTACCATGACTGAGGGTGACTGTTGTCGAATCTCTGCAACTTTGTGTTTGGTAGGTACGAGTACATAGTACCATGACTGAGGGTGACTGTTGTCGAATCTCTGCAACTTTGTGTTTGGTAGGTACGAGTACATAGTACCATGACTGAGGGTGACTGTTGTCGAATCTCTGCAACTTTGTGTTTGGTAGGTACGAGTACATAGTACCATGACTGAGGGTGACTGTTGTCGAATCTCTGCAACTTTGTGTTTGGTAGGTACGAGTACATAGTACCATGACTGAGGGTGACTGTTGTCGAATCTCTGCAACTTTGTGTTTGGTAGGTACGAGTACATAGTACCATGACTGAGGGTGACTGTTGTCGAATCTCTGCAACTTTGTGTTTGGTAGGTACGAGTACATAGTACCATGACTGAGGGTGACTGTGTCGTCGAATCTCTGCAACTTTGTGTTTGGTAGGTACGAGTACATAGTACCATGACTGAGGGTGACTGTGTCGTCGAATCTCTGCAACTTTGTGTTTGGTAGGTACGAGTACATAGTACCATGACTGAGGGTGACTGTGTCGTCGAATCTCTGCAACTTTGTGTTTGGTAGGTACGAGTACATAGTACCATGACTGAGGGTGACTGTTGTCGAATCTCTGCAACTTTGTGTTTGGTAGGTACGAGTACATAGTACCATGACTGAGGGTGACTGTTGTCGAATCTCTGCAACTTTGTGTTTGGTAGGTACGAGTACATAGTACCATGACTGAGGGTGACTGTTGTCGAATCTCTGCAACTTTGTGTTTGGTAGGTACGAGTACATAGTACCATGACTGAGGGTGACTGTGTCGTCGAATCTCTGCAACTTTGTGTTTGGTAGGTACGAGTACATAGTACCATGACTGAGGGTGACTGTTGTCGAATCTCTGCAACTTTGTGTTTGGTAGGTACGAGTACATAGTACCAGGATGAGGGTGACTGTGTCGTCGAATCTCTGCAACTTTGTGTTTGGTAGGTACGAGTACATAGTACCATGACTGAGGGTGACTGTGTCGTCGAATCTCTGCAACTTTGTGTTTGGTAGGTACGAGTACATAGTACCATGACTGAGGGTGACTGTGTCGTCGAATCTCTGCAACTTTGTGTTTGGTAGGTACGAGTACATAGTACCAGGATGAGGGTGACTGTGTCGTCGAATCTCTGCAACTTTGTGTTTGGTAGGTACGAGTACATAGTACCATGACTGAGGGTGACTGTGTCGTCGAATCTCTGCAACTTTGTGTTTGGTAGGTACGAGTACATAGTACCATGACTGAGGGTGACTGTTGTCGAATCTCTGCAACTTTGTGTTTGGTAGGTACGAGTACATAGTACCATGACTGAGGGTGACTGTTGTCGAATCTCTGCAACTTTGTGTTTGGTAGGTACGAGTACATAGTACCATGACTGAGGGTGACTGTGTCGTCGAATCTCTGCAACTTTGTGTTTGGTAGGTACGAGTACATAGTACCATGACTGAGGGTGACTGTGTCGTCGAATCTCTGCAACTTTGTGTTTGGTAGGTACGAGTACATAGTACCATGACTGAGGGTGACTGTTGTCGAATCTCTGCAACTTTGTGTTTGGTAGGTACGAGTACATAGTACCAGGATGAGGGTGACTGTGTCGTCGAATCTCTGCAACTTTGTGTTTGGTAGGTACGAGTACATAGTACCATGACTGAGGGTGACTGTGTCGTCGAATCTCTGCAACTTTGTGTTTGGTAGGTACGAGTACATAGTACCATGACTGAGGGTGACTGTGTCGTCGAATCTCTGCAACTTTGTGTTTGGTAGGTACGAGTACATAGTACCAGGATGAGGGTGACTGTGTCGTCGAATCTCTGCAACTTTGTGTTTGGTAGGTACGAGTACATAGTACCATGACTGAGGGTGACTGTGTCGTCGAATCTCTGCAACTTTGTGTTTGGTAGGTACGAGTACATAGTACCATGACTGAGGGTGACTGTTGTCGAATCTCTGCAACTTTGTGTTTGGTAGGTACGAGTACATAGTACCATGACTGAGGGTGACTGTGTTGTCGAATCTCTGCAACTTTGTGTTTGACAAATGTTTGTAGTTTGTGTGTATGTGTATTTATCCATGATAACACTATTATTGAATCGCTCCAATAATAACATTTAATGCCGGTTTTGTTGCGAAGTGACTGAGATACTTTGTTACACAAATTAATGCCGGTCAATGCCGCACATAACTCAAGTCGCGGAATCGTTAATGTTTAAAAAGGAGTTAAAAAGGAGCTACTCGTCCTTTAGCTATTAACAGATGCACATTAACGCTAGCATCGCTGTTGTAGCTACGTATGTATACGCACGCGCCATAGGCATGTTTAGATGCATCGCAAAAAACATGTAGTTCAGGGTAGTGATGGGTAATTTTCGGAAATTTTTCAAAGCTTGGAAATTTTTCCGTTTATTTTTCCGAAAAATAACAATATGGAAAAATATTGGAAAAATATTGTTTACTGTAAAATGTTGACTACAGGAATTAAAATAACATATGAATTAAAGGGTTTTATTTATACTGAACATATTTACTGACTGACTGAATGAATGACTGACTGATTGATTGAATAAAATGACTGACCGACTGACAAATCAACGCTCAGCCGAAACTACTGGGTCTAGGAACGTGAAATTTTGCACACGGCGTCCTTTTATAATTTAGGGGAGCACTAAGAAGGGGTTATTGGAAATTCAATCTTATAGGGGGTGAAAAGGGGGGTTTTTGTTTGTATGAAAAATCTTATTCCTTGAGTTAATAAACTTGAAACTTGCCACGAATACATATATGTTAAATATGAACTTTTTCATTTTTGTTTTTCTAAACTATCCCCCCTAAAGGAGAATTGGGTGTATCAAAGTTTGTATTGAAGAATTTTAACGCGCTGACCGATTAACTCTAAACTAACTATTTATACATAAGACTAAAAATAAAGAATACTTTCATCAGAGTTTTTCGAAAATATACCCCTACCGGGTTGAAAATGGGCAGTCAATTTTGCAGGGGAGGATTTTACTGCGTGGCTTGATTAACTCGAAAAGATTAATGGCGAATTCTTATTTGAACGTCTAAAAGTCACACTTATACAAAATAAATTCAATTAATTATGTTCTTTTATGCTATCATATTATCTAATTAAGGCCAAAAAAAAAATATGTTCAATGAAAAGTTTTTTGACTACTTCGTTCTAAAAGGTTAGGAAATTGTTGGTTGGATTGGCAATACTAAAATAGCCATTTTATGTTTATTTTCCTAAATAGTAGGTACAGCATAATTGTCGTGGTGTTGTTATCATTTTTAGTTTATTTTATTTACATGGAGTAAATAATATCGCACACCTAGATAAAGAGTAGCACAACTAAAAATAATCCAAAATCGAGTTATTGCGATTATCGGACTCTGCGTCGAAAACTACATTGACTGATTGACTTCAAAGACACATGGGTACCAATCTCCATTAATGAATTACAACATCATACAAAAATATTTTAAATTGATCAAATAGAAAACGAGTAAAACGTTTTTTACTGTGCCTGAAAAAAGGCAAGGCCTATTTTGAGTTGTGCTACTTTTGATCTAGGTGTGCGATATGTCGGCGCCTCCGCTTTTCTAGACTGTCAATTGACATGTTGTAGAAATGGCAACGTCAAAAATGAACACCGAGCACTCTGGTAAGGCGGCCATCTTGTAAAATGAGCAGGTAACTTCGGATTTTGTAAGGCGCGCATGCAACCATGTGGTCGGTGGACGTTATATTTTAATCGCATCCCTCTTAATCTAAGCGATCTATTATTATTTTTTGAAGTGTTTGATTGAATTATCGAGAATTAGAAGTGGAGTGATTGTGATAGGTGTTATTTTTTGAAATACTGCCTTTCTACCCAATAATCCACGCCTACCTGAACATGGTCGGCGCCTCCGCTTTTCTAGACTTAATTGACTTGTTGTACAAGTCAACCTCAAAAACGAACATCGAGAACTGGTGAGGCGGCCATCTTATAAAACGAGCATTGAACTCGTGGTCGGTGGACATTTTATTTTAATCGCATCCCTCTTAATCTAAGCGATCTATAATTATTTTGCTAAGTGTTTGATTGAATTGTGGAGAACTAGAAGTGGAGTGATTGGGATATGTGTTATTTTATTGACAAACTGCCTTCCTACCCGATAATTCACGCCTACGTGAACATGGAGAACACATTAAATGAAAGTCGAAAGACTTGAAATAAATAATACATTTATTTTGTTGTATATTTGAGTTTATTGTGTTCTTCCTTAGATAAAAGTATTGTAGCAAAGTAGTAAAATATCAAATGTTACGGCAATTCTGAACTAAAAAGATTAGTATTCAAAGTCTTAAAAAATATTTATTGGTGGTTGACATTGACAACTGTTGACAGTTTACAACTCTTAACCGTTGTTCAAAATTGCAACATTGAATATCTATTAATCTGACCCATCTCTAAGAAAAAATGTTGCACAAACTAGCTCAGAAGATGACGCTGAGTTAAATAAGGTATTTTTCATTTCAAGACGTAGTGATTTAATTTCAAATAAAACAATGTATGGGAAGCTGCCATTGTTTTTTGTATAAATAATAAGTTTTGGAAACATCTTAAACGATTTTTCAAAATTCGACCCTTGTGGGGGTGAAACGTGGGGATACAGTTTATTTGAAAAGTCTTATTCCTTGGTTCTATAAACTTAAAAATGGCCCAAATACTTATTTTTATACTTAAATGATAAAAATCGTATACATGAATTTTCGAAAACAACATTTCAAAGGGGTTGAAGCCTTTTCGAAATTATTTTAATTAAGAATAAAATACCGAAGTCCACTTTTAGAAAAACTCTCAAAAGTATTTTTTATAGAATAAAATTACCTGCAATCCGCGAAGTCGCTGCGACCGTGACGCCATTTTGTACAACACTGACAAGGGTATTAGTGTTCTGTGACACTGACATAAAATGCGTTCAGAATTGTCAAACTGTTTTTTTTTACAATTACGTTTAGTTATTCGTTGTAGGTATTAAATAAAAACTTTTAAAACGTTACAAATTTTTTAACAATATTTTTTTAAGTAAACGTTGAGCCGGCTTATCGTTGCGAGCTAAAGGGTTCACTTTGAAACCAAAATCAGACATGGCTTGAGTAAAAGTTATGGTCCATGGGAACGGAGCTTGTTTTAGACCATAATATAAAGACTTTCGCATTTGGCAATCTTTTTCCGTTGCATTACAGCCAGTGTCATAGCCAACAGGTATTTTTATGTAAACTTCATCAGTCAGATCGCCGTATAAGAATGCGGTCTTTACGTCAAAAGTCACGAAGTGATAATTTTTAGATACTAAGAAGTGATACTTTTAGATAGGGCAATAGCTATAGTGCGCGCGGAACTAGTTGGCCGCGCCTTAGGTATGTGAGCGGTGGGACGGAGAGGCGGGGGCGCTTGCTGTCATTATTCAGTGCGGCGCCGTACTACAGAGTACTTCGCCGTACTTCGCGACGGCAACACACGTTGAAAGTTCCGGCTAGTTTAGACAAAACGCACATGAGATAGCAATAGCGAGATGAGTCCGCCGATAAAAAGACAATCTAAGGAAATAATATTTAAAGTGCATACGTTTTTTTAAAAAACGGAAAGCCGATGTCAATCGTTTAGAATATAAAACTGATGCGAATATACATAAATTAGTAGCAGAAGCAACAGGGATATCAGAACGAAGTGTAAGGAGAGTGATTGCTGAAAGTGAAACTTCCTTGCAAAATACAGGGGAAGCAAAATTTAGTTCTCCGCGGAGACCAAAAGAAATAAAAAAGAAAACACAAGTTGATGATTTTGATTTAGGAGTGATAAGAAGAAAAATAAATCAGTTTTATACGGTAGAGAAAAAAAATCCAAGTCTACGAAAACTAAATGCTCTGTTAAAATAGGACAATATTTTAGATTGCGGATTAACTTTTTTAAGAGAACTTTGCACAAACTGGGTTATTCATTTAAAAAATGTAAATGAAAGAGATCCCTTTTAATAGAGAGACCAAACATTGTTGAATGGCGAGTGAAATATTTGAGGGCCATAAGAAAATTCAGAGAAGACAAACGAAATATATTCTTTTTGGACGAAACTTACGTTAACCAAAGTCACAATGTCCAAAAATGTTGACGATCTTCGTCGGAGCCTGGAATTTATACAGCTATAGGCAAAGGAAGGCGTTTAATAATAACAAGTTCACGCTGGTAGCCGGAACGGGTTAGTTGACGATACTTTGCTAATTTTTAAATCAGATTCAGAAATGGGGGATTATCATGGAGACATGAACTCTACAAATTCTTACAACTGGGTTGATCGAAAATTAATACCTAAACTTCAGCAAAGAACAGTCATTTTTATTTTCAGACACGCGCATAGTTACGCAACCACTTAGCTCATAATCTTTGGTCCATCCTGGTTTCCTCATTTCTCTTTGTGGTCTACCACTTGAGGTGGAGGGTGGTGATTCAATTTGCTCCTGGTTAACGTCGGGCTGGAAAGATAAGTCAGAAGAAGGTATACTGTGTTCCTGAAAAAAAAATATATATAGTAGAGGTTTTTGGCGTAAAATCTATATCTATTTGTTCAGTTTCAGATTCCAGTTTAAAGTCATTATTTTCTTCAGCAGTTTTTCTGTTCTAGTGCATCTTATCAATTATTCGTACATCTCTGCTGATAATAATGTCATTTTTCTCCAGAATATATATTCTGAACCCTTTTGCATTTCTTCCTTTTATATACCCCCCGATTTATCTAGTATCCCGTTGCGTTTGAATAACATTGGACAAGCTATAACGGACACAATGGCTGTGAATAGTAATCATAATTTTGTTATTATTGGTGATTTCAACTTGCCCTGTTTAGCATGGAATGATTAAGGCTATTCTGTATTAAATAACTGTTCGCTGCAAACTGCTGCTTCCTTTGCAAATGAAATTAGCGTTCTCGGTTTATCTCAATACAATCTTAACGCAAATACTAATAACAGAATTTTACATCTATGTTTTTCTACTTTACCCCTCCTTGTTAGTAGAAGCGATGATCCATTGCTCCATGAAGACTCTCATCATCCTGCACTTGTCATAAAGGCTACTGAATTATTCTTAATATCCCTTGAGGAACTGCACATACCACGTCGTAAGTATTATAAGGAACTGAATAAACACTTTAACAAGATAAACTGGGATGATAAATTGTCAGTTGAATCTGTTGACGTTGCTGTTGACTCGTTTTACACAGAAGTTAAACTTGGCGTGGAGCGTTTCATTCCCTTAGTTAATAAACTCAAAAATCATAAAAATCCGTTTGGTACAGTCATGCGCTCATAAAAATAATACCTACGTGAGAAAATGAAAGTACACAAAAGATGGAAAAAATATGGTAATCCCAGGGACTACTACGAATTTGCATTGTTACGTTGCAACACGAGGTTGAAGCATCCTCTTTTCAAAGCTATATAACTCAGACAGAGAAAGCGATAACTCATTATCCGAAGACTTTCTGGACTTATGTTAAAAGTAAAAGAGGCAGTAGTCAATATCCAAAATCCAAAAACCTTAAATGATGAGACATTTGAGTCAGGTCAAGAAATTAGTACAGCATTTAATAAATACTTTCACAGTGTTTTCGTCAGCCCGTCCACGCACTCTGCTTTAGCTACGAGTACTCATAATGAACTGACCGGCTTAGTTAATGTCCTGTCTAACCTCTCTATCACCGAAGACACCGTACTTAAAGCCTTGCGCGCGTTAGATACAACAAAATGACCCGGTAACAATGGATTACCTGCTATCTTCCTGCACAATTAT
This sequence comes from Dicycla oo, assembly GCA_948252095.1. Lineage (NCBI taxonomy): Eukaryota > Metazoa > Arthropoda > Insecta > Lepidoptera > Noctuidae > Dicycla > Dicycla oo. The sequence continues at coordinate 121,337 of OX411729.1, forward strand.
GCTGATAGTTTAGCACATCCTATATCTTTGATATTTCAAAAGTCTTTAGCTAAGTGCGTCTGTCCCTCCTTGTGGAAAGCAGCTCATATAGTGCCAGTATATAAGAAGGGGCCCAAGACGGATTTAAAAAACTATCGCCCAATATCTATTCTTAACACACTTAGCAAAGTTTTGGAAAAAGTCATCTATAATAATATATATCCAATCATTTCAAACGGTATAGGCCAGAGTCAACACGGTTTCGTTAGGAGACGTTCCACAGCATCTAACTTGGCCACGTTTTGTGACTATGTCTTGCATAATATGGAAGCCGGTGGCCAGGTAGACGTGGTCTACACGGATTTCGAAAAGGCATTCGATCGTGTGGATCACGTGATCTAGCTGCCAAAGTTGCAAAAGCTTGGGATCCGTGGAGATTTACTGAGATGGGTTAAGTCATACTTATCGAACCGATCGCAAGCTGTGGTTATGGGAGGTTTTAAATCTGATATCGTTAACATCCCCTCCGGTGATCCCCAGGGATCCTTATTGGGTCCTCCTTTTTACTGCGCATACCTGTGTGATATTCAGTCTTGTTTCAAATCTGCAAAACATCTCATGTACGCCGATGACATAAAAATATACATGTGTGTAAAATCCAGATTTAATTGTGAGCGGATACAGCGTGACCTTGATGCTTTTTTCAAGTATTATCAGCAAAATAATATTACTGTCAATGTCTCGAAATGTCAGTGCATTACCTTTAGCCGTTCTAAATACCCAACGAAGTATCCTTATGGATTTAATAATAATGCGATCGAAAGGGTTGATGTGGTCACGGATCTTGGTATAAGGTTGGATTCCAAATTGCTCTTTGACCAACATATTGATGTTATCACCAATAGAGCCTCTCGTAGTCTTGGTTTTGTAATGCGTACTTGTAAGCCTTTAGGTAATTGTCATAGTCTAAATAAACTCATAGTGCTATATACTTTGCATATTTGCTTTGTATTTTGGAATACTGTAGCCCAATCTGGTCACCCCAATACGAGGTATACATAAAAAGAATCGAAAGTTTACAGAAAAAGTTTGTAAAATTCCTAAACTATAAATCCCGTAAACGTCATGATTCCTATGCTCGGGCATAGGAATCATGACGTTTACGGGATTTATAGTTGACTGCAAACACTATGATATGCTTCCCCTTGTGGATAGGCGTAAGATGTTGGATATGCTTTTTCTCTTTGATATCTTGTGAGGTCGCTTGCACAGCAGTGATTTATTATCATTGTATAGATTTCTCTACCCCAAAAACACGTACCAGACACACAAAATTACTCAGTATCCCCGGCTGCCGTACAAAATACGGGAGAAATGCTGTTCTGACCCGACTGCCTCGCATCTATTCTGAAAGTTTTGAAAGTGTCGATATATTTCATTTATCCAAACAATCATACCGGAAACAAGTCAAGCAGATATTGTTTAGTGAACTAATTGTGCCATAACTTTTTCTTATTCTCATATTTTTAATAAAGATACATATTTCATATATCTCAGTGCAATGCAGGAGCTCATGGCTATGTAATAACAGCCGCACTGGTCGATCCATCAGGTTAAGCTACGCTTGCCGGGTGGTAACGTCATCTCTCGCTCATAGATAATTTCCTTCATTTGACGTAAATGTCAGAATAGGCGATCATATCTCTTATTCCCTCCCGCAAAAGCACGCCTCTCCCTAGTTGGCGAAGGCGTGGACTTTGTCTCTTCGCTTCCGACTGCTGTGGCGCGTAGCCGTGACACAGCACGCGCGCACGCGTCTATGCTAATTAAATCCGCTTCAACCGCTTCCGCAAAACTGTGATTGAACTAAGAACAACCGCCCGCGGGTGTGATCAAGTGATTTGGTGCATGAGAAACAACTGCGTGCTTCAAAGCAGGAACGCCGTGTCGTCGCAAATTTTCTCGTGAACACGTGCCGCGAGGAAAGACCAAAGGTAAGGCGTGCTTTCCTTGCAATCCTCACAATTGATCGCCCGTTCATTATCCAGTTTTCTAGGCGAACACCGCCGTCCTTTAAAATACAGTCCACTTAAATTAAAAACCATTTTTTTTTTCAAATCGCCTACATGACGTGGTAATTTTCCATACCACCGAGGTAGGTCTGTGGATGGGTGACCATCTTTTCATACCGAGACTCCTCCGTGCCTCGGAAAGCACGTTAAGCCGTTGGTCCCGGCTGTTATTCGAGGATCTTTGACAGTCGTTACGGGTCGTCAGACGCCCGAAAGTCTGACAACCAGTCTTACCAAGGGGTATCGTATTACCCAGTAACTGGGTTGTGGAGGTCTGATAGGCAGTCGCTCCATGTAAAATACTGGTATTCAGCTGCATCCGGTTAGACTAGAAGCCGACCCCAACATAGTTGGGAAAAGGCTAGGCAGATTGATTGATTTCATATATTTCAACATAACATGTTCCAATTACAGAGTGGAAATATATTCACAATGTCAAACAATGTTAAGCAAATTATTTAGTTTTATCTCTTTTCCTTGTGTTATTTATTATAGTCATAGTACTTAGGTTCATATTTTTAACTTTAATTTTAATGTGAGTAATGTGTCAACAATCGCCTTTTACTTATTATTGGTAGCCATACTTGTTAACCTAGTTTTTTCAATGCCGTGAAACTCTGTTATTGGCTAAGTGATCATTGTCATCAATTCAATGCCGTGAAACTCTGTTATTGGCTAAGTGATCATTGTCATCATTTCAATGCCGTGAAACTCTGTTATTGGCTAAGTGATCATTGTCATCATTTCAATGCCGTGAAACTCTGTTATTAGCTAAGTGATCATTGTCATCATTTCAATGCCGTGAAACTCTGTTATTGGCTAAGTGATCATTGTCATCATTTCAATGCCGTGAAACTCTGTTATTGGCTAAGTGATCATTGTCATCAATTCAATGCCGTGAAACTCTGTTATTGGCTAAGTGATCATTGTCATCATTTCAATGCCGTGAAACTCTGTTATTGGCTAAGTGATCATTGTCATCATTTCAATGCCGTGAAACTCTGTTATTGGCTAAGTGATCATTGTCATCATTTCAATGCCGTGAAACTCTGTTATTGGCTAAGTGATCATTGTCATCATTTCAATGCCGTGAAACTCTGTTATTGGCTAAGTGATCATTGTCATCATTTCAATGCCGTGAAACTCTGTTATTGGCTAAGTGATCATTGTCATCATTTCAATGCCGTGAAACTCTGTTATTGGCTAAGTGATCATTGTCATCATTTCAATGCCGTGAAACTCTGTTATTGGCTAAGTGATCATTGTCATCATTTCAATGCCGTGAAACTCTGTTATTGGCTAAGTGATCATTGTCATCATTTCAATGCCGTGAAACTCTGTTATTGGCTAAGTGATCATTGTCATCAATTCAATGCCGTGAAACTCTGTTATTGGCTAAGTGATCATTGTCATCATTTCAATGCCGTGAAACTCTGTTATTGGCTAAGTGATCATTGTCATCATTTCAATGCCGTGAAACTCTGTTATTGGCTAATTGATCATTGTCATAATTTCAATGCCGTGAAACTCTGTTATTGGCTAAGTGATCATTGTCATCATTTCAATGCCGTGAAACTCTGTTATTGGCTAAGTGATCATTGTCATCATTTCAATGCCGTGAAACTCTGTTATTGGCTAAGTGATCATTGTCATCATATTGCTATCACTGAGCAGTGTATGCAAACTCAAGATGCTGTAACTTTAACTTTGACGCAACTGCATTGAATTGTTCATTGATAGCGGGGTGAACATTCATAACTCATGTAAGTTAATTATAAGCTGTTGAGTTTCCTAATAAATAAATAAATAAATTCTTGTATATCCTATAAATACGCCGTCCACAACTTTGGCTGTCAACTTCCCTCTTCGGTTTTTGTTTAGCACAAAAGCTTTGAGTCCGAATACGTGTAAATGATTTCCTGATGGAATTCTTCCTACCCACTTCTCATAGGGTGAGCTTCCTTGTAGAGCTCTTGCTGGGTTTCTGTTTATCAGATAGTTGGCCGTATTCACCGCCTCTGCCCAAAGGTATGGTGGGACGTTGGAATCTATCATTAAGTATCTTGCTTTATCCATCAGTGATTTGTTTTTTCTCTCACTGCAACCATTCTGTTGGGCAGTGTAGGGTGCGGTTAACCTTCGGTTTATTCCAAAGTGTTGAAGTAGATTGTAAAACTCTTTTGACCTGTATTCGCCTCCGTTGTCAGATTGGAGATTCTGTATTTTCTTCTTATGAAATAGTTCAACATTATTCTTGTACTCCTTGAATTTTTCGATTACTTCACTCTTTTCCTTCGTGAAGTATACACAGCAGTATCTTGTGTAATCGTCTATGAATGTGACGTAATATTTTGATCCCGCTAATGATTTATATTCAAAATGGCCGCAAATATCGCTGTGAATTATTTGCAGAGGCTCGGTAAACATAATTTCTCCATGACTTTGAAATGGCAGAGTGGAAATTTTACCTTTAATGCAGGTTTCACATGTTTCAAGTGTTTTTTCTTTGAAATTTAGTCCTCTTATCATTCCATTCTTCAGCATTAGTTTCAGGTCTCTTTAATTTACAGAACCTTTTATGCCATTTCATGATTTCACTTTCAGCTCTAGACGTGAAGTTTGCTGTCTCCGTTGGCTCTTCGAATTCAAAATATTATAATCCGTTTATTCTTTTTGCTTTCATGGCGACACTTCCATGTTTTATTACGCTGGCTTGTTTTTTTTTTCAAATAAAACCTTAAAACCCTTATCAGTTATTTTGTTAACTGACATTAAGTTGTTTGCCAAGTGTGGTACGTATAGTGCTCATCTAGATCATATTTGCAGTCGTCGGTGTAGAATGTGACTTTCCCTTTTCCTTGAACTTCTGCAGTATGCTTCTCCGAAGCCAATCTTAGCGTGTCTGACGCTGGGGTCAATTCTAAGAATAATTCATCTTCACCTGTCTTATGCGACGTGCATCCACTGTCAAGATAAAACGATCTAATTTTGTTTTTTCTTGACATTTCAGTTGTCAAGCAAATGTTATTTGAATTTGCTTGACTTTTCTTAACAACTTTCTCGGATTTATTCTTTGACCAGCAATCCTGCGTCAAATGTCCTTTTTTATTACAGTTTTTGCACCATAATCCTTCTTTCTTCTGTTTGACATAAAAAGCATCTGAAGTCTGAGGTTCATTTTGCCTTCTTGCTTCATATTCTTCTACTGTTTTTACTTTTAGGACTTCTGGATTAGGCAGGACATCTCTCGACTCAATAGCCGTTCTAAAGCTGTCGAAGTTAGCAGGCAAACTGTACAACATCATTATGCTCAGCAGTTCATGATGAACTTTGACATCCATGTCTTCAAGTTTACTCACGAGTCGTGAGTCACGACATCCATAAAATTATTGAGATGATCTCTTACATCTACTTGATCTGTTATCTTCTTCAGAACCAATTGCTTTAGCAGTGTAGCTTTTCTTGCTGGTCCTGAACTTTGATGAACTGACTTCAATATATCCCATACCTCCTTAGCCGTTTGATATGAGTAACAAAAGCTCTGACCTTGCCTTCAAGTCCTCCTACTGGAATACTCTTTTCAACGGCAGTCGAAGTCGCCGCTAACGTTTTCTCGCCACTCGTGTACTCCCATAAATCATATTTAATGTGAATCGCCTGTGCATGTAAACACCAAGTACTCGTATCGTAGTTAGATTTTGTCAGCGGTTCGATGCTTCGAAAATTTGAGCTAATTTTGTTTTCTCACTATTTCACTTTTATGTTTTTTTTATTTCAGCTCTTCCATTTGCCAACCACGCTCTGCTACCACTGATAGGGAAAATTAGATGATGGCAATTTATCTGGAGAGCAAGTTATAATAAAACATTGAATTTGTGTGTATTTTTTAATATCTCTCTTAATAGAATTAAACAAAAACTTAAAATTAGATATACCTATCACCTAACTTAAACTTACATTATTTTACTTTGTCTACCTTCACTTTACTTCGTAAACTATGTTGCATTGAACATTAGTTCTGATACAAAAATTAATAGGTATGTATTTCTTGCGCGTCTTTCCTTGTTAGGAGTTTAATATAATTATTTTTACCACTATATCACATTGTCGGCACTATTGTAAGGAACTAATTCACTTAAGAATAATATTGTTTGTAAGTATATGACTGTTTGATGCCAAAATAAAATAAAATAAAACATAAATAAAATTTACTTCAGAGAAAAACTGATTTTAAAAGGAATATGTCACTTCAAATAAATTGTTCATATTCCAAATATGACCATAGATAACATTAGTTGCATGAGGGCATGTTAGCATCACACCTTCCAACACCTGCATCTGTGTTTTCGAGCGCATACAACGCTAAACTTCAAAGTGAGAATCAACAGGCTTCTTTTGGGTAAGCTCACTCCATCGTCGACTCTGTCTCTATCGCCTCCGACCTAGACTAGAGTCGAGAGCAAACCCATCTTAAATAAAAAATTAAAAAATAGCTTGTTTATCCAGTAGAATCCATGATCCAATTTCATTCTGTGTTGTCATTTTAATTTTTTATTCAGTATCAACTTCAACGCATTCAAGTACATTTTGTCCCATTTAAGTAGAATTCCATCCACTAATAATTATTAATAAGTGCTGATTAATCTAGCTATAACATTAATTGTAATATAGTGCTTTAAGTACACGTTTTTTTTCTCTCTTTACAGTTAGCATTTTGAATTCAATTTTTTTTTTAACCGCCTACCAGTTTTGAATAGCAACGCTTTATCAGTCAGCTGTTTGCTCTTTGTTGCGCAATAGGCACATTACAAATAATATGCTTTAGCGTCTATTCTTTAATTTTTCTTTATTCTTGTCTACTTGCTTTTACTTTGGCACTTACTGCTACTTTCCTATTTAACCTTGGCTGAAGGACTGAAGATTAAAGAGCTTACAAAAAAGCGTGAAAAGCTTCTCTGCATCAACAAGTAAGAGAAAATTTAATATTTCATGTCCCCTATGTCAACAAGCTCACTACATATTTAGTTGTGATCAATTTAAGGCGCTTACAATCGCAGCACGCTTATCTAATGCGAAAGAATTTAAACTTTGTTTACGGCCAGGGGCTGCAGTCTCGACATACATACTGTACGCACCGGGACTTACAGCTTAGTACGGCCGTTATTGCAAATGCGTACAGTGTGGCTACGTTAGAAACAATTGAGCCTGGTACCTATGAATTACCTAAGACCCTACCACAGATATTACAATACTACGTACAGATACCCAATCCCATACAAAGAAATGACACCTCCCTAAGTCTGGCTATTGAGCTGGCTATTTTTTTTTTCCATCAATTTATAACAGATGGCTGCATCAGCGACTCACTAATTACCAGATACTGTAGTTTCACAACACCATCTAGGAGTCTGCCTAGACACTAGGTGGCATCGATACTACTTAGATGGCTATATCTAGATACCTATAGATTCTCGCCGAGTATGTCGTCGTAATCGTACCGTGGCGTGCGCTCAAGGACAAAAATTATCTTGAGTTGGCGTAATTGTTTCGTTTGTGTGATTGAGCTAGCATTTTTAGCTTTAGTAGGAAACGACGTGTTTGCGAAGCCAAATAATTATATTTTATGCCATGCGGCATATAGGTACATAATAATTCGTGCAGCTGTAAATGGGTTTTTTCCTAAACGCGCTTAATTTTACTATCTGCTTATGTCCGCGGTAACTTACTAAAATCTAAGTGGTCGCTATGCGAATGTTACGATAAGTAGGTATTCATGTTTTTAAATTTTATTATCTACTCAAATCAATCAAAACTATAAAATTGCTTGTAATTTAACCGGTAATAATGTTACTGCAGCAAGGAAATGAAATTAAATAGGTAAATAGGTACTATGAGTTAGGAAGTAGGAAGAGACAATACAAGTAGGTACAATACAAGCTGTGGTATGAAGTACCTACCTACATAAATAAAATAAAAACGAACGGAATATTTTTATAAAAATATTTTAATACTTCAATCAAGTACATAACAATACTGATAGAACGTTACAAAGTGATCAGTAGATAGGTACATACTTACTTATGCCACATTTTTTTATTACCTACCAGCACAAAAACATGACAAATGAAAACATTGTGTCTCCAGCAAATATCACACAGTAGAAATATCATACAGTATGTGACTCAACCCCTGTTCTTGAAATAACTACCTACAGCCGCGCGGTACGTAAACACGCGATAGGGCTGCCCGCCTACAGTATTTTAATTTCATCCTACATACCACCATCACTTGCTTGAGTTTATTTCTAGTTTTGTGATTGTAAATATTATATATTTTCTTTAAAAAAATAATCTGCTGTCGTCGATGGTTACCAAACTCCAATTATTACAAACTTTAACACCTACCAACTTAGCCAAAATGCAAGAAACAGCTGACGAGAAATTAAATATCTTTTTTCATCTCAGCTTATTAACGTCCTCATTACGTCAGTACGGAGCAACTCGAAGTAATAATTCTTTTCGTCACCCTTCCGATGTCGAACCGCTCTGCAATCCTTACTTATTATCAACCATCTCATCGCGTGTGCGCTACCTACAGCAATCAAATCTTCTAACTACCTACTACAAAATCTTACTTATAAAAGTTAATTATAATGTTAATCTTACTACGTAGTTACCTACCATTTATTGCTCTCATAATCTTTTTCTAACGATATTTCGTCTAACTCAGTAAGTACCTACATACTACATATTATAAGTAGATAGCCTAGTTAGGAAACTACCTACTAGTTTTTTTTTAACGCGAGCTGAGGTAGGTCACTCCTGTGTCACTTCTTTCACACTATCCACTTATTTATTTATTAATCTAGTTATTTTACTCGGTGGAAAAAGCAAAATACCTCCTTCCGACCGTTTGTATGAAGATAAAATACTGTATGATATTTCTACTGTGGCTGTAAGTAGCAATTTTGCTACTTACAGCCACAGTAGAAATATCATAAAAAATGTAACAAAGAATTACGTTGGGGATTGTGTGCGTCAGAATGGCTGGTAGTCTGTGGCGTTGGTCTATGAGAGTTGATTCGAAAATTGCTACATAATTGTTTATATTTGCTACATATAATAAAAAATTGCTACATAGGATATATATAATATTTAGAAACAAAATATTTTTTTTGACCAGCAATCCTGACGTTTGTTTGGCTGGTCACCTCCTAGTTTAAAGTCAATCATGCAGAGTTTCACGGAATGTATTGCGTCAATAATTGCTACATATTTACTTAATTTATCTAATTTAGTTGTAACTTCAAACATATGTTAAATAAAGGATGTAGTAATGATTTAAATTATCCCAAAGAAAAGTGCCTGATAAAGTAATAAAGGCAAATAGTTGCAGTGTGTCTTCACTCAACGGTATTGCTACTTTAGGAGGCAGGCGTTTTAAATTGTTAAATGGCATGTTACGTTATGAGTAGGTAAGTGGCACTTTTCCTTGGGATAATTTAAATAATTGCTACATCCTTTATTTAACATATGTTTGAAGTTACAACTAAATTAGATAAATGAAGTAAATATGTAGCAATTATTGACGCAATACATTTCGGGAAACTCTGCATGCTTGACTTTAAACTAGGAGATGACCAGCCAACCAAACGTCAGGATTGCTGGTCAAAAAAAATATTTTGTTTCTAAATATATATCCTATGTAGCAATTATTTATTATACGTAGCAAATATAAGCAATTATGTAGCAATTTTCGAATCAACTCTCATAGACCAACGCTACAGATAACCAGCCATTCTGACGCACACTGGGGATTCCCTTTTAGCACTCCGGTAGAGCACGAGCGGGCTTGTTTCGTCGATGTTGAATTTGTTGTTCATACAAAATTAAGACTTATTACAACTGACGAAGAGATGTTATTATTGTACATTGTTTCCGCATAATTGTGAGTGTGAGACACAACAGCAACGACGGATAACTGCGTGGGCACATTCACTTGCGTTTAGGGTTCCGTACCTCAAAAGGAAAAAAAACGGAACCCTTATAGGCTCACTCGTGTGTCTATCACAGCCGATTTGCTCCGATTCCAATGGAACGATTACGTTGTATACACGTATGAATTTCTGTGACCCAAACACGGACGTGTAACATAAATAAATGAATTTCGAACATGGGGAGTCAATTTTGGGGGGCAAGTAAGAAAATAAAAATAAAGTTTTGCAAACTGTACCATGTGACATATTGATCAAATGAAATGGATTACTGTGAGGGTCTCAAATATACTTTTTTTATAATTTTAAAATAAATCATTTTAAAGTTGATTAAAAAATAGACGAAAATTGACCGTTCGTATCTCCGAAAGATAAAAAATTGATCCCATATTCAAAATTAATTTATTTACGTTACACGTCCATGTTTGGGTCACAGAAATACATACGTGTACCAAATTTCATCTTAAGAGGATTGTGAAGCTGTCAATTTTCATACAAAAAGCGATAACGTTTTTCTCCCCGTAAACATAGTCTAATTTTCAAAATTTTTGGAAATGTTGTAGGTATAATAAAAAACTAGGTCCGTACGTTTTTATTTTAAAGAAGTATTGCATACGATATAAGTTATTAGCATCTAAATATCTATATTTTTGACATAAAAACTACCTCGAGCGTCTTTTTTATTTTTTTTTATTAAATTAAATTGAATTACTAAAAAAGAAAAACGTACAGACTTAGATTAAGGTATACTGAATGTAATGAGACCAAAATTATCTCATTTCGTAAAGGTTTGGAGGGGTGAAAACGTTATCGCCCTAAACAATATTTATGTAAATAATTGTATGAAATGTAGGTAATTGCCTCCAAGACTCGCGCCGCGTAACGGCATTTCACAATCCTCTTAATCGGTCCAATGGATTCGGAGCAAATTGACTGTGACAGACGGACAGACAGACAGATAGACACACGAGTGATCCTATAACAATTCAGTTTTTTCCTTTTGAGGTACGGAACCCTAAAAATACTGAAAGTAGTTATATTATTCCTATAGATTACAGGAAAACTTATTAGAATCTATGGTCTTAAAATATCATGATAAATCTCTCAATATTGTGCGTACAAAGTTACATTTGCTGTTGGAATGTCTTCCATACATTCCAAAAGTTGGAATGTATGAGGGAACATATTTTTCATCCCTGGGATAAATTCATCCAAACTACGGAACCCTTCACTGTGTGTGGTCCGACACGCACTTGGCCGGTTTTTTTCTATTCGGTGGCGGTAAAAGTGATGACAAGTTTATTAAAACGACATCTATTGCAAAGAGCTCTAAAACAAAATGCATGACAGAAGGCTACTTTGAACTGTTTATAACATACTATTTGGTTCGGATTGAAGTAAAAGGCTTAATGTATCGTTTTTGTTGAAAATACGTGAAATATGAGTGTAAATAGATAAATCAACATTAAACAAGGAAGTTTTGATTTTTACTAATCTTACTTCAGCCAAAATCTGCCGTATAACGCTTATTACTGGTTGTTAATTTCATAATTGTTACCTATGCTGCCATCTATGATTATTTTTCGAGACTAATTATAATTTGTTCTAGTTGAGACCCCATGACCCTACTGACTCTAAACCTAGCCCTATAGCAATTACCTAGCACCCTAGTTACCCTAATGCCCTAGCCTATCATACAAACCACACCAAACGTAAGTTACGTTGGTTTTACGTGCGGGAAGTCTGTCACAAGGAGACCTACGGTGACAGACGGAATTTGGGTAGGAATAGGGGTTTGTGAACGTCGTGCAATGTACACAGGAAATGGTTTTCTCACTGCCGATCCCACAGACTCATAGGACCGATGATGGCTAAAGGTGTCTTGGCCACAGTGAGAGGAGTTACGGGAGATGAATCAAACTCGACTCCAGCTTGATGACTGCTTTATTACAATAGTTAACTTAATTATATACAAATTTTGTGGTCAATACACATTGACCACAAAATTTATAGGCACAGACAGTCGAGTGTCTACCATTACCTATTAGTAGTGCAAGCTCACACGTCGCAGGCACATACAGTCGAGTGTCTACCATTACCTATTAGTAGTGCAAGCTCACACGTCGCAGGCACAGACAGTCGAGTGTCTACCATTACCTATTAGTAGTGCAAGCTCACACGTCGCAGGCACATACAGTCGAGTGTCTACCATTACCTATTAGTAGTGTAAGCTCACACGTCGCAGGCACATACAGTCGAGTGTCTACCATTACCTATTAGTAGTGCAAGCTCACACGTCGCAGGCACATACAGTCGAGTGTCTACCATTACCTATTAGTAGTGCAAGCTCACACGTCGCAGGCACATACAGTCGAGTGTCTACCATTACCTATTAGTAGTGCAAGCTCACACGTCGCAGGCACATACAGTCGAGTGTCTACCATTACCTATTAGTAGTGCAAGCTCACACGTCGCAGGCACATACAGTCGAGTGTCTACCATTACCTATTAGTAGTGCAAGCTCACACGTCGCAGGCACATACAGTCGAGTGTCTACCATTACCTATTAGTAGTGTAAGCTCACACGTCGCAGGCACATACAGTCGAGTGTCTACCATTACCTATTAGTAGTGCAAGCTCACACGTCGCAGGCACAGACAGTCGAGTGTCTACCATTACCTATTAGTAGTGCAAGCTCACACGTCGCAGGCACATACAGTCGAGTGTCTACCATTACCTATTAGTAGTGCAAGCTCACACGTCGCAGGCACATACAGTCGAGTGTCTACCATTACCTATTAGTAGTGCAAGCTCACACGTCGCAGGCACATACAGTCGAGTGTCTACCATTACCTATTAGTAGTGCAAGCTCACACGTCGCAGGCACATACAGTCGAGTGTCTACCATTACCTATTAGTAGTGCAAGCTCACACGTCGCAGGCACATACAGTCGAGTGTCTACCATTACCTATTAGTAGTGTAAGCTCACACGTCGCAGGCACATACAGTCGAGTGTCTACCATTACCTATTAGTAGTGCAAGCTCACACGTCGCAGGCACAGACAGTCGAGTGTCTACCATTACCTATTAGTAGTGCAAGCTCACACGTCGCAGGCACATACAGTCGAGTGTCTACCATTACCTATTAGTAGTGCAAGCTCACACGTCGCAGGCACATACAGTCGAGTGTCTACCATTACCTATTAGTAGTGCAAGCTCACACGTCGCAGGCACATACAGTCGAGTGTCTACCATTACCTATTAGTAGTGCAAGCTCACACGTCGCAGGCACATACAGTCGAGTGTCTACCATTACCTATTAGTAGTGCAAGCTCACACGTCGCAGGCACATACAGTCGAGTGTCTACCATTACCTATTAGTAGTGCAAGCTCACACGTCGCAGGCACATACAGTCGAGTGTCTACCATTACCTATTAGTAGTGCAAGCTCACACGTCGCAGGCACATACAGTCGAGTGTCTACCATTACCTATTAGTAGTGCAAGCTCACACGTCGCAGGCACATACAGTCGAGTGTCTACCATTACCTATTAGTAGTGCAAGCTCACACGTCGCAGGCACATACAGTCGAGTGTCTACCATTACCTATTAGTAGTGCAAGCTCACACGTCGCAGGCACATACAGTCGAGTGTCTACCATTACCTATTAGTAGTGCAAGCTCACACGTCGCAGGCACATACAGTCGAGTGTCTACCATTACCTATTAGTAGTGCAAGCTCACACGTCGCAGGCACATACAGTCGAGTGTCTACCATTACCTATTAGTAGTGCAAGCTCACACGTCGCAGGCACATACAGTCGAGTGTCTACCATTACCTATTAGTAGTGCAAGCTCACACGTCGCAGGCACATACAGTCGAGTGTCTACCATTACCTATTAGTAGTGCAAGCTCACACGTCGCAGGCACATACAGTCGAGTGTCTACCATTACCTATTAGTAGTGCAAGCTCACACGTCGCAGGCACATACAGTCGAGTGTCTACCATTACCTATTAGTAGTGTAAGCTCACACGTCGCAGGCACATACAGTCGAGTGTCTACCATTACCTATTAGTAGTGCAAGCTCACACGTCGCAGGCACATACAGTCGAGTGTCTACCATTACCTATTAGTAGTGCAAGCTCACACGTCGCAGGCACAGACAGTCGAGTGTCTACCATTACCTATTAGTAGTGCAAGCTCACACGTCGCAGGCACATACAGTCGAGTGTCTACCATTACCTATTAGTAGTGCAAGCTCACACGTCGCAGGCACAGACAGTCGAGTGTCTACCATTACCTATTAGTAGTGCAAGCTCACACGTCGCAGGCACATACAGTCGAGTGTCTACCATTACCTATTAGTAGTGCAAGCTCACACGTCGCAGGCACAGACAGTCGAGTGTCTACCATTACCTATTAGTAGTGCAAGCTCACACGTCGCAGGCACAGACAGTCGAGTGTCTACCATTACCTATTAGTAGTGCAAGCTCACACGTCGCAGGCACAGACAGTCGAGTGTCTACCATTACCTATTAGTAGTGCAAGCTCACACGTCGCAGGCACATACAGTCGAGTGTCTACCATTACCTATTAGTAGTGCAAGCTCACACGTCGCAGGCACATACAGTCGAGTGTCTACCATTACCTATTAGTAGTGCAAGCTCACACGTCGCAGGCACAGACAGTCGAGTGTCTACCATTACCTATTAGTAGTGCAAGCTCACACGTCGCAGGCACATACAGTCGAGTGTCTACCATTACCTATTAGTAGTGCAAGCTCACACGTCGCAGGCACAGACAGTCGAGTGTCTACCATTACCTATTAGTAGTGCAAGCTCACACGTCGCAGGCACAGACAGTCGAGTGTCTACCATTACCTATTAGTAGTGCAAGCTCACACGTCGCAGGCACATACAGTCGAGTGTCTACCATTACCTATTAGTAGTGCAAGCTCACACGTCGCAGGCACATACAGTCGAGTGTCTACCATTACCTATTAGTAGTGCAAGCTCACACGTCGCAGGCACAGACAGTCGAGTGTCTACCATTACCTATTAGTAGTGCAAGCTCACACGTCGCAGGCACAGACAGTCGAGTGTCTACCGTCACGTATCTTGTGCTTTACATATACAATCGTGCGATGGGTCTTATAATATTGACATTGATTGTTTTGTCTTGCCCAATACAACCGCTCATGTACCTCATACATATACGTCATAGACTTAACTGACATACAGCTACCAGTAGGCATAAGTCTGGCTGATCCAACTTTCAATGTCCCTTCCTCCATCGACATACTTGTTGGAGCCGACATTTATTGGAGCGTGATTGGTCGCAATTGTGTACAGCTAGGTAGACATATGCCGACGCTCTTCGAGACTAAGCTCGGATGGCTCATATCAGGTGCATACCTCAACCTAACATAGCCAACTTATTGGTGTGTATGTTCGCGCATGACAAGCACACCACACACGTAAACCACCCATGGATCTCTCCAGATTCTGGGAACTTGACTCTATCTCACCTAAGTTTCATTTCACATCCGAAGAGCAAGCATGTGAACAGAACTACATGAACATGTTGAAATTAGTAAATAGAACCCTAGTTTATTGACATGAGTCGGTAATGAACACATCTCTATTTTTTATAAATTATTATAATCTATGTCAATCGGTCATCCCGGGTCTATGATAAAAAGTTCTCTTAAAATAAAACTACGTTTATTAAAACAAAAACTCTTCATTTTCATTTAACCCATAGTTACGGGCCCAGGCCACCTGTTTTTGCTTAAAAGTAAAGTAGTGAAAGTGTTACAATAAAAAGAGTCTTATGTTTTTGATATTGATCTTTTTGTTCTATTTAAATTTATTTTTCTACATTCTTTTTCATGTCCTGTCATCTGGACACAGTGTCAGATAATTTTACCCAGGGTATTAGTGTTCTGTGATTTTACCTTTTTTGTGTGTCAACTGGAATAAAACTAAAATATAAGTTTGATCTAAGCTTTTATTTATAACAGCGTTTTATATACCAACTTTGATCATCTCCTGCATTCCATATTATTGTAAGCACTCTGCACGCTAGTGGGACTTGAGCAGACCCACTAACAGAAAGTAAAAAGTGCAAAATTGCTAAATTCAGTACAGAAATAAAGTAGTTCAGTATAACCTCAAAACTCGGCACGTGTTTTTTCAATATTCTTCATCAGCAAAAATGTCGTCAAATAATTCGATGGCACTTATAGAAAAAACTGACTGGAAGAGAGAACTATCCTACGTGGAGATTTGCAGTGCAAACCTACCTCGTACATGAGGAATTATGGAGTTGTGTCACCGCGAAAGACAATGAAACAATTGATCCCAAACTTAATACAAAAGCGAAGTCGAAAATTATCTTATTAGTACATGCCATTAATTATGTACATATACAAAAAGCCAAAACAGCTAAAGAAGTTTGGAATAATTTAGCCAAAGCTTTCGATGACAAAGGTTTGACACGCCGAGTTGGTCTGTTGAGAGATCTGATTAATACAACGCTTGAAAATTGTCAGAACATTGAAGATTATGTTAACAAGATCATGACCACTGCTCATAAGTTAAGGAACATTGGTTTTGAAGTCAATGACGAATGTCTCGGGACTTTATTACTTGCCGGAAATGTATGAACCAATGATCATGGCACTTGAAAGCTCCGGTGTGACAATAACAGCTGACTCTGTGAAGACTATGCTTCTGCTAGATGTGAGAAACTCTGAGTCTAGTGCATTGTATGTTAAAAGCAAAGGGAATCAGTTTGTCAAACAAGCCCAAGATAAAAATAAAACTGGTAAAGGTCCAAGATGCTACGTGTGCAATAAATATGGGCACATAAGTAAAAATTGCGAAATAAGAAAAAGGATCAGAAGTCTAATGAGAACACAGATTCTAGTTATGTACAAAACCGTACCAAGATGCTTCACCAATAAAACTAGACGATGCTGTTTTTTGAGATTTTTTATTCATTAATATTTGATTCCTTATAGCTAATCGTGTGTAACGCAACCATAGCAAACAGCACAACGCCACCTATCGAGCGCTGGGACAACTTTTGCGATTATCGACTTAACATTCCGCCCACCATGGATAAAATGTGAGCTTACCGCCCACCAGGACCTAATATTTTGTCCATAATAAACTTTATCATAAACTAAACTGAAATACCGACCGAAATACTGAACAAAATTTACACAATGTTTATGATGGTTGTTACACACTTTACAAAACATTACAATAAAAAAAAAAAAACCAAGCAGCAACTAAAGACGCGGTCGCAGCCGCTACTAAACACAAAAATAATAGTTGCTAGTTAATATATAGTAAAATAACATAATAGGAATAACTAAAATAGTATAGTTTATAGCTGTAACTATAGTTTAACCCATACATCATAATAACCCATTACAACACCATAATAACAAATTGCTCGTTATTATTTAAATACATAAACTAACCACGAGCGTAATTCCGTCCAACCCGGGTGTTTTTGAGTGATGATACCATAAAGCCACCTAATAAAATAAAAATAAAAAAGCCTTTATTCAGACAAAATCCTTAAACTTTGTTTTTTTTTTTACATGCACAATATTTCATTTGATTAATTATTTAATATGTTTAAACAATAGTAATAATATTAATTTAATTACAATATTTTCCCTTCATAAATTAATTTTTGAATTAGTTAAAATTATTATCATTTTTGTCTGTTTGTCTATTATAGACATAGGCCTCCTCCAACTGCCTCCATAGACTCCTGTTTTCGGCTGTTCTGGTCCATGTGCTGCCCGCAACTGCTTTAATGTCGTCCACCCATCTCATAAATGGTCTACCTCGGTTTCTTTTTCTGTCTCTCGGATACCAGTACATTATAGTTTTACACCATTTCTCTCGTCGTCTCGTATGCCCCGTCCACTTCCATTTCAGTTTCCTTATTGTCACTGAAACATCCTTTGTTTGTGTTTGTTTTTTGATTGCTGATGTTCTTATTTTGTCTGATAATCTTTTCCCTATCATACTCGTACTCCTCTCTATAGCATTTTGTCAGACTTCTAATTTTCGAGCGTGTACCGTTGTAAGGGCCCATGTTTGACATCCGTATGTAAGGACAGGGAGGATGCAGGTGTTGAAAAGTTTCCTTTTGATGGTCATGCTTGTTTCACTGTTTTTCATCACTTCTTTTAGACTCCAGTACCTTTTCCAAGTATTGCCTATTCGTCTTTCTATTTCTTTTGAAGTGAGGTCTGACGGCGAGATTATTTGGCCCAGATAAACGTATTCATTAACATATTCAATGGTGTTGCTGTTAATAGTGATTGGGTATTTTATATCGTTAGTCATAGCTTTAGTCTTTTGAGTGTTCATAATCAGTCCTACCTTCCGACTTTCCACGTCTAGTTCTCCAAGCATTGCTTGAAGTTCGATTTTTGTTGGTGAAAAGATTATCAAGTCATCTGCAAATCTTAAATGTGTTATGTTGTCTCCGTCAATTGACAGTCCTCTTTTGTCCCAGTTTAGTTGACGGAAAACGTTCTCCAGAACCGCAGTAAACAACTTCGGTGACAATGGATCTCCTTGACGGACACCTTTTTGAATTTTTATTTCTTCGCCTTCTCTTTCTGCTTTTATTTTAGCTGAGCTACTGTTGTATACATTGCTTATGATTCTGATATATTTATTTTCAATTCCCTGGATCTTAAGAGCTTGCCAAATCATTTGATGTTCAAGCGAATCAAAAGCCTTGCAATAATCCACAAAACAGCAGTAAAAGTTCGCATTAAATTCCTTGCCTTTCTCGAAAAGTTGTTTGACTACGTGTATGTGGTCCAATGTCGAATACCCGCTCCGAAATCCCGCTTGTTCTCTAGGCTGGTTCTCGTCGAGCTTTTTGGCTATTCGACCCAAGATCACTTTGGCAAAAACTTTATAAATATTAGACATCAGGCTGATAGGCCTGTAGTTGTTGATGTCATTTTTGTTACCTTTCTTGTGTAGTAATATTATTGTCGATGTAGTCCACTGATGTGGAATATGCTCGCTTTTTAGGATTTCATTAAATATGTGTACTAATATCGGTGCAATGGTGTCTTTGTTTTCTATAAGGAATTCGTTGATGATGCCATCAGAACCAGGAGCTTTATCTTTCTTTTGTGTTGATATTGCTTTTTCTACCTCTGCCAGCATTATTAGTGGTACTTCTTCCTGTCCGGATAAATCTATTTTTGGTGTCGTAGTTTGGCTTGAGTATAATTTTTTAAAGGAGTTGGTTGCTATTGTAATTATTTCTGGTCTTCTGGTCGCACTTCTATCATTTCTGTCTTTCATATTGGGTATCCAGTCACGTTTTCCTGATAGTTTTTTTAATGCCTTCCTTGCTCCGCCTGTTTTCCGGATACATTTTTCCAGTTTTTCTAACCTATATTTTTGTCTTTCTTTCCTCATATTGATCTTTATTTGTTTACTAATTGCTGTTATGTTCTTTCTTATATCTTTTGTTTTATTAGATATTGAGAAAAGGTTAGCTCGAATTTCTAGCAGCTGCTTTGTTTCATCTGATAAATGATAAATGATACATGATTTTTATTTCTGTAAGTAGGTTTGTACAAACACTTTTACAAGTCAATCATGTTTTTTTTTTTAAACTAGATGAGGTCGGCGTTTCCTATCTGACTACTCTGAGAAGAAAGGCCGAAACAAACTCAGAGGTCACAGTCTCTTATAAAGTCCAGACATAATCTTGGTCACTTCATGTGAAGACCATGTAGATTGGTGTCTGAAATGGTCTTTTGAGGAAAGAACCACACAGATTGAGAGGACCTGTCCAGTCAGTGCACGCATTTGTCAGCAATCGCGCAGCTCAACTCAGAACTTAAGGAGCTCAACGATTCGACGAACAATACCAAAGAAAGGACATTGGGGTAGGCCGCATAAATTACTCAAACTGCCAGACGATGATTAAAAATAACTGAGAGAAAAAATAAAACAAACAAAAAAAGCAATGACCTACATAGTCTTCACATTCACAATAAATTAAAATAATATAATACTGTACAAAGTAAATAGTCATGTCAACATTCGGTATGCAAAAATAAAAGAATAAAATAAAATTTGGAGCAGTTCAATCCCATGCCTTTTTGTCCTCAATATAATTTTTAACGGTATAATAAGCTTTCTGACACAACTTGCGTTTAATGAATGATTTGAATTTATTAAGGCTCAGATCTTGAACGTGGCTTGGAAGTTTATTATAAAAGCGTATACATTGACACCTGAATGAGCGACCTATTTTCTTGAGCCTTGTTGGAGGTACAACAAATTTGTGTTTGTTCCTAGTATTTATATTGTGGATATCACTATATTTTTTAAACAATTTAATGTTTTTATGGGCATATAAAAGATTTTCAAAAATGTACTGAGAAGGCAAAGTCATTATATTAATCTCCTTAAATTTCTCTCTGAGAGATTATCTCGGACTTAATTTATAAATGCATCGAACAGCTCTTTTCTGCAAAACAAAGATAGTCTGAATGTCGGCTGCATTTCCCCACAACAGAATACCGTACGACATTACACTATGAAAATAGCTAAAGTACACTAAACGGGCTGTCTCTATGTTAGTTAAATTACGAATTTTCCTAACAGCGTATGCTGCGGAGCTTAGCTTTTTTGACAATTTATCTATATGTGGGCCCCACTGAAGCTTAGCATCCAAAGTTAAGCCCAAGAATACTGTGCTATCTTCAGGATTCAATTCTTCGCCCTTTATCAACACGTTAGTTTTCACCTGCCTAACGTGAGGTAGCGTAAATTTAATGCATTTGGTTTTTTTTTCAATAAGGAATAAATTATTAACATTGAACCAGTGAACTACTTTTGAGATCGCTCTGTTTACATCGTCAGTAACCAGCTGCTTACGTTTAAGTTTAAACAAAAATGAAGTATCGTCCGCAAACAAAACTATATCATGATTATCCTTAATGAGGTAGGGCAAATCGTTAATATAAATAAGAAACAAGAAAGGACCAAGAATCGAGCCGTGTGGGATCCCCATTGTTACTATAGATCCGGGCGATCTTTTTCCATTAACGTCAACGCTCTGAATCCTATTACTCAAGTATGAAGTAAGAAGATCCAGAGCGGTGTTCGGGATCCCGTAATGGCGGAGTTTCCTGATTAACGTTTCATGAAGAACGCAATCGAATGCCTTGGACAAATCACAAAAGATGCCCAAGGCATCGCATTTGTCTTCCCATGCATTATAAATATGTCCTAAAAGTTCAACACCGGCATCAGTAGTTGAACGACCCTTTGTAAAACCGAACTGCTTGTTATGTAATAATTTATGTTTATTAAAAAATCTTTGCAATTGGTCTAAAATTAATTTCTCAAAAATTTTACTAAACGTAGGTAGTACTGAAATGATCGCCCAGAGGACACGGTAGAGCATACAGTGGAGGTCTGCCCGGCTTGGGCAGAGCACCGCCGTGTTCTCACGGAGGCGATCGGCGGCGGCGATCTCTCGCGTCCGAGCCTGGTCCAGGCCATGGTGCGGAGCGAGAGTGCATGGGAGGCCGTCACCTCCTTCTGCAAAGCGGTAATGCTCGCGAAGGAGGAGGCGGAACGCGTGAGGGAGAGGCAGCCTCACGCCCTCAGTCGCCGCAGGAGACGCCCTGGGCGGCGGGAATCGATAGCCGATTCCCAGCCACCGTAGGCGCGGTCTTGCGGACGGTGAGTAGTGGGTAGCTCGCCGTCCGGTGAGGACCAGGCCCGGGTCGACGGCGCGTTGTGTTCCACGCGCGCCTCAAAGAGATGTCAGCAAAAGATGGGGTCCAATAGGGCCGATGCCGCTGGGGTCGCGGGTTGTTTGAAAAAGATACCGTGGCCCTGGCATAGGCAACTGAAGGAACACGGGTGGGTTTTAGTCAGTAAAAGTCTGACACGCCCTTCCGCTCCACCCAGAGCGGGAGAAGTTATTTGATGATTTCCCATCCACAAAAAAAAAAAAAAAAAAAGGTAGTACTGAAATAGGTCTATAATTTGTGGGGTCTGATGTACTACCTGATTTAAACAAAGGTATTATTTTACTATATTTCATAAGGTCAGGAAACTCCCCGATAGCCATGTTATTTTGTTGTTTCTAGTATCCGAAGCATTTTCTGGGGCCTTTTCATTTATAATTTCTTGCAGTTTGTTGTATTTGTCTTGTATGTGTTGTTCTTTTGTGTTTTCTATGAAGTTTATTAGCTTTTTTTTAATTCCATTGACATTGAGGCTTGGGATCTTGTTTGTTAGATTTGCTTTAAAAGGTCTTTTCTTAGAGGTGTTTAGTTTTAGTTTGGCTCTGACAGGTCTATGGTTGCTGTTAAAGTTTAAATTATAACTCTACAGTCTTGAAAAGCTGTACTTCGGTTTGAGAGAATGTAATCAATCTCATATTTGTAACGACCGTCTGGAGACATCCATGTCCACCTGTTGCTTGGTCGATTTTTATAATAACTGTTCAATATTTTCAGATTATTCTCGTATGCTAAGTGAATCAGTTTCTCACCATTTCGTGTCCTCTTTCCTGTACTGTATGGCCCCAGCACTATATCTTCACCATCTACTCTGCATCCTGTTCGCGCATTAAAATTTCCCATCACTATGAGGTTACTGCATGTATGAGTTGTTATTGTTTCTGTTAGCTGCAAATAGAAAGAGTCGATTTCTGTGTTGGTCGATTGCTCTGTCGGGGAGTAGATTTGCACTATAGACCACATTTCGCCTAAAGGTGGTAACTTTAAATTTAATAGAACGATTCGCTCTGATATGCCTATGAATTCATCTATACAGTCTTTTAATTCCTTTTTCACTAAGAAGCCTACACCGTATTGGCCCGGTGTGTAACCGTTGTGGTAAAAAATAAATTCGCCATAGTCTTCTATGTACTCTCCTATACGTCTCACTTCACTTAAGCCAACGATAGACCAGTTTATATTGTCTAATGCCAACACAAGTTCTGTCAATTTTTCTTCTGATCGTAGTGAAAGTGTATTATATGTAACGATGTGTAAGGTGCTAGTCCGATGGCGAGGTGTCAGTCCGATGGCAAGCCACCTAGCTGGCGGTAAATCGTCCTCTTTCACCAGAACAATATCACCAATGGCTGGTTCCGGAGTCTGATATGCCCATTTGTAGCGATTCATGAACTGAGTTAAATACTCTTTTTACCAGCGTCGCCAGAAATCTTGAACCATTCGCTGGGTCAATTGCCATCGCTTTAGACAAGTCAGGGTCGACTGTTCATAGTTAAATTCCGGAACAAGCACAAGAGGTTCTCCGACTAAAAAGTGGCCAGAAGTTAAAGGAGTTTAGTCTTGACTATTGTCACTTAGACGTGAAATGAGACGGGAGTTTAGACATGCCTCTATTTGAGACAAAACAGTAGCCATCTCCTCGTAAGTTAGAGTGTTGTTTCCAACAACTCGCTTGAGATGGTGTTTTGTGGACTTTATACCAGCTTCCCACAGTCCACCAAAATTTGGAGCGTAGGGTAGGACAAAGCGCCAGTTAGTACCATTTTCCGATAACCAATCTGCTATTTCTGTAGCCACGCTTGATTTCTCAGCAGCCAGCAGTGCCTTCAACTCTTTCGCAGCACCCACGAAATTGGTGCCGTTGTCGCTGTAAAGATCAGCACACTGTCCACGTCTGGCTACAAATCGTTTGAATGCTGCCAAAAATCCTTTAGACGTTAAATCGCTGACCGCCTCTAGATATATGGCTCTTGTCGCCATGCACACGAAGAAATATACCCCTTGTATGAACGATGACCTCTCCCCTTGGAGGTTCGTATATTTATTGGACCGGCGTAGTCCACTCCGCTTTGGAGGAAAGGTCGGCTAGCATTCACTCTTGCTTTGGGCAACTGACCCATGAGCTGTTCTCGTATACGAGCTGCATGACGAACGCAAGATACGCAATTGCGTACATAGAATTTAGTGCGATTTTTTGCATCAAGAACCCAATATCTGGACCTTAAATAATTGAGCATTAGTTGAGGTCCACCGTGTAACGTCTTCTGGTGAGTATCTGCTATTAACAAGTTAGTAAAATGAGACTTGGCTGGTATAATAATCGGATGTTTAATGTTTTCATCGATTGCGGCTCTTTCTAAGCGTCCCCCTACTCTGAGCACCCCTTCGTGATCGACGAATGGATTAAGCGAGGTAAGTACACTTTTCTTTAGAACCTTTCCTGTTTTAACCAGGTCTTCTATTTCTCTACTAAAATATTGCCTTTGACACTGCTTAATACAAACCGTTAACGCTTCGTTAAGTTCTTTAGCAGTTAACCATGAAGGAAATCGTTCAGAGTTGTCGCTTCTTCTCTTACAATATATAAAGCGCCTGCAATAAGCGATTACTCTGATCAATTTTCTTAATGTTGATAATTTTGTCCACACTGTTAACGCTAAATATTCATCTGTTGTAACGTAGCTCACCTTTTGTGCCTTTTCTTCTAACACTGTTTTGAATTCAGTCTTTGTGCTGTAATCAATGTTTTTGTTTTTCAGCCACTCTGGCCCTTCCATCCACAAGTGGTTAGAGATTAATTCAGTTGATTTTAATCCCGTGAGGCGCAATCTGCCGGATTGTCGGCTGATTTCACATGAGCCCACTGGCCTCTGTCTACTACTGTCAAAATCTCTGACACTCTGTTTGCTACAAAGGTTTGCCAATTAGATGGATGTTTACTCAACCAAGCGAGTACTACGGTCGAATCGGTCCACGCATGAATCTTCTGCTTTTCAATTTTGAATATTTCAGCTACTTCACTTAACAACTTTGACACTAAAACTTCACCACACAGTTCCAAGTCGTGGTATTGAAACTTGTTTAATAGGTGCAACCTTCGTTTTGGCAGTCACCAGGCGAGAATAAATGATCTCCTGCTGATTCACCACACGCATGTATACTACTGCTGCATAATCTTGATTCGCGGCATCACTAAATCCATGCAGCTCCAAGGAATCACCGCTGTAGCATGATAACCACCTAGGAATCCGAAACTGTACAAGCTGTTCGAGTTCGCTGCGGTAAGTAAGCCATTCTTTTAACAATATCGACGGTAACTCATCATCCCAATGAATTCCAGACAACCACAATTTTTGAATTAATATCTTGACTTTTATGATTGCAGGTGCTAGCCAACCCAATGGATCGAACAACATCGAAGTATGCGAGATAACACTTCTTTAAGTTACAGGTAACTTCAAGGGAGGCAGCGTCACCGAGTACACAAATTCATCAGTTCCTCTGCACCAGGTAAGTCCTAATATTTTCATTACTATATCTGTTTTCAATTCTAGGTTTTCTTCTTCTTTATCTATTCTTATATGGTTCATTAGTTCTAAACTATTAGTTTTCCATTTTTGTAGCTCATAGCCTGCTTTTCCTAATAATTGTGTTCTTTTCCTTCCGATATGTTTTGACAGCCAGTCATCAGGTCATCCATATAAAAACCGTCAGAGTCTTTTCACGTGCAATAGGAAAGCATTCTCCCTCATCTAGCGCTACTCGGTGCAATGTTTGGACGGCCAAATATGGAGCTGACGCCGTACCAAATGTTACTCTCAAAAGCAGCAGGTGTTAAATTTTGTCCTTGGGATCTTGCCTCCACAATAACCTTTGGTAGTCAATATCTTCAGTAGAGACAATCACCTGTCGGTACATTTTTACATCGCTGTTTAACGACACCTCATTCTTGCCTAAGCTAGAGGCGTCAAATACAACCCTAACTTTAGTGGTTGCTTTATCTTCCCTGATCACCGCATGATGGGGAAGGTATACGACATCAGGCTTGTTAATTTGCTTCACAGGAATAATTTCTGCATGACCCAAGTCGATATATTCATTAATTACCTCGACATATTGCCTTTTTAATTCCGAGTCTCTGGCTAACCTTTTCTCCAAATTAAAAAAACCTGCGCAATGCAATATCTTTAGTTTGACCATTTGCGCATTGTGGTGTAGCCGTTTTAAATGGCAACCTGACAACATAATGACCTTCGGGATCTCGTTGGGTTGATTGCTTGTAAAATTGTTCACATTTTTGTTCTTCTTCCGTAAAGTGCTTTTTTGGCACTACTGTTTCCTCTAATTCCCAAAATCTTTTTAAAAGATCATTTTGATCACCTTCTAACGTTAAGTAGTTAAAACTCTCTACGTATTCTTCCTTTCCCGTAGTCTCTCCCGAAAGTATCCATCCCAATTCAGATTACTGCGCTATTAAAGATCCCGGAGGACCCTTACTGAGTCCTTGTTTGAGGACTTTGCTATACACCGAGGAACTTAAAAGAATGTCAATTTTTCCTGGTGTATCGCAAGTAGGATCTGCCAAATTGTATTGTTCAAGTTCTTTCCACAATGGGAACTTTATTTTATTAGAAGGAAGAATTGACGTTAATTTCTTCTGTACGTGAGCCTTAACGGACAAAACAAAATTAGGATTGTACATTGATTGTAACCTTAAGTAAACAACATATTTTGAGGTCAATGCACAACCTTTATCATCTTCGCCTAGCCTCAGTGATGATTTATAACTGATATATTTTTTCAGCCCTAGAAGTTGAACTGCTGACTCCGTAATATACGAAGCCTGCGAACACTGAGCCTGCAAAGAGCACAGAGTCACCTCTGTGCCTGTACCGGAGATAACCTTCACCAAAGCCGTATGCAGCAAATCATGGCTACGGGAAGTCGGAGCACAGTTTGTTACAATGTTACTTGCATCGTCTTGTGTTTGATTTTTATCAACTGATTGCTTAGGTTTCGCTTTAGGGTCAGTTGATACGGACGCATCTTTAGAATGGAGTAAAGAATGATGCTTTCTTTTACATAACCGACATCTAGTCGGTAAACGACAGGCATATACCGCGTGTCTTGGCCCGAGACAATTAAAACATAATCCATTGGATTGGACGAAACTACGCCGTGAGGTGACATCTTCTTTACTAAATTTCTTACAAGTACCAAGTTTATGGTCAGATTTACAAAATACGCATGACAGAGTAGCTACATGTAGTGTCTTGGCAGGGACATTTTTTGTGACAGTATTTTTAGAAGACTTATTGTCTAAAATTCTAGTGAACGGAACCTTTGTTCTAAAAACTTATTAAACTGCTCTAGAGTAGGTAGACCTTCCGAATATTCACAAATTTTTGCTTGCCACAATTTACGAGACTCAGAATCTAATTTTAAGCTTAAAATGTATATTACAATGAATTCCCAGGTATCGACATTAATTCCCAAATTTTTAAGTGCATTCAGACAATCATTACTTGTATCAAATAATTCTTTAAGAGATTGTGCTGACTCGCCCAATATATTTTTCTGACTCAGAAACCGCTTAAGAATGCAACTTGCCATATACTTTTTATTATTGTAGCGCTTGTTTAATTGTTCCCAAGAAGTCCGATAATTTGAACTACAAATAGGTATATTTCTCAGAAGTTGATCAGCTTCTCCAGATAAATGACTTTTTAAATACTGAAGTCGCTGAAGATCATCTAAAGACTTATTACTATGTATAAGGGATAAAAATAAATCACGGAAGGTGATCCATTCCGAGTATTGTCCAGAAAACATAGGTAAACTAATTTTAGGTAGTTTTATATTGCAAGATTCATCTGAGTTTTGTCCTGCACAAGACTGTGATACATTTTGAGAAACTTCTTTTTTACACAAGTTAGTAAGTATTTCTTATAAATCCGTTTTATAGTCCAAATATAAATCTTCCGTAACCTCATACAATTTTGATGAACAATAGTGCATTGTGACTCCAAACTCTCCAATCTTACTTCAACATATGCCGCAGAAATTCGCTCCTTGGGCGACTTTTTGAAGTTAGACCTGGCTCGCTACATGGCCTTATTAGTGTCCATTTGAAATTTATTGTAGACCCCTCTTGTGTAGATATCAATACAAAAAGTTTACACAAGTAGAATGTCTACCAATAACCCTATAATGGAAACATAAGCCGAACCGTAATCTCTTAAAGAAATGCTGTCTTTATAGGCCCAACTTATCGCAAATTTTCTAAGTCACTGTATAAATATCTTCGAAATTTTCTAAGTCTAACATTTGGGCATGGATTCCTCGTCACTTCACTTTTGCAAAACTTTCTAAGTCCATGCAAAATGCTTCTAAACTTCAAAGTTAATTTGTTCAAGAGAATAAGGCTTAGAATCGAATAGGAAAGTACTCACAGTTTTGTCCGTTCACTGATACACGTCACTCACACTCACGCACGACGTCACTATGCTTCTTCACGTCACCGTTCCCTGCTGCCAAATCAATCCGCTAGGTGGCGCCACTGCAGATTCACTTTCCGCCGGGTTACCCGCACTCCTCTGGTCAGCAGTCTGCTGCTGCTGCTGCCGCTGCTCGCACTGGAAGGTTGCGCCCCGAGCAGCGATCCACTGCCCCTACTAGGTGCGCTGATGACGAAAGTGGTTCTCGGAAACCAAAGCACACAACCACTTCACTGAATCTAGTTCAGACTCGAAGGACCATGTACAAAACCGTACCAAGATGCTTCACCAATAAAACTAGACGATGCTGTTTTTTGAGATTTTTTTTTTCATTAATATTTGATTCCTTATAGCTAATCGTGTGTAACGAAACCATAGCTTGAATTTAAACAGCACAACGCCATCTATCGAGCGCTGGGACAACTTTTGCGATTATCGACTTAACAAGTTATGTCGCCGTGTTTTCTGCAACAATAAACAATGACAATAATTGGTACATTGATTCTGGAGCGTCAATGCATATGACAATGAACCGTGACTTGCTCTACGATGAAATTACACCTCCAATTTCCATGATAAGAGTAGCTAATGACAAAAAGCTAGTTGTGAAGGCCTGTGGAAAGGTAAATCTTATTGTTGTCAACATGCAAGGTCAGTTGGAAACTATCAAGGTACAGAATGTTCTCTATGTTCCTGAGTTGGCTACCAACCTTCTCTCTGTCAGTCAAATAATAAATAGTGGCTGTCAAGTACAATTTGACAAACAAGGCTGTAATATCCTGAATAAAACAAACAAGCAAGTTGCAGCTGCTAAAATGATAAATAATATGTACAGGCTAGTTACACACAGTATTCCAGCATACATATCTGCTTCAACAGAGAATTATGAGATTCGTATTTATTCCATAAATACGAATTAATTAATTAATACGAAATCGTATTTATATCAGAGAATGGCACATTTAAATTTTGAAGACTTGAATAAACTGTCAGAAAGTGCAGGAGTCAAACTAGAAAATACAGACAAAGTGATATGCATATCATGTTTGGAAGGGAAGCAAACAAGATTCCCATTCCCTTCAGAAGGTTCCCGAGCACAAGCAAAGCTAGAACTTATTCACTCCGATGTCTGTGGTCCAATGGAGACTCCGTCTCTTGGAGGAGCTCGCTACTTTCTTGCTTTCATCGATGATTTTACCAGGAAAGTATTTATATACTTAATAAAAAGAAGATCTGAAGTATTCCAAAAATTTCAAGAATTTATAGTATTAGTTTAAAATCAACTTGATTTGACAATAAAGACTCTCCGCACAGATAATGGGACTGAGTATTAAAGTAATGAATTTCAAGCTTTTCTCAAGAAGTCTGGAATTGTACATCAAACCTCCACTCCGTACACGCCACAACAAAATGGCTTAGCGGAAAGGATGAACCGCACATTGTTAGAAAGAGCCAGATGTATGCTCTTAAATGCAAAACTACAGAAGCATTATTAGGCAGAAGCTGTGTCAACTGCAGCTTACATCACAAATAGATGTCCAACAAGAGCTTTAGCCTTTTTAACACCACAAGAGATGTGGAGTGGTAAAAAGCCAGATATGACACATATGAAAATCTTTGGCTGTAAAGCAATGGTACATGTTCCAAAAGAGGCTTTTAGATCCCAAAACAAGAAAAGTCATTATAAGCAGAGACGTGATTTTTCTAGAAAGTTCAGTAAAAAGAAATTATACTGTGGTACCATTATCAGAATCAGCCCCAAATACCTGTGAAGATACTTCTATAACTATAGAAAGTATTTCTGACAGTGATACAACTTTACAGAATTTATCTGAAAGCATTGAAGATACTAAAGATGAATCCAGTGATGATTTTTACTCAGATGAAGGATCTTTGTTTGAACCAGAGATAAATATAGATCACATGGAATCAATGTCAAATGTAATTACAAGATCTAAAGCCAGATTGTGTAAAATGCAAGGAAATACCTATAAGTGTACAGAAGAAATTGCAGGACAGGAAGATGTCCCACAAACATATGATGAAGCAATATCTAATGAAAATGTTAATGCTGCCAAATGGAAGCAATCAATTAAGGAAGAGCTACAGGCACATGCAACGAATAAAACTTGGCAATTGCGAGTGTGGGTGATTGGCTGTAAATGGGTCTTCTGAATAAAAGATGAGCCATCTGGTCCGCTTTATAAGTCAAGATTATGTGCTAAAGGATGAAGCCAGAAAAAAGGCATTGATTATAAAGAGATATACTCTCCTACAGTGAGGTACGATTCAGTACGAGTTTTACTTTCAGAAGCAGCACAACATAACTTGAAAATTATTCAGTTTGATGTTAAAACTGCATTCTTATATGGTGATGTCAAGGAAGACATATATATGTCACTGCCTGAAGGTTTGGATGCTAATTCAAATATGGTATGTAAACTCAATCGTTCTCTTTATGGTCTTAAACAAGCACCACGATGATGGAACCAAAAGTTTGACAACTCACTGAAGAAATTTGGTTTCAACAATAGTCATGCAGGTAGGTGTTTGTATGTTGGAAATGTAAACAACAACAAAGTTTATTTATTATTGTATGTTGATGATAGGCTTCTACTTTCTCAGTCAAAGGATTCATTAAATACAGTAATGCATGAATTAAAGCAAAATTTCGAAATAAAACAGTGTGATCCAAAGAATTTTGTAGGATTACAATTTGAAAAATCTGAAGGATATATCTTTATTCATCAGTCAAAATATATTGAGAGACTATTGTATAAATATAACATGCAAGATGCTAACTGCAATAATATTCCAGTAGATCCACACACCAAACTGGAAAAGAGCACTGAATCTGTGGACAAGAATATTCCATACCGAGAGGCAGTTGGATCACTTATGCATCTGGCTGTGGTAAGCAGACCTTACATCATGTATGGAGTTAGTTTGGTAAGCAGATATTGATGATTGATCACTCTCATTGGAATGTCGTCAAGAAAATAATGAAATATTTAAAGGACACCAAAGACTATGGCCTGTGTTATACATCATCACAGCTAAATAAAATTGAAGCTAATAGTGATGCAGATTTTGCTAAAGACACTGCCACTCGAAAGTCATTAACTGGGTATGTGTTCATTAAAAATGGAGCCGCCATAACATGGGCAACACAACGTCAGCAAAGTATTGCTTTATCCACCACAGACACCTCGTCAATTCCATGGCTTTTTTTGTTTTTATTTTATTATTTATTATTGTATTTACTTCATAAGGATCTACTGGGCTAAGATATAATGTATTTAGAGTAGCTGAAATCGCCGGGGGTCCTTTTGGTTTACTGCCGGTAGGTACTGTGCTGTCCCCACCAATAGAAGCGAAGAAACTATTAAATATGTTGGCTACCTCTTGGGGTTTTGAAGTTAAGCTATTACTTATTTGTAGGGTTATGTTGTGTTTCTCACTTTTTAGTTTCTTGTTTGTGCGTTCCTTGATTATTCCCCACATTGTTTTAACGTTATTGTTAGATTGCATCATTTTATTTTTAAAGTGTAGTTTTTTTTTGCAACTGTGATTCAATATTTCATGTTTTTTCATACATTTTATAATATTTTGTTAGTATTGGATTATTTGTTTTTGTTGTTAATGTCTTTAATAGTATTTTATTTAAACAAGATTTTTTTATACCAACAGTGAGCCAATATTTTTTATATTCTGTTTTTAGTTTAATTTTACGCAACGGTATACATTCATTTAGAATAGAAATGAGTGAGTCATTAAATGTTTTATAATTTATGTTAATGTTATTATTGGTTTTAAGAATATCATTCCAATTAATCTTTTGTATTTTCTCTTTGAATTTTGATATATTTGTGTTTATTTGTTAAGAAAATTTAACCGCGCTTATGCAAAAGAAGAATTCTCCAAAGCTAAAAATAACATGAAGGCAACATGGGATGTGGCTAAAAAAGTGGCCGATATTAATTCATGCACTCCTCCCCCCGTCAAATTGTTAAACCTTTCCGTATCTTCACGGTCTTCACTAAACCTAAAATGAATATTTTGCAGGTATTGGTAAAAGTCTGGCATCCAAAATAAGAACAATATCCTCCACATCCAGTGAAACAGCTTCCTACTCAGGTGGTAAAAATCACATCCATTTCTGTAGTTTCTAGAAGAACCATAGGGTTCTTCTAGAAACTACAGAAATGGATGTGGAATGCATTATAATGAGCCTCAAGCCCAGTTCCGCTACTGGTTGGGATGGCATCCCCATTAACATAATTAAAGCAACCAGCAACGTTTTGGTTCCCATCATTACACATGTCTGCAATCTCGCCATTTCATCTGGCGTATTCCCTGTAGTCTTTAAGAGGGCCATAGTTCACCCTATTCATAAAGTTGGTCGCAAGGACGAGGTTAACAATTACAGACCTATCTCGGTTCTTTCCTCAATGTCAAAGATCTTAGAACGAGTCTTAAACAAGAGCCTGGTCTCCTTCCTTAATGCCAATCACATTATAGCTCCCAACCAATTCGGTTTCCGCAAAGGAATGAGTACCGAATATGCTATTATGGCACTGTCTGACTACGCTGTAAGGACCCTTGACAATAAGAAAACATGCTTAGGTATCTTTATTGACTTATCTAAGGCCTTTCATACCGTTTCCGCGCCAGCATTACTGAATAAAATGGAAGGCATGGGAATCCGGGGTGTGGTATTGGAAATCTTCAGAGACTACTTGCGGAATCGTACACAAATGGTCAAAATTGGGCAAAATGTTAGTGATGAGCTCCGGATCGAATACGGTGTACCACAAGGTAGCATTTTGAGCCCTACACTCTTCCTGATATACATGAAAGAGTTGTGTCAGTTGCCGATCCAAAACAGTAAAATTATTTCATATGCCGATGATACTTCCTTGTTGGTTGATGGAGGAGACTGGGCTCAATGCTACCGTCACGCCGAAACGGCACTTGCTTGTGTAACGGAATGGTTGTGGAATAACTTTTTAACAGTGAACGTAAGTAAAACGCTTTGCATGCCTTTCGCCATCAAATCAAATTTAACTCCACCAACATCTTTATCTCTTAAAATGCACACATGTTCGTCTTCCTCCTCTTGTGCCTGCCCTGAAATCACCATGACACCTACTGTTAAGTATTTAGGTGTACACATCGATCAACAACTGAATTGGCATAAACACCAACATACACTCGCGAGTAGAACTTGCAAACTCATATACGTCTTTAAAAAATTACGCAATTCAGCCGATATGGACACCCTTAAAGTCGTATATTATGCATTGTGCCAATGGGTGAATATTCGACCTTTTAAACCGCCGTCATTACCTTCCGCCAAAAGTTGATGAAAGAGAATATATTTAATGAAATATTTCAGCAATTCCTGATTCTGGTCCTTAAGCAGATTCTGGGAATTGATGAAATATTTCATTAACGATATTCTCCTTCATCAACTTTTGGCGGAAGGTAATGACGGCGGTTAAAAGGTCGAATATTCACCCCAATCCATTTTAGTGTACTGTATTCCAGCCTGGGGTGGAGCCAGCGAAAACCAATTTGTACGACTAGAACGAGCTCAGAGAGCCGTACTGAAAGTCCTACTCTCTCACTCATTCAATAGCAAACACACACTTCACCATTTAGTTAATCAAAATCAGTTTTATTTTTCTCTCTTTTATTAAGTTCCTCCTTTTTATTATATTTCCCTTTAAACCAGCCTAATTTTGCATTGTATCTTTTATTTTTGTTTTTTACTCTTTTATTTTGTATTAGATCATTGTGTCCTAACTGGGTACAAATTATAAGGCATCCACGCATCATGTTGAAGGTACACTGACTTCTAAGATACAGGTTTTTACCTAGTTTAGAGGTCAGGGTCTTTTTACTGTGAACCACTTAGATTAAGCCATTTTTTTTTTTTGTTTTTTGTTCAATGTAATGTTCGTGCATTTTTGGGAGTAATAAAGATTTATTATTATAATTATTTGACATTTCTCGGGACCCTGGGGTCCCGGACCTTTGGAAGGCGTACGAGGAGCCGAAGCCAACTCGCAGAGGCCCCTTAGATAATTTTAAATGATTATGAGGAGGCACCAACCGACGATGCACTATGCAAGTGCACCCAAGGACAACCCCCAGTTGGTACAGGAATATTGTTGTACGTGGAAACAAAATATATTGGGCTATGGGTCTGGGTGGCTAAAGTGGATTGGGTAACTTGAACCATGGAAGAACTATGTCCCCTGCCTGACCAATGTTATATATTATACACGGATAAAATGGCAAGGGGTGACTTGCACACTCAATAATGGGCCCCTGGAAACGGCCGCTAGCACATAGTGACGTAGCGACACGGGGGCAACACTTCCTGAGGTGCTTGAGGAGTGGAGAGGTATTCCACGGCTATCAGGACCGCAGAACAGGTAAAAAAGGTTACAAAGGACATTTTTTTCGCGCGTTACGCACACAAATACGCCACACGCACTTAGATCGCGATTTTGCTATTGGTTGTCACACTAAGGCAACCACTGCGCTTGACGTGCACTCGCACACGCGCAAAAGCAATTTATTTCTCATACATGTTACGACGACCAAAAGGTCGATTATTTATATCGATAAAATTATTGTTACTTTAAGTTTTGCAATTTTTCACTTTAATTTCTTAAGGGACGGGATACGAATAGTGTGGACTTCCTAAATACATATAAATAATAATGTCAAATTAAGGGGGAACATCCAATATAGCCGCAAAATTCAAATTTTCTTTCATTTTTAGGGTTCCGTACCTCCAAAGGACAATACGGAACCCTTATATCATCACCTTATAGGATCACTCATGTGTCTGTCTATCTCTCTGTCCGTCTGTCACAGCCAATTTGCTCCGAATCTAATGGGCTAATTAAGTTGTTTGGTACACTAATGTATTTCTGTGACCCAAACACGGATGTGTAGCGTAAATTAATGAATTTTGAATATGGGGGTCAATTTTGGGGGCAAATAATAAATAAAAATATATATATTTGCAAACTGTACTGTGCGATATATCAAATTCTACCCATGAATATAAACAACTTTTACTATGGGACCAACTCTGAAATCACGAAAAAAAAAAATGTTGTTCCATACAAAGGTTCAATACCTACTCAACCCAAATGTACGAAACAGTTGATTTTTTTTTTCTGGATTTGACTGCGAAACAAGACAAAGAGATTTAGCTAGTAATGACGTCAGCTGGCGCTTCTGACATCAACACCGGAGTATGATTTGTTTATTTTATTTTTAACGACTTCAAAAAAAGGAGTTATCAATTCGATACGCATGTATGTAATATTATTGGAACTGCGAGATATTCACATTATGATGATCTATTAGGTCTTCCAAACAAATATACAAAATTTCATAGATGTATGTTTATATCTATGTATGTTTGTCCACGCATTTCTCCGAAACTATTAATCGGATCGTGACCATTCTTTTTTTGTTGGCTTACATTTACTTCAACATAGGGCACAGTGAAAGTATCATCAAAATCGGTTCAGTAGTTTACAAGATAATGGACTAATACGTGTTATTACGTGTACCTAAAATGTGACGGCCTGGCTTATTGATACAAGCCTCGGGTGTGGTGTCAAAGGGAAAACATCTCAAAACCTGGTTCTCAGTAACGGAAATAGGATGTCCCAGCTTAACATTTATTGAGCACGGTTGCAACTACGTGATAATTTATGAAGGTCTGATGATGACCAAGTAAGTGCTTATCGGTTCTCAGTAACGGAAATAGTTAGAAAGACCAAGCTTTCAATAATTATCCAATTGAGCACGGGTGCTACTACATGATACTTTCTGAAGGTCTGATGATGACCAGGTAAGTGCTTATCGGTTCTCAGTAACGGAAATAGTTAGGATGACCTAGCTTTCAACAATTATCTAATTGAGCACAGGAGCTACTACATGATACTTTCTGAAGGTCTGATGATGACCAGGTAAGTGCTTATCGGTTCTCAGTAATGGAAATAGTTAGGATGACCTAGCTTTCAACAATTATCCAATTGAGCACGGGTGCTACTACATGATACTTTCTGAAGGTCTGATGATGACCAGGTAAGTGCTTATCGGTTCTCAGTAACGGAAATAGTTAGGATGACCTAGCTTTCAACAATTATCCAATTGAGCACGGGTGCTACTACATGATACTTTCTGAAGGTCTGATGATGACCAGGTAAGTGCTTAT
The DNA here is from genome assembly GCA_948252095.1 of Dicycla oo. Lineage (NCBI taxonomy): Eukaryota > Metazoa > Arthropoda > Insecta > Lepidoptera > Noctuidae > Dicycla > Dicycla oo. Next base: position 157,962 of record OX411729.1, read on the forward strand.
CGGTTCTCAGTAACGGAAATAGTTAGGATGACCTAGCTTTCAACAATTATCTAATTGAGCACAGGAGCTACTACATGATAGTTTCTGAAGGTCTGATGATGACCAGGTAAGTGCTTATCGGTTCTCAGTAACGGAAATAGTTAGGATGACCAAGCTTTCAACAATTATCCAATTGAGCACGGGTGCTACTACATGATAGTTTCTGAAGGTCTGATGATGACTAGGTAAGAGCTTATCGGAACTCAGTAACGGAAATAGGATGACCTAGCTCTCAAGAATTATCTAATTGAGCATGGGAGCTACTACATGATAATTTATGAAGGTCTGATGATGACCAGGTAAGTGCTTATTGGTCCAATTGCAATAGTTAGGATGACCTAGCTTTCAACGTGTAAGTGTGACGGCCTGGCTTATTGATACGAGCTACGGGTGTGGTGTCAAAGGGAAAACATCTCAAAACCTTGGTCAAATTCTAGAGCAATATTTATAACAAAACTATTAACTACTTATTACAATCAAATATTCCAGTTTTTACTAAAAACTAAAAATTACGAAATAAAAATAATTAAAAAAAAATTAAATCGACTTCAAAAAGAAACGAATGTTGGATTGGAATTTGTATACGGGTTCCTAAACGCAACCTAAAACGACAACGTGTGACATGACATGTGTCATTTGAGTTTGATACCTCCTGTCAAGAGGTTTAGTAGTGTCTAACGTGTGTTCTATTGTTCTGGATAGCCATCTTGAAATTGTAATCGGTGTCACGAATAAATCCCATCAAATCTCCGTTTAAATGTTTTTATTTCAGCCGAAATATCCAACAACGAACTCAAAATTATGAAATAACTTGAATATTGGAAGTCGGTGGTAAAAAACTAAAATACAGATCCCAAGACACCGACTTCCGAAATTAAAGTTATTTCATAATTTTGAGTTCGTTTCTTTTTGAAGTCGATTTATTTTTTTTTAATTATTTTTTGTAGGTAGTCTTCCTTTTTTTGTTTTCGGATATTGTGTGTTGTGTGTCGTGTGTGGTGCCTCCGCTGCTTCCTCAGAGCCCACTCCCTGTCTCTGTAGGCTTTCATGTATTTATTATTATTGCCAAGTCTGGACGGTAGATGCATCTACAAGTCTTAGTGTAATAAAACCTAGATACTCGTAGCTATGGGTTTGTGTAGTTTTTAAAAGTGCTTATCACCTATGAGCTTGTGGGTCTGCTAGAAGTACCTTACAACTTTGATGATCGGTGAGTCAGTGACTGTCAGTGACAAAATGAAGGAACTTTGACTTGCAATAATTTTTAAAGGACTGGTTTAAATTGAATGTAATTTGGGAATATATGTAATTATGTGTAGATGTAATATATGTAATTATGTATAGATGTAATATATGTAATTATGTGTAGATGTAATATATGTAATTATGTATACATGTAATATATGTAATTATGTGTAGATGTAATATATGTAATTATGTATACATGTAATATATGTAATTATGTGTAGATGTAATATATGTAATTATGTATAGATGTAATATATGTAATTATGTGTAGATGTAATATATGTAATTATGTATACATGTAATATATGTAATTATGTGTAGATGTAATATATGTAATTATGTATACATGTAATATATGTAATTATGTGTAGATGTAATATATGTAATTATGTATACATGTAATATATGTAATTATGTGTAGATGTAATATATGTAATTATGTGTAGATGTAATATATGTAATTATGTGTAGATGTAATATATGTAATTATGTGTAGATGTAATATATGTAATTATGTATAGATGTAATATATGTAATTATGTGTAGATGTAATATATGTAATTATGTGTAGATGTAATATATGTAATTATGTATAGATGTAATATATGTAATTATGTGTAGATGTAATATATGTAATTATGTGTAGATGTAATATATGTAATTATGTATAGATGTAATATATGTAATTTTGTGTAGATGTAATATATGTAATTATGTATAGATGTAATATATGTAATTATGTGTAGATGTAGTATATGTAATTATGTGTAGATGTAATATATGTAATTATGTGTAGATGTAATATATGTAATTATGTGTAGATGTAATATATATAATTATGTATAGATGTAATATATGTAATTATGTGTAGATGTAATATATGTAATTATGTGTTGATGTAATATATGTAATTTTGTATAGATGTAATATATGTAATTATGTGTAGATGTAATATATGTAATTATGTGTAGATGTAATATATGTAATTATGTATAGATGTAATATATGTAATTATGTATAGATGTAATATATGTAATTATGTATAGATGTGATATATGTAATTATGTGTAGATGTAATATATGTAATTATGTGTAGATGTAATATATGTAATTATGTGTAGATGTAATATATGTAATTATGTATAGATGTATTATATGTAATTATGTGTAGATGTAATATATGTAATTATGTGTAGATGTAATATATGTAACTATGTAATATAGATGTAATACTTTCTTGGTCACTGGATGGTACGTGCCGTGCCTTAGTTTTGTTCGACTTGATGGTTTGTTACAAAATACTTAATAATAGAATGATGGCACTAGGGGCTTGCCTCTTGATATTTTCAAGTTACTAGACGGACCGTTCACAGGCTGTTAAGATAGGTAACTTTATAAGTAATGAAGAGGTACTTAGTTATGGAGTCCCACAGGGTAGTGTTCTTGGTCCTACTCTTTTTTTAATTTATTTAAGGACCTCTGTAAATTAAGTTTAAAAAACTCTAAAATGATAATGTATGCAGATGACACTCTAATAATTGTTCATGGCAATAATTGGCTTGAAACTCGCTATTATGCGGAATCTGCCCTCAGGTTGTTATGAAATGGCTAACCAGCAATCTTCTTACCTTGAACCTGGATAAAACTAAATTTATCACGTTTGCGTCAAGAACAGCATCCCTACCGACTTCACCCTTCAGCCTAACTGCACACCATTGTAGTTCGATAACTAACACTTCTTGTAGCTGTAATGTGATTATGCGAACTAACAACATAAAATATCTTGGTGTTATTATCGACAGTACCACAGAACAGATAAAGGAGATTAGAAAGGAAATAGTTCCTGATTTGTATTAGAACGCGTGTCGCCGGTTATCTCCCACTCTTTAACTCCACTACAAGCAAGAGACCAATACGTACGCGCATTACGCACACAAATAAGCCACACGCACTGTCACACTAACGCAAACACTGCGCTTGACGTACACTCACACACGCGCAAAAGCAATTTATTTCTCATACATGTTACGGCGACCAAAAGGTCGATAATTTTATCGATATTTATATCGATAAAATTATTGTAATTTTGTTAGTTTAAGTTTTACAATTTTTCGCTTTAATTTCGGAAGGGACGGGGTACGAATAGTGTGGACTTCCTAAATACATATAAATAATAATGTCAAATTAAGGGGAATATCAAATGTAGCCGCAAACTTCAAATTTTCTTTCATTTTTAAGGTTCCGTACCTCAAACGGACAAAACGGAACCCTTATAGGATCACTCATGTGTCTGTCTGCCTGTCTGTCCGTCTGTCACAGCCAATTTGCTCCAAATCTAATGGACCGATTTAGTTGAAGTTTGGTACACGTATGTATTTCTGTGACCCAAACACGGACGTGTAATGTAAATTGCTTTTTTGTTTGTTTTATTTTTTCTCTCAATTATTTTTAATCATGGTCTGGCAGCTTGAGTAATTTATGCGGCCTACCCAAATGTCCTTTCTTTGGTATTGTTGGTCGAATCGTTGAGCTCCTTAAGTTCTTAGTTGAGCTGCGCGATTACTGACAAATGCGTGCACAGACTGGACAGATCCTCTCAATCTGTGTGGTTCTTTTCTCAAAAGACCATTCCAGACACCAATCTATATAAGGTCTTCACATGAAGTGACCAAGATTATGTCTGGACTTTATAAGAGACTGTGACCTCTGAGTTTATTTCGGCCTTTCTTCTCAGAGTAGTCAGATAGGAAACGCTGACCTCATTTAGTTAAAAAAAAAACATGATTGACTTGTAAAAGTGTTTGTACAAACCTACTTACAGAAATCGTTTATCATTTAATTAATGAATTTTGAATATGGGGATCAATTAAGGGGGCAAATAAGAAAATAAAAAATATATATTTGCAAACTGTACTGTGCGATATATCAAATTCTACCCATGAATATGAACAACTTTTACTATGGGACCCACTATGAAATCACGAAAGAAAAAATCTGTTGTTCCATACAAAGGTTCAATACCTACTCAACCAAAATGTATGAAACAGTTGATTTTTTTTTGGATTTTAGAGTTGCTGCCATAAATAACGTTGTTCATATTCATGAGTAGAACACCTCGCAGTGAATAAAAACTTCTCCTGTATAGATTTCAAACATGGATTTTCACCTTTACGGCTGTATAAACCTAATATACACGGCCTTATATAATAATATCCACAAAAATGATCTAAGTGACAACATTTTAAGGTAATAATTAGGTACGCTACGCAAAACCACCAATAAAGTTTTATGAAATATAAATTATATACTACTTACTGAAAGGCGCATAACTATATTTTTGTGCGGAGTAGGTCCTGATTTTAAGTATCTTTTCCCTGACTTTTTTGTTGTGTAATCATTTTCTGCGAAATTTTGAGAACAAATTTAGTAGGTATCCATTCAATTCTACCAGTTGCCTCAATCACAGTTTTATATATAACAATAACAGTTTTCTTGTATCTGGATCTGTTGCAAATCTAAAAATAAAATTTAAAATGTATGTTTTCATTATAACTAACATCTAAAAAAAATTGAGACAAAAAACCCACTCAGAAAACTAAATTGATAACCTACAATAAACAATAATTGATTATTTATAATACGCGCGTACCGAATCTTCCCTTTTTATACATCAGCGATTACTGATAATAATCATTGATTTTGTACGCTATACTTTTAATATCGACATTGTTTACAACTTGGTACAACACTATCGATACGCATGGATTTCACTGTATTCAAGCTTTGGCTCGGCGCACGCGACATCACAGTGAACGCAATACATTGCGCGATTGCTTACGTAGTACAAGATGGTACCCATGTATTGCAAGCAATGTATAATTTTGCATCAGTTTGCGATTGTATCGTTTTTGTCTACAAACTACATAATACTATTGTAATAATTACAAATATCACTTGTATTTTAAGGTTTTTGGACTTACCGGTTAAAAGAAATCCCTTCTCGGGCTACACTACAGACCTGGCTTCTTTTACGACACGTTATAATGGCGCAAGACGGCATAATTCTTTTTTTTTTCGCGGAACTTCGTACGCTGTCACAACAAGAGCGCGATTGTTCGCCGATGAAGCAAATTTTGGTTGACTATAAGAGCGTTGCTCACAATTGCGGCGCGCCTGCCCCGCCCACAAGGCCATTTTAACCTCTTTCATCTGTTCTGTGGACAGTACTATGTCGTGGAATGAACAGATCGGGTCACTGGTGACACGGGTCAGGAAATTAATATTTGTGTTCAAAAATTTAAGATCTTCCGCCAACTTTCATACTCTGAGAATAGTTTACTCTGCTACTGTATAGCGGCTTGGGGTGGGTCTAGTAAGTATCTAATGCTTACACTGGAACGGGCACAGAGGGCAGTTCTTAACGTTATGGCACACAAACCTATTCGTTTCCCTACCATCGAACTCTATACTCTCTGTAAAGTGCCTAGAGTGAGGCACGATGTTTCCTAAGCACTATACTACGTAAACACTCGGAACTTACTTTTGACACTAATCACGGTTACAAAAACGAAGGGCGGACATAGTGTGCCGACTGAGCCGGCCTATGTTGTGTTGGTGAAACGTCAGTATCACTTCTTTGGCCCTGTTTTGTACAACAGAGTAAATAGGATTTTAAACATCTATCCACTTACCTCACGGGAGTGTAGAGCGCTCACGGGCCCAAAGCCTGACGTATGAGGAGTTAGAAAATCTGGTGACACACACTTACCTATCCTCTCGTAATAACCTTCCTAATACAATCAAACACAGACACATACATATACACACTGTACACATACACACACACACACACACACACACACACACACACACACACACACACACACACACACCACATTTAGAGAACTGGAACATCTAAACGTAATTTATTTTAAATGTTTCAAGTAATTAACAAGTATAAACTTCTAAAACAATTTTTTTAGAATTAGAGCGAGCACAACGGGCTCTCATCAAGTGCATGTATTTTAAAAAACGGCGATGTTGTACTGAAAAACTTTATCAAATCAGTAACCTTTTAACGGTCCGGAAGCTTTACATTACTCAAGTTGTTCTCACAAAACATAAAGCACTAACCTATGATCCCAGAATATTGTCTAGAAGAAGAAAAGACATTATATTAAAAAACAACAACATTATTTGCCAGTATTCAACTTTTTAAACGATCTGCTCAGCTTTATAATGCTAATAAACACATAAATGCAAAAAAATACTAACGGAATGGAAAGCTAACCTATCGCTAGACTGAATCACTTATACAACAGATACACTAACACTATACTAACACAATTCTCCACACAAACATACATACCCTCACACACACACACACACACCCTCTTTCACTCAAATCACCTTGTTTTTGATTATGTACTCGTATTGTATAGTTTACACTTCTTGTTTTTGTAAGAGCGGAGTCTCTTAATACAGGCATCTTTTGCTTAAAAGGAGGCTCCAATATTAAATTTGTGGTACGTTTAAGGTTATCAAATAAACTATTTTTATTTTTTTTTAATATTAGGAATTCAATGTAATTAATTAAGAATTAATAATATTTTAGTTAAGTAGTTGATACACCTACTTATTTTATTGCTTTTTAGTATAATAATTTTGTTTATTTATAATAAATGTTGGAACGTCAACGTCTCCCCTCTCGGAGGTGCGCGCTAATGGCTGCAACACAGTTTTTTAAACTAATGTAGCTGTTAACAAACACTAAAAATTATAAACATGTTATTTGTTTCAATAAAATATTTGATTTGAATGATAATAATTATTATTTTGGTGCCTCCTCATCATTTAAAATTGTTTAAGGGGCCTCTACGAGTTGGCTTCAGCCCCTCTTACGCCTTCCAAAGGTCCGGTCAAAAACCATAATAATAATTTCCTAATTCAAGATACCCAATCCACTACAGCCACTACATCCACTACATCCACTACAGCCACTACATCCACTACATCCACTACATCCACTACAGCCACCCAACCCTAACACCCGCACTACCCACTCGCCTAATATTTTGTTTCCATGTTTTGAAATAGTCCAGTACCAACCAGGGATTGTTATTGGGTGCACTTGCATAGTGTATACAGGCATAATCTGTTGGTGCCTCCTCGCCATTTAAAATTGGCTAAGGGGCCTCTGCGAGTTGAGTTCGGCCCCTCGTACGCCTTCCAAAATCCCGGAACCCCAGAGCACAGAACACTGTTATCCTAACGCCCCTGCAGGCTCCCGAGATATGTCAAAGACACTTTAAATAATAATTTATTTACCACTTAAAAGCTACCAGTCTATAGCGTTTCTCCTAACTAAACGTTAAAATCGATTTCAATAACGAATAGAATAGTTGTGAATAGCGTACATGGTTAGATTTATCGGAACAACACCAGACAAGCCCCACTCACTGCGGGCTCGTCCTCTACGACCAACCGAATATTATCGGAACAACAGACAAGCCAACTGCGGGCTCGTCCTCCATGACCAACCGAATATTATCGGAACAACACCAGACAAGCCACACTGACTGCGGGCTCGTCCTCCATGACCAACCGAATATTATCGGAACAACACCAGACAAGCCACACTGACTGCGGGCTCGTCCTCCACGACCAACCGAATATTATCGGAACAACACCAGACAAGCCCCACTGACTGCGGGATCGTCCTCCACGACCAACCGAATATTATCGGAACAACACCAGACAAGCCCCACTGACTGCGGGATCGTCCTCCACGACCAACCGAATATTATCGGAACAACACCAGACAATCCACACTGACTGCGGGCTCGTCCTCCACGACCAACAGAATATTATCGGAACAACACCAGACAAGCCACACTGACTGCGGGCTCGTCCTCCACGACCAACCGAATATTATCGGAACAACACCAGACAAGCCACACTGACTGCGGGCTCGTCCTCCATGACCAACCGAATATTATCGGAACAACACCAGACAAGACACACTGACTGCGGGCTCGTCCTCCATGACCAACCGAATATTATCGGAACAACACCAGACAAGCCCCACTGACTGCGGGCTCGTCCTCCACAACCAACCGAATATTATCGGAACAACACCAGACAAGCCACACTGACTGCGGGCTCGTCCTCCACGACCAACCGAATATTATCGGAACAACACCAGACAAGACACACTGACTGCGGGCTCGTCCTCCACGACCAACCGAATATTATCGGAACAACACCAGACAAGCCCCACTGACTGCGGGCTCGTCCTCCACGACCAACCGAATATAATCGGAACAACACCAGACAAGCCCCACTGACTGCGGGATCGTCCTCCACGACCAACCGAATATTATCGGAACAACACCAGACAATCCACACTGACTGCGGGCTCGTCCTCCACGACCAACAGAATATTATCGGAACAACACCAGACAAGCCACACTGACTGCGGGCTCGTCCTCCATGACCAACCGAATATTATCGGAACAACACCAGACAAGCCACACTGACTGCGGGCTCGTCCTCCACGACCAACCGAATATTATCGGAACAACACCAGACAAGACACACTGACTGCGGGCTCGTCCTCCACGACCAACCGAATATTATCGGAACAACACCAGACAAGCCCCACTGACTGCGGGCTCATCCTCCACGACCAACCGAATATTATCGGAACAACACCAGACAAGCCACACTGACTGCGGGCTCGTCCTCCACGACCAACCGAATATTATCGGAACAACAGACAAGCCACACTGACTGCGGGCTCGTCCTCCATGACCAACCGAATATTATCGGAACAACACCAAACAAGACACACTGACTGCGGGCTCGTCCTCCATGACCAACCGAATATTATCGGAACAACACCAGACAAGCCCCACTGACTGCGGGCTCGTCCTCCACAACCAACCGAATATTATAGGAACAACACCAGACAAGCCCCACTGACTGCGGGCTCATCCTCCACGACCAACCGAATATTATCGGAACAACACCAGACAAGCCACACTGACTGCGGGCTCGTCCTCCACGACCAACCGAATATTATCGGAACAACAGACAAGCCACACTGACTGCGGGCTCGTCCTCCATGACCAACCGAATATTATCGGAACAACACCAAACAAGACACACTGACTGCGGGCTCGTCCTCCATGACCAACCGAATATTATCGGAACAACACCAGACAAGCCCCACTGACTGCGGGCTCGTCCTCCACAACCAACCGAATATTATCGGAACAACACCAGACAAGCCACACTGACTGCGGGCTCGTCCTCCACGACCAACCGAATATAATCGGAACAACACCAGACAAGCCCCACTGACTGCGGGCTCGTCCTCCACGACCAACCGAATATAATCGGAACAACACCAGACAAGCCCCACTGACTGCGGGATCGTCCTCCACGACCAACCGAATATTATCGGAACAACACCAGACAATCCACACTGACTGCGGGCTCGTCCTCCATAACCAACCGAATATTATCGGAACAACACCAGACAAGCCACACTGACTGCGGGCTCGTCCTCCACGACCAACCGAATATTATTGGAACAACACCAGACAAACCACACTGACTGCGGGCTCGTCCTCCACGACCAACCGAATATTATCGGAACAACACCAGACAAGCCACACTGACTGCGGGCTCGTCCTCCATGACCAACCGAATATTATCGGAACAACACCAGACAAGCCCCACTGACTGCGGGCTCGTCCTCCACAATCAACCGAATATTATCGGAACAACACCAGACAAGCCACACTGACTGCGGGCTCGTCCTCCACGACCAACCGAATATTATCGGAACAACACCAGACAAGACACACTGACTGCGGGCTCGTCCTCCACGACCAACCGAATATTATCGGAACAACACCAGACAAGCCCCACTGACTGCGGGCTCGTCCTCCACTACCAACCGAATATTATCGGAACAACACCAGACAAGCCCCACTGACTGCGGGCTCATCCTCCACGACCAACCGAATATTATCGGAACAACACCAGACAAGCCACACTGACTGCGGAGTCGTCCTCCACGACCAACCGAATATTATCGGAACAACACCAGACAAGCCACACTGACTGCGGAGTCGTCCTCCACGACCAACCGAATATTATCGGAACAACACCAGACAAGCCACACTGACTGCGGGCTCGTCCTCCACGACCAACCGAATATCGGTTTAAAGATATTTATTCTCATAAAGAACACAAATAGTTCACTTAAAATATGAGATTATAAATAGAAATAGATCATGCACTTATACGAGTACTATTACATCACGACTCTGTGAGTCGACAATATATAGACTGAAAGCGATAACAATTTTGCATTGATTTTTTTTTTTTTTTTTTTATTTCTTTTTTATTTTATTTTATTTTATTCGTTTTATTATTGTATTATTTTGATGTGATATGATTTGATTTTATTTAATTGTATTTTATTTACCTATTTATAATTTTATTTCATTTTAATTTATGTGTGGCAATGGGTGTTATTTACCTGAAAATAAATGAAATTTATTTATTTTTTAATATACTTGGTTAATTATAAAATTTTAGATACATAAGTTTTTAGCATTTTTTTTTAAAGATATTTGTACTTTTTACATTAATCATATCATCTGGCAGTTTATTATACAGGGTGTTTGGTGCATCGTGTGCCAAATTGAAATAGTTGACTGGGGGGGTCACCTTCTATCCTTTCAGACCCCTAAACACTTCTCATGCCCTGTGGCTTTTTTTTCATCGACTTTTTATTTTTTTATAAAAAAATACCCAAATTTTGCATTCAATTACAAAATAAAAAAAATGTGTAAGTCGTAGACTCTGAATTTTAATTTTATTTAGATGTGTATTGTATTACAGTACTTTTAAATTAAAAATTAGTGACATTAGCCATCTAGTTTTTTTTTTTAATTTACTCGCAAAGTTTCGGATTTCAATTAAAGCTGTCCATGTTACAGCTATTTACATGGCTATAAAAAAAAAAACCAAAAGCGACCGGGATCTTCCAACTCTCTCAAAAATTCTCTAGTCTATCTTCTTGCTAGTGATGTGCCACATGTCATAAAAATCTTTTTACAACTTTGTAAATTAGCTAGAATAATTGTGAATCGAGTCACAAAATATTAAATTCCAAATTCAAAAGAAAAAAGTATTTTTGCGTAATTTAACTTACTTGTTACTTAAGTAACAGGTAATATTTGTTTTCTCACTCTCGCGAAGTAAAATCTATCTTCTATCTCTATCTTTCTTGCATAGCGTACCTAAACTAGTTTGAACAAACGACGAACTGCCACCGACGCGGCGACGCCGTCAATCCGTCATTCGTCAGTCAGTCGAGACATCACTGCCTCTGCTACCTGACGTGTGTGTTAGTTCACCGTACTCCGCGATTTTTTCATTTTGTAACTTTGTTTTGTTGAGTTTTGTTGGTTTTTGTTACGTTTTAACTTTTGGTGTTATTGTTAAACTTTGTTGATTTTTTGTTGTTGCAATGGCGACGTTCTCTAACGAGGAATATGCTGACATCATGATGGCTTATGGAGCCGCCAATGGTGTCGCTCGTGCAGCGCAACGAATTTACCAGGAACGTTTTCCTGGTAGACGACTACCTGGCCGCAGAGTCTTCCAAGACACATACCGACGCATACGCGAGACTGGCAGTGTCACTTTTCATGAACCAAGGGGCCATATTGTGCGACATAATGTTGAAGTGGACGAGAGAATACTGGCACTTTTTGAGGAAGACCCTACAAGAAGCATCAGAAATGTGGCAGCACATCTTGATATTTCAATATGGAAAGTGTGGAAAGTTCTTCAGCAAAACGAAAAACATCCATTCCACTACACTCCGGTGCAAGGTACGTAATTTTGAACTAACTTTAAACCCGTACACACTTTGTTTGACGATGCCTTTGTTTAGCAGGTAATGGGTATGACGTCACTACTTCCAGGTAGTGAACCAGCCCATACAAACGGTCCGACGCCGCCGGTCATTAAAAATCTCATTGTGCAATTATTTACTGCTCAACAGGAATTTAAAAGAGTTCTTTGTTTGTAGGTCTTGAGGGTGGCGACTTTGACAGACGAGTGGCATTCTGTCGGTTTATGTTACACACGGATGTGGATGATCCTAATTTCTTAAAAAGAATATTGTGGACGGATGAATCCAAATTTACCAAAGAAGGGATCCTCAATCTTCACAATCTGCATCACTGGACAAACAAAACGGAAAACCCATATGTTAAAAGGCAGAAATCTTTTCAAAGGAGGTTTAGTGTAAACGTTTGGGCAGGAGTGATTGGGAATCAGGTAGTTGGACCGCATTACCTGCCCGATAACCTCAATGGCGATAACTATTTGGAGTTCCTTCAAAATGACCTGCCCGAATTAGTGTCCGAGGTGCCCGTATTTAATGAAAATGTTCCCAAAGCATTCCAGCATGACGGCTGTCCCGCGCATTGGCGTTTGACTGTGAGGGAATATCTTGACGATGTGTTCCCCAATGCGTGGATTGGTCGCGATGGCCCTATTGCATGGCCGGCACGTTCCCCAGACCTAACTCCGCTAGATTTTTATGTCTGGGGACGTGCCAAAGAGCTGGTATACGCCACGGAGGTTCCGACTAGGGAGGTACTACTTCAACGCATTGAAACGGCGTTTAATCAAATTAAGGACGAAATACGACTTCGTACAACAACTGTGGAAATACGAAATAGATGTCGGGCCTGCATTCGCAATAGCGGCCAACAATTTGAGCAGAATATGTAAAAAATGATTAAATAAATGTTAAAAATGCAATTATTTTTTATTTCTAGTAACCGTCCCCCCCAAAAAAGAGAGATACGAGACAGATTTTACCTTACAAGAGTGAGATAACAGATTAAATGAGTTCTTGAGGTATAATTTAAGTAAAAATATTTTTTTTAAATCATAATTTCAAATTTAGTATTTTGTGACTCGATTCACAATTCTAGCGAATTCACAAAGTTGTAAAAAGATTTTTATGGCATGTGGCACATCACTAGCAAGAGGATAGACTAGAGAGTTTTTGAGGGAGTTGGAAGATCCCGGTCGCTTTTGGGTTTTTTTTATAGCCATGTAAATAGCTGTAACATGGACAGCTTTAATTGAAGTCCGAAACTTTGCGAGTAAATTAAAAAAAAACTGGATGGCTAATGTCACTAATTTTGAATTTAAAAGTACTGTAATACAATACACGTCTAAATAAAATTAAAATTCAGAGTCTACGACTTACACTTTTTTTTTATTTTGAAATTGATTGCAAAATTTGGGTATTTTTTTTATAAAAAAATAAAAAGTCGATGAAAAAAAAGCCACAGGGCATGAGAAGTGTTTAGGGGTCTGAAAGGATAGAAGGTGACCCCCCCAGTCGACCATTTCAATTTGGCACACGATGCACCAAACACCCTGTATAGCACTGTTCCTTCATAGAAAATGTTTTTCCTTCCGTAATTGGTTCTGGGTGGCCTGAGTTCTAACTTGTTGCGATTTCGGGTGTGGTATCTATGATTTCTTTTTTTGAAAGTAAGCTGAGAGTGTGTTTCCTGTGTTATAATTTTTCTTATTAAAATGTATGTCTTGTATATGTATAGCTGTAGTATGTTGTATATCTTAGTGTCATTGTATATTTGTTTAGTTGATGTTAAGTAGTGGTAATTGTACAGAGTTTTAATAAGTTTGTTTTGTATTACTTGAATGTCATGTATGTAGGTTTTAGCAGCACATCCCCAAATTTCTACTAAATACTCCAGGTGAGGTTTCACGAGTGCATTGTATATCATGTTTCTGATTCTATGTGGTATACAACCAGAAAGTCTACGTAATGCCTCAGTGAGTGCAGAGATTTTGTTACGCATGTTTTCAATGTGGTTACACCATGATAGTCTTGGGTCCAGAGTTAAACCTAAATACTTTTCGTTTGTTGACTTTTGTAGGGATTCATTATCTATGGATAGTTTAATATTGCTAGGTATTTTTTTATTTTTTGCTGCAAATACCATATACGACGTTTTTTTCGGGTTGATGATTAGCAAATTGTACTTAAACCATTCATTAAGCGATGATAGGTCAGCTTGCGCTTTCCTGACAATCTCTTGAACATCATTTCCAAAGTAGAAGAGGCAAGTGTCGTCAGCATACAGAGTGATGTCGCCAGTAACATTAAGGGTTTTTATGTTGTTTACGTACACAAGGAAAGTAGAGGTCCTAAAATGGATCCCTATGGTATTCCGCAATTTAATCTAGCTGGTGTACTCTCATATTTGTCTATTTTGACTATTTGAAACCTGTTTGTAAGGTATGACTCCATGACTCTGTATGCCGATCCCTTTATTCCCACGTTATTGAGTTTTTTAAGCAAAAGAGAATGACAAACTGTATCGAAAGCCTTCTTCAGATCGATGAAGATTCCCAGACCTATAAGTTTCTTGTCAATTGATGTTTTAATTTTAGTTATTACATCTATTCGGGTGTTCGATTTAGGACGGACCCCGTATTGCTGGCTATAAAGGAAATCAATATTATTAAAGTGGTTTATGAGGCGTATGACAACTATTTTCTCAAAAATTTTTGACAGTATAGGTAGCACTGATATAGGTCGGTAATTTCCGGGGTCAGACTTGCTTCCAGACTTGTATATTGGTGTTACTTTTGCAACTTTTAGACTATCCGGGAACCTTCCCGTTTCAAAGCATTTATTAATGCAACTAGTTAGGTGTTCGTAGAATCAACTTTTTTATACATTTGATATCCTTGGCACTAATCCCATCTATGCCGCAGCTTGTGTTTGTGTTAAGATCAACGATAATTTTATTTACCTCTTCTGCAGTACATGGCTCAAATACTTTTAACTCATTATTAGGTATGTCTGTAGTGTAATTAAGAGTATTGGTTAAATTGTTGTGGTATTTCAATGGTATGTTATTGGCTAAGTCAGGACCAATTGTCGAGAAATAATTATTAAAGCTTCGACAAATTTCGTCCCCATTTGTAATTTCACTAGTGTTAACTATAAGTTTAGGAGGTGTGGAAACGGTTTTAATTCTATTATTAGCTAAGTTATTTATTAGATTCCACATTTTTTTTTGGCATTTTCTCGCATTTCTTAAAATTTTCGTAGTAATAATAATAATATAATAATATTCCACAACTATCACACAACGCCGTCTAGCCTCAAGCTAAGCAGAGCTTGTGTTATGAGTACTAGACAACTGATAAACATACTTATATATTTCTAAATACATACATATATAGATAAATTACACCCAGACACAGAACAAATGATCATGCTCATCACACAAACATTTGTCCTGGGTGGGAATCGAACCCACAACCTCCGGCATAGCAGTCAGGGCCACTAACCACTAGACCAACAGGCCAGTCAATAGTTATTCCTAGTGTTTCTTATACTTTTAAATACAGCATATCTCTTTAATTTTAGTTGTTCTTCCAGTAAAGGGTTATTAGGACCTGCTTTGTTTTCTCCAGATTATATTTCTCTCATCAACTTCATCTAATATTTTCTTATTTATCCAGTCGTCTCTTGGTTTATTCATAATCTTGATTTTTGTTGTTTTATTTTGTTGTAACTGTGATATAATGAAGCTTTCAAGGGTATCATAGTTATGTTCCTCATTTATGAAATGTTGATTTTCTACGGATCTATACAGCCTTTCGAAGTTAGTCACTGAGAAAGTAGTCTTCTGCTTTGGGACGTGTTTGTGATTTTTCAATTCAAGATAGAGTTGATTATGGTCCGACAAAGTCGAGTTGATGTACGCCATATGGAATTTTCCCGAGTTCAAGTTTGAGCAAATATGGTCTATTACAGATTTCGTGTTACTTGTTACTCGTGTACAATAATCAGCATCTATTTTGTTCAAAATTTGGTAGCCTGTTTCGTTGAGTGCATCGACGTAAGTCGTAGTCTGACGTTCGGTACTGAGCAAATTAATATTAAAGTCGCCGAACACTAAAGCTCGTCGTTTGTTTTCCAATTGAGAAATGTAAGATTCCAAAAAAGTGTTTACGCTTTTATTTGGGGGTCTATAGATTAAGCCAATATGTAGTGCGTATTTAACTAGGTATATCCAAACATTTTCATTTTCTTCCTTACTTTTATTTCTATAACTTCATACTTAATACTGTTATGTACATACATACGGACACACCGCCGCCTCGACGGTTTTTTCTATAGTTGTAGATATATGTATAGCCTGTGATTTGAAGCAGGTTGGCCTCTGAGTCTGACTTTATCCAAGTTTCCGTCAGAAGTATTAATCCTATGGTCTGTCAAATCCTCTAACTTTCCTTAACCAGACTTCTAATATTTGTATAAAGTAATTTCAAAGATGACTTACTAGTGGTTAGGTCCTTATAGCAGTCTAAATTTTGGTATGATATGTCGCAATTCATTTCTAGTTTTTCAGTGTTTAGGATGTCGGGGGTCGTTCTAATTCGCTCGTGTTTTTTGGATTTATTTTTACTATTTGCGGTACTGAGTTTTTATATTTAATTGTGATATTAGTTTCACCATTCTGCTGTCGGCATTGCAACTCTTCACGAATCTGCTTGTAATATTTTTGTTGAGTAATAGTCTGATCCGCAAAGATGTGTATGTTTTTATCTATGACATTATTTCGGTTACGCAATAAATATTTCGAAGTTTCTTGAGATTCAAAACATACTTTAAGTGGTCGGTTCTTATTAGGTACGTATTTACCTAATCTTATTATGTTAACAGGGATAGGACAATCCTTCCAGATGCCTGTAATCATCTTCATAATAACATTTTTGTCGTAATCAATCCTCACATTTTTGTTATTTTCATTTATTTCTTGCATACCCACTATAATGACATTTTTCTCGCGGCGCTGGCGCTCGCGTAGTTCGAGTATTGTGTCCTCACTAGTAAGCGGGAGCGATTTTTGTTGCATTTTTGGCGTTTTTGGTTCGGTTTTTAGTGATGTAAGTTCCTTTTCCAGGTTGTTTATTTTATCTTGTAATGAATTGTTTAGCGATTTCATCTTTGTTTTATTTTATTTTGTTCTGATACAAGAGAGTCCGACACAGTTTTGACACCTTTTATTTCTGTTATATTTTGATGGATCTGTATGAAATTTTCTTTTTGCGACTTGTTGAAATCTTGGAAAAATGACATTATCTGGGGTTTGAGATGTCTTTATTTCCCATAAGAAATTTCACTTACATGAGAAATATTTAACTAATTTAAAAAACATTAACGATTTAACGTACATCTCACGCTTAAATTCCGCTAATTCTGACTTAACATCATACTGGTGTTCAAAATACGTTCTTTTTCTAAGAGTTACATTGGCAGCATTTTCTTCCAAAGTCCGTAAGTCCGGTGTTGATTGTGTTGATCCGCTATCGCTGTCACTCACTACGTTTCCGCTCTTCGGTGATCGCAAAGTCTTCATGCTTATTATTTGTGTGCGATGAGGTGCAGGAGCGGGCGAGTTGTAAAATCGCGGCGTTCTCTTTTACTCGCGGGTGTGAGGGGCGCTTGGCGCACCGCTGCGAATTACAGTTCGATAACGAGAGGTAACAACTAGTAGAATACACTTCACTCGTAATTAAAGTTTAACACTATTAAAATAGGATTCAAACTCGGTAATATGTAATAAAGAAGCTTTTTAGAAAAATAATTAATCTCTAGAATACACGTCTTGTCGAACCGACGCACGGAGTTCCTTTTATATTATCGGAACAACACCAGACAAGACACACTGACTGCGGACTCGTCCTCCACGACCAACCGAATATTATCGGAACAACACCAGACAAGCCACACTGACTGCGGACTCGTCCTCCACGACCAACCGATTATTATCGGAACAACACCAGACAAGACACACTGACTGCGGACTCGTCCTCCACGACCAACCGAATATTATCGGAACAACACCAGACAAGACACACTGACTGCGGACTCGTCCTCCACGACCAACCGAATATTATCGGAACAACACCAGACAAGCCACACTGACTGCGGGTTCGTCCTCCACGACCAACCGAATATTATCGGAACAACTCCAGACAAGCCACACTGACTGCGGGCTCGTCCTCCACGACCAACCGAATATTATCGGAACAGCTCCAGACAAGCCACACTGACTGCGGGCTCGTCCTCCACGACCAACCGAATATTATCGGAACAACTCCAGACAAGCCACACTGACTGCGGGCTCGTCCTCCACGACCAACCGAATATTATCGGAACAACTCCAGACATGCCACAATGACTGCGGGCTCGTCCTCCACGACCAACCGAATATTATCGGAACAACTCCAGACAAGCCACACTGACTGCGGGCTCGTCCTCCACGACCAACCGAATATTATCGGAACAACTCAAGACAAGCCACACTGACTGCGGGCTCGTCCTCCACGACCAACCGAATATTATCGGAACAACACCAGACAAGCCACACTGACTGCGGGCTCGTCCTCCACGACCAACCGAATATTATCGGAACAACACCAGACAAGCCACACTGACTGCGGGCTCGTCCTCCACGACCAACCGAATATTATCGGAACAACACCAGACAAGCCACACTGACTGCGGGCTCGTCCTCCACGACCAACCGAATATTATCGGAACAGCTCCAGACAAGCCACACTGACTGCGGGCTCGTCCTCCACGACCAACCGAATATTATCGGAACAACTCCAGACAAGCCACACTGACTGCGGGCTCGTCCTCCACGACCAACCGAATATTATCGGAACAACTCCAGACATGCCACACTGACTGCGGGCTCGTCCTCCACGACCAACCGAATATTATCGGAACAACTCCAGACAAGCCACACTGACTGCGGGCTCGTCCTCCACGACCAACCGAATATTATCGGAACAACTCCAGACAAGCCACACTGACTGCGGGCTCGTCCTCCACGACCAACCGAATATTATCGGAACAACTCAAGACAAGCCACACTGACTGCGGGCTCGTCCTCCACGACCAACCGAATATTATCGGAACAACTCCAGACAAGCCACACTGACTGCGGGCTCGTCCTCCACGACCAACCGAATATTATCGGAACAACACCAGACAAGCCACACTGACTGCGGGCTCGTCCTCCACGACCAACCGAATATTATCGGAACAACACCAGACAAGCCACACTGACTGCGGGCTCGTCCTCCACGACCAACCGATTATTATCGGAACAACACCAGACAAGCCACACTGACTGCGGGCTCGTCCTCCACGACCAACCGAATATTATCGGAACAACACCAGACAAGCCACACTGACTGCGGACTCGTCCTCCACGACCAACCGATTATTATCGGAACAACACCAGACAAGCCACACTGACTGCGGGCTCGTCCTCCACGACCAACCGAATATTATCGGAACAACACCAGACAAGCCACACTGACTGCGGACTCGTCCTCCACGACCAACCGATTATTATCGGAACAACACCAGACAAGCCACACTGACTGCGGGCTCGTCCTCCACGACCAACCGAATATTATCGGAACAACACCAGACAAGCCACACTGACTGCGGGCTCGTCCTCCACGACCAACCGAATATTATCGGAACAACTCCAGACATGCCACACTGACTGCGGGCTCGTCCTCCACGACCAACCGAATATTATCGGAACAACTCCAGACAAGCCACACTGACTGCGGGCTCGTCCTCCACGACCAACCGAATATTATCGGAACAACTCAAGACAAGCCACACTGACTGCGGGCTCGTCCTCCACGACCAACCGAATATTATCGGAACAACACCAGACAAGCCACACTGACTGCGGGCTCGTCCTCCACGACCAACCGAATATTATCGGAACAACACCAGACAAGCCACACTGACTGCGGGCTCGTCCTCCACGACCAACCGAATATTATCGGAACAACACCAGACAAGCCACACTGACTGCGGGCTCGTCCTCCACGACCAACCGAATATTATCGGAACAGCTCCAGACAAGCCACACTGACTGCGGGCTCGTCCTCCACGACCAACCGAATATTATCGGAACAACTCCAGACAAGCCACACTGACTGCGGGCTCGTCCTCCACGACCAACCGAATATTATCGGAACAACTCCAGACATGCCACACTGACTGCGGGCTCGTCCTCCACGACCAACCGAATATTATCGGAACAACTCCAGACAAGCCACACTGACTGCGGGCTCGTCCTCCACGACCAACCGAATATTATCGGAACAACTCCAGACAAGCCACACTGACTGCGGGCTCGTCCTCCACGACCAACCGAATATTATCGGAACAACTCAAGACAAGCCACACTGACTGCGGGCTCGTCCTCCACGACCAACCGAATATTATCGGAACAACTCCAGACAAGCCACACTGACTGCGGGCTCGTCCTCCACGACCAACCGAATATTATCGGAACAACACCAGACAAGCCACACTGACTGCGGGCTCGTCCTCCACGACCAACCGAATATTATCGGAACAACACCAGACAAGCCACACTGACTGCGGGCTCGTCCTCCACGACCAACCGATTATTATCGGAACAACACCAGACAAGCCACACTGACTGCGGGCTCGTCCTCCACGACCAACCGAATATTATCGGAACAACACCAGACAAGCCACACTGACTGCGGACTCGTCCTCCACGACCAACCGATTATTATCGGAACAACACCAGACAAGCCACACTGACTGCGGGCTCGTCCTCCACGACCAACCGAATATTATCGGAACAACACCAGACAAGCCACACTGACTGCGGACTCGTCCTCCACGACCAACCGATTATTATCGGAACAACACCAGACAAGCCACACTGACTGCGGGCTCGTCCTCCACGACCAACCGAATATTATCGGAACAACACCAGACAAGCCACACTGACTGCGGGCTCGTCCTCCACGACCAACCGAATATTATCGGAACAACACCAGACAAGCCACACTGACTGCGGGCTCGTCCTCCACGACCAACCGAATATTATCGGAACAACACCAGACAAGCCACACTGACTGCGGGCTCGTCCTCCACGACCAACCGAATATTATCGGAACAACTCAAGACAAGACACTGACTGCGGGCTCGTTTTTTATTTATTTATTTTTTAATTTATGATGGTTTGCTCTTGACTCTAGTCTAGGTCGGAGGAGACAGAGACAGAGTTGACGATGGAGTGAGCATTATTATGTTTGCTCTCGCAAATACGACAAAGTGTAAACAGTGAAACACTATATGAAGTAACTATGAAAATACGTTTAATACTAGCATTTAATACATAAGGCTAAGCGTAGAGCGAGTGGCCGCTGCCGGTGTGCGCGTGTCACCGGTGCGGCAGCGGCGGCAGGAAGGAGAGCGCGCGCAGCACCTGGTCCACGCGCGCCACCAGCGGCTCGCGCCAGCGCCACAGCGCCTCGTCGCGCACCGCCTCGGCCTTGAGCTCCTTGCAGCTCTTGAGCGCGCTCACGCAGTCAGCGCGGTAGTGCTGCAGGCGCGCCAGGTGCGTGGGCAGCGGGAACGTGCTGCACGCGCCGCCCAGGCACGCCAGCGGGAAGTGGTTGTGCAGCGCCAGCACGCGGTCCGTCTCGTGGAACGCCTGGAACACACACGTAGTGTCTGAGAACGTGGAGTCGATGACAACAGTGGGGGCAAAGCATGGCAACAACCAGATAACATTCTCATACGAACACAGAAATAAAGACTCGAGCTGTTGTTATGATGTTATAACATTGTTTGTTCAAGTGAAACTTCTGAGGCGCGCGAGTCGATAACTGAGAACATAAACGTTCATTTCACCAACTTATGTATTATATATAATATATATTATAGATAGTGTGAGTATGAAAATTTTCATTCATGTTTTAGATGTTTGTGGTGGTAATTAAAAGTCTAGCTGACGACTAATTTTATTAAAAGTATCAAGTCGAGATGAAGATGAAGTATGTAAGTGCTAATTATTTTAACCGCTAGCTATTTGTGAAGAGTTTAGGATAGCCACTAAACACGTACAGAAAATCATTATAGGTACCTACCTAAAGTTAGTAATTACGCGTAGGTACTAAATTGCGTCAATTTTTAAATGATTGTCAAGTTAATTTAATGAATTTGGTGGTTCGCCTGTCATTTGAAGCTCAACATGTACCTACTCCACTACTAAAAACTATGTAGGAATATAAAAACCAGTAGTGTTCAAATAACCAAACGGATTTTTAATGCAAATACAAGAAGAAACTAGAAATTTGCTATTAAATCACGACTGGAGTGATTTCGGAATAAACTCATTTTTAAAGCAATTCGAAGATATCGCTGCCCTAGTTCAATAGTAAGATATCTTAAAAAAATCTGAGTTCTACATGAGGTTATCTTACTATTAAAAGCCTTAAAACTATTATTAAAAAAAATATATTTTATTCATATTGAAATATAAATAACTCCCAGAAGCATTAAACTAAATTATCATTTTAATAAATCAACCACATTTTAAATAAATAACAAGTGAATTGAATTAGCTCAACTCATACCTCGATCAAAATATCTTACTATTGAACTAGGGCAGCGATATGTTCACACGCTGTTTTAGGAAAAGGATACTGCAGGTACACTTAACGCGTAATACGCAGCTGCGCTGGGTAACTAGGGGTGTAAAGGTTTCTAGTAAAATGAAACGATTTCTCTGTGCTGGCAAAGGGAAGAGACAAAATGACACTGTGAAGGATTATAGGCAAAAATACATCGCTCTGTACAGGAAAGTAATAAATATGGCCAAAAAGCTAACAGTACAATCTGAATTAGCAAAATCAACGAACATCTCAAAAGGTGTTTGGAAAGTTATAAACAAACATAGAACTAAGAGTGTCAAAAACAATACTAAACTAATTTTAAAATCAAATAATAAGATTGTGTCAGAACCATCAGATATTGTGAATATCTTTACCCAGCAGTTCAACCTTAATTCAACAACTACTACATGCACAGGGGCCGCCATGGATATTCTACGTAAAAGTGCAAAAAGAGTAACCAATGACCTTGCCCTAGACCCTGTCACTCCCTTTGAGATATTCAAATTGGTGAAAAAAATGGACGACAAAAAATCTTGTGGCTATGATGACATAAATGTATCAGTAATAAAGGACAATATAGACGTACTAGCGGAACCTTTAAGCATTTTTTATAATAAGTGTTTTGATGAAGGGATTTTTACTTACGCACAATGGTCCACTTGAAGGATTAAGTGCGGAAACCAAACCCAATAACATAGAACATAGAAGGGATTTTTCCGGAGCAAATGAAGATACCCAAAATAATACCTGTACACAAAAAAGTGCTAAAACAGACCCGAAGATATACAGACCAAGCTAATTAAAACTAGATTACTCAGACATTTCAACCTAAATGGAGTGTTAAGTAGAAAACAATTTGGTTATCAGAAAAACGTTGGGACACAAGATGCAATATCGACTCTAATTAAGGACGTAGTTAGCAGATTGGACGAAAAACAGAAAGTAGCTGGGCTTTTCTTAGATTTAAGTTCAGCATTTGACACGGTGGATCATAAACTACTGCTGGAAAAACTTGAGCACTACGGTGTCAGGGGCAAAGCATTAGCACTTCTTACGTCAAATTTAAAAAACAGGAAGATGTTCGTGGAGGTCAAAGCAGTGGTGTCACAGACAACTTCCTCAGGTAAAAATAGTCCATGTGAAGAAAAATACAGGTCCCGATTGTCTTCTATGCAAACTGGCGTACCACAAGGCTCCATACTGGGCCCGATATTTTTTATCGCGTTTGTTAATGACCTTATACAACACACGAGGGAAAAAGCTGCGGGATCTATCCAGCTTGTGGTGTTTGCCGACGATACAAATGCGGTTGGTTCGGCTGACAATATAATCGATCTGAACTCCATAGTTAATCAGAGCTTAGATATCTTCCACGGGTGGTTTGCAGTTAACACTTAAGGTTAATGCCAGCAAGACCAATGTAATGCTTTTTCGTTCCACTTCCAATAATAAAGATATCATTAACTGCGTCATAAATGGAGAAATAGTGAACGTGGTCCAGGTGGTTAAGTTTCTGGGAGTTTATATCGATAGCCAGTTAAAGTGGAAACAAGAGCTAACATACTTAGAGAAAGCAATCAGCTCTGCCTGTTACGTACTAAGAAGTCTAAGAAACGAGGTAACCACAAAACATTTAAAAATGGTCTATTACGCATTAGTTGAGTCAAATCTAAGATACAGCATACTTTTCTGGGGAGGAAGTTATGATTACAATACGCAAAAAGCTTTTGTAATTCAGAAAAGAGCAGTCAGAACAATAGCTAGAATTAAACAGCAAGAATCATGCAAGCCTCATTTTAATGACTTGAAAGATTTTGACAGTCCCAAGCTTGTACATTTTGGTCCTACTTAAGACACTTATCTAAATATATCTTTGAATATGAGACTGAAGATGAAAGGCAAAAAAGGGAGAGTACAAGAAGAAAAGATCTCCAGATGAAGCAAGTGCCTCACCTGAACGTTGCAAAGCAGAGCGCCTACCATAATTCATTAAAACTGTTCAATAAACTGCCGACAGAAATAAAAAGTCTAGTGTATACAAGTGTGTTTCAGAATAATCTAAAACGGTTCTTGTTAGATAAGTATCTTTATTCTATTGATGAATTATAAAATTTAGACAATGTAAGTCGAGTAACCCAATTTTATTGACTAGAAATGAACATTTTATTGAATTTTATGAATTGACTTGTGACATTAATTTTAATATTTCTTATACTTTTATTTTGTTTAATTCTTATTACTATTATGATTTTAATGTAATTTGGATAATTTGAATGATTTGATGCCTAAAATAATACTAAACTGAATGATTTGATGATTAATGATTTAATGACATGCATGATGTTACTTATATTAGGTTGGGGAAAAAGTCTTTTCGCATTATTGTATGTATGAACTTGTAATAAAAGCTCTTTGGCTATACTATTTGTATATATTATTATTATTATACTATTTGTATTGGCTGGTTTTGGTATCATTGAAAGTTTAAATTTTAAAGAACATAATTCCAAATTCAAATTAGGAAAATGTGTGATTTTCATTTGTTTTTCGTACCGTTAAGATGAGTGAATCTAATGAAGAAATTCGATACATTTTAAAATTTTACTACAAAAAAGGTAAAAATGCAACACAAACCGCGAAAAAAATTTGCGATGTTTATGGACCTAGTGTAGTGTCTGTGAAAGTATCACAAATTTGGTTTAAGCGTTTTCAATCCGGAAATTTTGATGTCAAAGATGCACGTCGCTCTGGTCGCCCTATTACGGATAAAATGGATGCCATTTTTGAAAAAGTGGAGCAAGATCGGCATATCAGTAGTTACGACGTAGCTGAAGAACTGGAAATTGACCACAAAACAGTTTTGGCGCATTTAAAAAAAATTGGGTACACAAAAAAGCTCGACATTTGGGTACCTCACGAGCTCACTGAAAGAAACCTAATGAACCGTGTACTCATTTGTGATTCTTTATTACGACGTAATGAAACCGAACCATTTTTGAAGAAGCTGATAACTGGTGATGAAAAGTGGATCAAGTATGACAAGAACGTGCGAAAAAGGTCGTGGTCAAAGGCCGGTCAGGCTTCACAGACTGTGGCGAAACCCGGGTTAACTCGCAACAAGGTGATGCTGTGTGTGTGGTGGGATTGGAAGGGCATTATTCATTATGAGCTGTTACCACCAGGCAGGACCATCGATTCTGAACTCTACTGCGAACAACTGATGAGCTTAAAGCAAGAAGTTGAGAGAAAGCGGCCGGAATTAATCAACAGAAGGGGTGTGGTTTTTCATCATGATAACGCTAGACCTCACACATCTTTAGCCACTCAGCAAAAATTAAGAGAGTTTGGCTGGGAGGTGTTAATGCATCCGCCGTATAGTCCTGACCTTGCACCTTTAGATTTCCACCTGTTTCGGTCTCTTCAGAATTCTTTAGGCAGTGTCAGGTTAACATCACGAGAGGACTGCCAAAACCACTTGTCGCGGTATTTTGACCAGAAGTCCCAAAATTTCTACAGCAATGGGATCATGTCCCTACCTACAAGATGGCAAAAAGTTATCGAACAAAATGGTACCTACTCGTACATACTTTAGTTAAATGTAAATAACCTATATTAAAAAATGTTTTGAATTTTCTTAAAAAATGCGAAGAAACTTTTTCCCCAACCTTAATATTTAGTTATAGATATTCAGACACGATGTGAAAATCGTTATTGAATAAATGTTGAACTCTGTTACGTTGTTCTAAGACCTAAACTAACGTGTCTAATAAATAGCAATAGGCTAATAGGCATTTGCAAGACTTGCGAGACTCTTACTCCAAGACCAAGACTGAGAGCGCTATACCAAGACCAAGACCATGTGTATTGACACAAGACCAAGACTGTCTAAGTCCTCGTCTTGGTCTTGCATTTGGGCAACACTAATAGGCTTCTATTCCGTTTCCCCTATTTTTCCTTATTTTTCCCTATCTAGTTTTTCTATCTAGTTTTCCCTATTTCTTTCAAAACGGCAAAAATAGCCTTACTTACTTCCACACCAACAGTCATACTTATATGAATGTTGGTGTGGAAGGTATGATTTGTGTAGTTTGTTTGGAAAATAAATAGAAACTAACAGAAGGATGGCAGTTCTGGTGTCGCTTAGTTTCAAAAGCGCTCATGAATGAAAGTATGTACAGACGCCAGCACATCAAGCTACTACAATCTGTCAGATTTTTTAAATAGATTTTCGACTTTATTGCTAATGCTTTAGGTTCAAGGTTCATTGGGAAAATCTGACAGTTTCGGGTAGGTTGACCTGCTGGCGTCTGTACATTATATGAAACAGTTATAGGGCTTTACTTTGTACGTATTAGCTTTTTTTTATTAAACTGCACAAGAAAAAAAAAAGGAAAACATTTTTTTAAGTCTGTCTATCAAAACGCAATTATTTACAATATCTAAACGCAGAACCTGGGACGCTAGCTACGGAGTACGGAGTTACTATACTCAACAGAATATAGTATTTCTATTTTCTTAATTATGCTAATTAGCAAAATGTTGGTGCTAGTGTGCCCAGCCTGCGGGTAATACACGCGTCATATTATGTGATGTCACATGTGTGCCCAGCCTGCGGGTAATACACGCGTCATATTATGTGATGTCACATGTGTGCCCAGCCTGCGGGTAATACACGCGTTATATTATGTGATGTCACATGTGTGCCCAGCCTGCGGGTAATACACGCGTCATATTATGTGATGTCACATGTGTGCCCAGCCTGCGGGTAATACACGCGTCATATTATGTGATGTCACATGTGTGCCCAGCCTGCGGGTAATACACGCGTCATATTATGTGATGTCACATGTGTGCCCAGCCTGCGGGTAATACACGCGTTATATTATGTGATGTCACATGTGTGCCCAGCCTGCGGGTAATACACGCGTTATATTATGTGATGTCACATGTGTGCCCAGCCTGCGGGTAATACACGCGTCATATTATGTGATGTCACATGTGTGCCCAGCCTGCGGGTAATACACGCGTCATATTATGTGATGTCACATGTGTGCCCAGCCTGCGGGTAATACACGCGTCATATTATGTGATGTCACATGTGTGCCCAGCCTGCGGGTAATACACGCGTCATATTATGTGATGTCACATGTGTGCCCAGCCTGCGGGTAATACACGCGTCATATTATGTGATGTCACATGTGTGCCCAGCCTGCGGGTAATACACGCGTCATATTATGTGATGTCACATGTGTGCCCAGCCTGCGGGTAATACACGCGTCATATTATGTGATGTCACATGTGTGCCCAGCCTGCGGGTAATACACGCGTCATATTATGTGATGTCACATGTGTGCCCAGCCTGCGGGTAATACACGCGTCATATTATGTGATGTCACATGTGTGCCCAGCCTGCGGGTAATACACGCGTCATATTATGTGATGTCACATGTGTGCCCAGCCTGCGGGTAATACACGCGTCATATTATGTGATGTCACATGTGTGCCCAGCCTGCGGGTAATACACGCGTCATATTATGTGATGTCACATGTGTGCCCAGCCTGCGGGTAATACACGCGTCATATTATGTGATGTCACATGTGTGCCCAGCCTGCGGGTACCTAATACACGCGTCATATTATGTGATGTCACATGTGTGCCCAGCCTGCGGGTAATACACGCGTCATATTATGTGATGTCACATGTGTGCCCAGCCTGCGGGTAATACACGCGTCATATTATGTAATGTCACATGTGTGCCCAGCCTGCGGGTAATACACGCGTCATATTATGTAATGTCACATGTGTGCCCAGCCTGCGGGTAATACACGCGTCATATTATGTGATGTCACATGTGTGCCCAGCCTGCGGGTACCTAATACACGCGTCATATTATGTGACGTCACATGTGTGCCCAGCCTGCGGGTAATACACGCGTCATATTATGTGATGTCACATGTGTGCCCAGCCTGCGGGTACCTAATACACGCGTCATATTATGTGATGTCACATGTGTGCCCAGCCTGCGGGTAATACACGCGTCATATTATGTGATGTCACATGTGTGCCCAGCCTGCGGGTAATACACGCGTCATATTATGTGATGTCACATGTGTGCCCAGCCTGCGGGTAATACACGCGTCATATTATGTGATGTCACATGTGTGCCCAGCCTGCGGGTAATACACGCGTCATATTATGTGATGTCACATGTGTGCCCAGCCTGCGGGTAATACACGCGTCATATTATGTGATGTCACATGTGTGCCCAGCCTGCGGGTAATACACGCGTCATATTATGTGATGCCACATGTGTGCCCAGCCTGCGGGTAATACACGCGTCATATTATGTGATGTCACATGTGTGCCCAGCCTGCGGGTAATACACGCGTCATATTATGTGATGTCACATGTGTGCCCAGCCTGCGGGTAATACACGCGTCATATTATGTGATGTCACATGTGTGCCCAGCCTGCGGGTAATACACGCGTCATATTATGTGATGTCACATGTGTGCCCAGCCTGCAGGTAATACACGCGTCATATTATGTGATGTCACATGTGTGCCCAGCCTGCGGGTAATACACGCGTCATATAATATTATGTGATGTCACATGTGTGCCCAGCCTGCAGGTAATACACGCGTCATATTATGTGATGTCACATGTGTGCCCAGCCTGCAGGTAATACACGCGTCATATTATGTGATGTCACATGTGTGCCCAGCCTGCAGGTAATACACGCGTCATGTTATTTTTAATCATGGTCTGGCAGTTTGAGTAATTTATGCGGCCTACCCCAATGTCCTTTGTTTGGTATTGTTCGTCGAATCGTCGAGCTGTTTGAACTGCTATTACTGACAAATGCGTGCACTGATTGGACAGCTCCTCTCAATCTGTCTGGTTATTTCCTCAAAAGACCATTTCAGACACCACTCTATGTAGATTCAGTATGGTATAATCTTGGTCAGTTCATGTGAAGACCATGTAGTATTCACATGAACTGACCAAGACTACGTCTGGACTTTATAAGAGACTGTGACCTCTGAGTTTGTTTCGGCCTTTCTTCTCAGAGTAGTCAGATAGGGAACACCGACCTCATCTAGTTTAAAAAACATGATTGACTTGTAAGTGTTTGTACCAACCTACTTACAGAAATAAAATCATTTATCATTTATGTCACCGTATATTTGTTACCGTATATTTATGACACCTTATAATTATGTCACCGTATAATTATGTCATCGTATATTTATGTCACCGTATATTTATGTCACCGTATAATTATGTCACCGTAAATGATAAATGATAAATGATTTTTATTCCTGTAAGTAGGTTTGTACAAACACTTTTACAAGTCAATATTTTTTTTTAAACTAGATGAGGTCGGCGTTTCCTATCTGACTACTCTGAGAAGAAAGGCCGAAACAAACTCAGAGGTCACAGTCTCTTATAAAGTCCAGACATAATCTTGGTCACTTCATGTGAAGACCATGTAGATTGGTGTCTGAAATGGTCTTTTGAGGAAAGAACCACACAGGATTGAGAGGACCTGTCCAGTCAGTGCACGCATTTGTCAGTAATCGCGCAGCTCAACTCAGAACTTAAGGAGCTCAACGATTCGACGAACAATACCAAAGAAAGGACATTGGGGTAGGCCGCATAGATTACTCAAACTGCCAGACCATGATTAAAAATAACTGAGAGAAAAAATGAAACAAACAAAAAAAAAAGCAATGACCTACATAGTCTTCACATTCACAATAAAGTAAAATAATATAATACTTACAAAGTAAATATTAATGTCAACATTCAGTATGCAAAAATAAAAATAATATAAAATAAATTTATGTCACCGTATATTTATGTCACTGTATAATTATGTCATCGTTTATTTATGACACCGTATAATTATGTCACCGTATAATTATGTCATCGTATATTTATGTCACCGTATATTTATGTCACCGTATAATTATGTCACCGTATATTTATGTCACCGTATAATTATGTCACCTTATATTTATGTCACCTTATATTTGTCACCGTATAATTATGTCACCGTATATTTATGTCACCGTATATTTATGTCACCGTATATTTATGTCACTGTATAATTATGTCATCGTATATTTATGACACCGTATAATTATGTCACCGTATAATTATGTCACCGTATAATTATGTCACCGAATAATTATGTCACCGTATAATTATGTACTTCGTTAGTTTATATTATTTCCGTTAGATTATAAACTGTCGAAAAATTGTGACCTGGCTGACATAGGTTAGGTTAGAACTGTGACCTGGCTGACATAGGTTAGGTTAGAACCAGAACTGTGACCTGGCTGACATAGGTTAGGTTAGAACTGAACCCCCGCGCGCGAGCCGAGCGGCGTGGCGGCCCCGGCTGGCCAGCGCTACTTCCAAGTGGCTCGTTTGCGCTTATTTGTTTGTCGGAGCTGGCTCCCTACAGTACGCCAAGAGGCTACTATTGAGAATTAAGATGCTGTGCTCACCTTGACGTACTGGCCGGGCTTGGTGAAGTTCCTGGTGCGCGTGACGTGCTGCAGCATGTGCATGTAGTGCGGCACGCCGTCCTCCCAGCCGTGCTGGTGGCCCAGCGAGTCCAGGAAGTACAGGTTGGAGGCGTGGTACGAGGAGCGCGGCGGCTTGCCGGGCGCCGGCGCCGCCAGCGGCAGCACGCGCCGCAGCAGCGCCGGCCAGTCCGCGTCCTCCAGCGGCACGATCACCTCGTCGATGTCGAGCAGCGCCAGCCAGCGGTACTCGTACATGTGCCGGTACAGGCAGTCGTTGTACGGGATCAGCTCCATCTGCCGCTTGTGGTTGAGCTTCTTCTTGAGATACATGTGCTGCAGGCCCGGCAGGTTGGGCTGGCCGCCCGGCAGCGTCACGGGCGTCACGCTCACGGCGCCCTGCGCGCTGTAGTAGTCCAGCACCTTGGTGATGTTCGGGTGCACCTGCAGCTCGTAGAAGAAGATCTTGTCGGCGCCCAGCAGGCGCACGAGCTCGATCCACTCCACCAGGCGCACGGACAAGTCCTCGTACAGGAAGTCTAGGCCCTTCACGCACACGGCGAAGTCCTTGCGCACGGCGGGCGGCGCGGGGCGCGCGTAGTGCACGCGCAGGTTGTTGGTGGCGCGGTCGCACGCGCCCTCCACCAGCGACACGGACGCGGGCACGAGCGCGCGCACGTCGGGCGGCAGCACGCACGCCAGCAGGTACGGCTGCAGCACGTGGTTGCGGTAGTTGCCCCACTTGTTGTTCCATACGTACTTGTACTCCAGCACGCGCACCACCACGGGCGCCTCCAGCTCCTCGAACCACAGCTGGCAGTGCGTGGCCAGGCGCGGCTGGATGCGGTCGTGCACGGCCAGGATGCGCACTGCGGGCCCGATGAGCGACGTGGTGCGCGCGTCCAGGTACGCGCCGAACATGTGGAACACGCCTTCGGACGAGCGCAGCGTCTGCCAGTACGTGTTGTGGAACTCCAGGTCGTAGATGGACGGGAAGGGCGCGCAGTCCTTCTTCTTGAAGAACTTGTTCTGATCGTTACGGTGCTTGTGCCAGTAAGAGAGCGGCAGCGACGGCAAGCGGCGCTCGGCGTCGGCGCGGAGCTCGGCCTCGGACAGCACGCGCGTGTCCGTGAGCGGCAGCGCCGTGCTGGCGGGCGGCGCGGGCGTGGACGCCGCCGGCTCCGACTGTAGCAGCAGGCGCGACGGGGGCGCCGGCGGCCCAGGCGGCGCGCGGCGCGGCGGCGGCGCCAGGCGAGGCAGCGCCAGCGCCGCCAGCGCGCCCCAGCACAGCAGCGCCGCCAGCCAGCGCAGGCGCGCGCGCGACCCGCCGCCCCAGCGCACGCACCAGCCGCGCATCACCTGCGGACAGACACGAGTTAGCTCAAGCGACGAGTGCTGTGACGTCACAGTCCGGCCGGCACTCGCTGCGCCGCGCTCACATGGCGTGGCAGCTCAGACGGACCACAATATAATTTATTCGTTGAACTAGTCATAATTACAAGAGAACCCCCCTAAACGGATGCTCTCCCTACACATTTGTCACATTATTTGATTGCTGCTTATATTAAAACATTTGTCACTCTGACGAACTGATGGCCGACCGCGTCCGTGACACCTGTCACACCTGTCACCAGAAACCTGCTGTGTAAGTTAAGACGTCCCCGGAGCATGCGTAGTTCATACAAACGAAATACCGAAATAATTTGTAAATCAAACATATTCTAAAGGTAGTGTGTATTTATTCCGATTGGATTACAGAATATCTAGGTTCCCAAATATATATTAAATAAGAACATTGATTTAAACAGGAAATATGAGAAAAATAAGTTTTCTATAGAAATTTTAAATTCCTCATATCTCGTCTTCAAATCGGTGTCCTTTCAAAAACTATGTTTGGCAATATAGATATTCTGTAATCCTATTTCGTTTGTATGAACTACGCATGCTTCGTGGGCCTCTTAAATCAAAGAAGTAAGTAAAGCATAGCCTACAGCTGGCCAGAGCAGGCCGGACCAGGGAAGTCCGTCACAAAGAACAGACAACAGACGGCGCGCGGCGGTGTGGCGCTGAAGGAACTGCGGCCGTATGATACCTGCTACTATAATGTTGCGGCCAATCCCTTCCGGGGTTGTTACAGCTGAATGCGCCAGGGCAGCCTCCCAGTCAAAATTAGTTCAAGGAACAACGTGTGGCTTTCTAACGCAGACCAGTGGCTGCAGTCTCGACATAGATAGCGATCGCTATACGACCGAATGCCCTGGTCCTGCCATCTGGCGGAGTACATCAGAGATCTGAGAGATCAAACAGGAAAGTTAATTGACTATTAGGAGTTGTATATGTGTAATTATTATGCGGACGTGATTGTGAATTCACTCTAATAATGCGCGGGTATGTGCAATCAAAATTATAACTAGTGACTGTCCTATAATTGTCATGAGCGTGTACATGCCTACGAATATGAGTGCTAACCTACCTGAATTTACGGACTGTCTCGGTACGGTCAGTGCAGTCATTAGCGAATATGGTGTGGAATCTGTTTTTATCTTAGGAGATTTTAACGCTGACCCATCTGAACTATTTTTTAATGAACTTTCAGATTTCTGTGAGGAACAAACATGGTCATGCATAGATGTAGATCTGTTAGGCGTACAATCTGGTACTTACACCTTCTTAAGTGATGTGTATGGGACGTGTAGTTGGTTGGATCACTGCATTGTGACCCAGGCAGCTAGACGCACTGTTTGTGATGTGTATATAAAGTATGACACTACTTGGTCTGATCACTTTCCCCTTATTGTTCAGTGTAATTTAAATTTATTAATACCTAAGTCGTATAGTGATGTAAATACGAACAAGGATATTGTATGGGGCGAGAGGCATGAGGCGCAGGTAGTAGTCTACGGTAAAGAATGTCATTGGAGACTGAGCTGTGTTGATTTTCCTGTGGAATTTTCGCAATGTGCAGATAGTTATTGTGGAGACCCTGATCACAGGCATATTCTTGACAAGTTGTACTCTGACATTATAGCCGCCCTTCGTGATGCAGCAGTGGTAAGTGATAGGGGCACGCGTGCTGGGGGCGGTAGGAGGGGCTCATGCATGGCAGGATGGAATAAACATGTTCGCGAGGCTCATCTGGAGGCCCGGTCGAGATTTCTGGAGTGGGTTATGTGCGGGAGGCCTAGAACTGGGTGTGTGTATGATGATATGAACAAAAGTCGAAAAGTATTCAAATCAAGACTTAAATGGCGTCAGGATCATAAGGATCAGGTGAAAATGGATGCCATTGCTGAAAAACATAAGTCGGGAGACTTCCGGAGTTTCTGGCAATGCACCAACAGTGTCAATCCAAGACCTGGTCGCCCGGTGAGCGTCGGCGGGGTGAGTGACTCTAAAGGTTTTGCAGACATATTTGGAAGCCATTTTCGTGTACAGTCTCCACTAGGGCAAGAGGGTGAGGTGCCCACTGCTGAGATACAGAGTGGTCTTGTGGGGACAAGATTTAATGCTAAAGATGTAGCTGCAATCATAAAAGCTATGACTAAAGGTAAATCCCCCGGCCACGATGGGCTCAGCATTGAGCACCTACAGCACGCAGGCCCGCATATGTCGAGAGTGCTGGCATTGTTTTATTCTCTATGTGTGAGCCATTCTTACCTACCTGCCGAACTTATGAAAACTGTTGTAGTGCCTGTGGTTAAGAATAAGACCGGGGATGTTGCCGACGTAAATAACTACAGGCCTATTTCACTTGCAACAATTATAGCAAAAGTATTTGACGGCTTGCTTAATACTCAGCTAGATAAATATCTGTCACTGCATGACAATTAGTTTGGGTTTCGGCCCAAACTGTTCACTGAAGCTGCGATTCTGAGTCTTAAGCATGTTGTCAGATATTATACGGATCGAAAAACTCCTGTGTACGCGTGTTTCCTGGATCTGTCCAGGGCCTTTGATCTGGTGTCATATAACATCCTGTGGGAGAAACTGGAGAGTATTGGGCTACCCACAGAACTCTCAAATATATTTAAATATTGGTACAGACACCAGATCAATAGCGTCAGATGGGCGGGTGTAATGTCGGAACCTTATAGGTTGGAGTGCGGGGTGAGACAGGGGGGGTTGACCTCTCCTGCGCTCTTCAACCTCTATGTGAATGCCCTTATCGTCGAGCTCAGCCTGCGTGCCATGTGGATGGAGTATGCGTCAATAATTTGGTGTTTGGTGTGATGTCCACAATGTAACACCAGAAATAAGGACAAACTCCGTGCTCCGTTTCACCGGCTTCATAAGGTTCTTAACTCATTTGTTGGGCTTGGTATATCCTTTTATAACAAGTTACCCTCTTCTTTGCTAGGTTTGCCCTTCAATGCGTTTGAAGCTAAAGTAAAATCTAATCTTTATTCAAAGGCATACTATTCTATCAACGATTACTTAAACGATAAGAATAGTTGGTCGCTGTGATTAGCTCAAGACAATGTTTGAAAATGTTATGTACCTATAATTTGTGTATACATTAGCAGTAATACCTCTCCTAAATACGCTAAACTGCTGTAAACGCCAATGTATTTAAATGCTGTTGGTGTTCTTTAATAAATAAATAAATAAATGTTTATGTTCTTTCTCCAGAATTAGCTTAGCTATTGACAGGTAAAATGAGTTCATTTATTTTTTTATTTTATTTGACTGTAAAAGTCATTACAATATTTTTTTATGAGTGGTATTGCAATAATAATAATATAATAATAATAATAATAAGTACACAGTTCCTCTCAAAATGGATGTAGGAATGGGTCCCGCGGTACTAAGGAGCTACTCCTCATTGATATGACCATTAGTCAACAGGTTCGTCGTTCCCGAAAGGATCTGTCGACATGTTGGATAGATTATAAGAAGGCCTATGACTCAGTACCACATACATGGCTCATGAGGGTGCTGGAGTTGTATAAAGTAGATGCAACTCTACGCACCTTCCTGATGTCGTGTATGAGGCAGTGGAGGACGGTCCTTCGCTATCCAGGATGTCAAAATATCCAGAGGAATAGCGAACCGATAAGGATCGAGCGAGGCATATTTCAGGGCGATAGTTTGAGTCCGCTTTGGTTCTGCTTAGCCTTGAATCCTCTAAGCACACTGCTGGAGGATTCAGGTCTAGGCTATCGGCTGAGGAGAGGTGGTCAGGTTATATCTCACCTCCTTTACATGGATGACCTAAAACTCTTTGCCCCCAACAATTTGCAACTGATGGAGCTAATGAAAGTAACCGAAACTTTTAGTAGCGCCATCAGGATGGAATTTGGTGTGGACAAATGTGCAGTCATGCATGTAAAGCGTGGAGAGATTGTGGAATCCGTGGGAACCCAACTCTCGGATTCCATAAACCTTAGAGCCCTCTCCGCATCCGAAACCTATAAGTATTTGGGTATGTCGGAAGCCTTGGGCATCAATGTTACTGACATGAAGCAATCGTTGAAGGAGCGCTTCTTTGGCCGCCTGAAGAAAGTATTCAATAGTCTTTTATCAGGCGGTAATAAGGTGCGTGCCTTCAACGGTTGGGTCATGCCGGTTCTGATGTACTCTTTCGGCGTACTCAAATGGACTCAGACTGAACTAGACGCCCTGGATAGGAGGGTCCGTACGCTGCTGACTACATATCGAATGCACCACCCACGATCATCGGTAATGAGACTGTATATCCCGCGAAAGTGTGGAGGTCGAGGCTTTTTAAACGCTAAAACCCTCCACAATCGTGAGATATGCAGTCTCAGGGAATATTTCCTAGAAACCGACGTGGGCATGCATCGAGATGTGGTCGCGGTGGACAAGGGCCTCACCCCGCTCTCCTTGGCTAAAGAGAACTGGTGCAAGCCTGTAGTGCTTGACACTAACGATCGCAGGGAGGTATGGCAGAGTAAGGAGCTTCACGGACGCTTTTTCCGGGCCCTGCATGGACCCGATGTAGATCTACTAGCGTCCGTAGCCTGGTTGCGTTCCGGTGACCTCTTTGGGGAAACCGAAGGTTTTGTCTGTGCAATTATGGACGAAGTTATCATGACGAACAATTACCGGAGATTTATTGTGAAGGACGGAACGGTTGACATCTGTCGGGCATGCCACCGTCCAGGAGAATCAATCCGACACATTATCTCCGGATGTTCTCGTCTAGCTAACGAAGAGTATTTGCATAGACACAACCTTGTAGCCAGGATTATCCATCAGCAACTTGCTCTGAAATACAGCCTTGTAGAATCGGAAGTGCAGTACTACAGGTATGTGCCCGACCCAGTTCTCGAAAATGGAAATATCACATTGTACTGGGATCGATCCATCATCACTGACAGGACTATTGTTGCCAATAAGCCTGACATAGTGGTGGTGGATCGAATAGAGCGGCGCGCAATGATTATTGACATAACGGTCCCGCATGACGGGAACCTCGTGAAAGCCGAGAAAGATAAACAAATCAAGTATCTTGACTTGGCTCGCGAGGTTGTCGACATGTGGGATGTAGACTCAGCGATCATTGTGCCGATAGTCGTATCAGCCAATGGCTTAATTGCCAAGAGCCTCGACCAACACCTGAGGAGGCTCTCGTTGGGCAGCTGGATCAAGGGTTTGATTCAGAGAGCGGTACTTCTGGACACGGCTCGCATTGTTAGAAGGTTCCTCTCTTTGGAGCCCTGACCGCCGGTAGCTTGGACCCTGTTCCCGATACCGGTGGGCTACTATATATTTTTATATTTTTAAATGTTTTTATATTTTTTTATTCTAATATTTAAAAATATAATTTATATATGTATTAACTATTGAATAAAGGAAATAATAATAATATAATAATAATATCGTTTATTTATAAAAACGGTGCAGACTTACAATAACATAATTTAAAAATTATAGAGGGCACAGTTGCTCATTTGCCTGAACTAGGTAGAACCTATGTTTCAGGCTAGAAAGGTGCTTAAAATTTAAAAAATATAAAATTAACAATGGAGAAGACTAAAATAGAAACTAATATTAACTTAAAAACTGATATGTTTTATTTACATACAACAAGTAAATCCTCTGTCTCACTGTATGATATGCTAAGTAAAAATTGCAGAATAATCTTTTTGCAGTCGTAATTATTTAATTTACACATACTTAATTTCCTATTTAATTTATTGTACAGAAA
The DNA here is from genome assembly GCA_948252095.1 of Dicycla oo. Taxonomy (NCBI): domain Eukaryota; kingdom Metazoa; phylum Arthropoda; class Insecta; order Lepidoptera; family Noctuidae; genus Dicycla; species Dicycla oo. The sequence continues at coordinate 196,594 of OX411729.1, forward strand.
TGGGCCTAAAATGTATAAAATCTATAGCAATATGTATATATGTATGTTTTTTTTAATTTTTTGGACTTCCCTGTTTCTGTCCTAATTCTGGTTATAATGCTTTTTTGTTAGTAAGTAAGGTTATGTAAAAAAAAAAACATTATTTCAATCTGCCTAGCCTTTTCCCAACTATGTTGGGGTCGGCTTCCAGTCTAACCGGATGCAGCTGAATACCAGTATTTTACATGGAGCGACTGCCTATCTGACCTCCACAACCCAGTTACTGGGTAATACGATACCCCTTGGTAAGACTGGTTGTCAGACTTTCGGGCTTCTGACGACCCGTAACGACTGTCAAAGATCCACGAATGACAGCCGGGACCAACGGCTTAACGTGCTTTCCGAGGCACGGAGGAGTCTCAGTATGAAAAGATGGTCATCCATCCACAGACCAACCGCGGCAAGCGTAGCTTAACCTGATGGATCGACCCGTGCGGCTGTTATTACTTAGCCACGAGCAAAAACATTATTTATTATTTATTTTATGTGGTTAGCTAGTGACCTCGACACTTGATCATATTATTCTTGCCTGAGCAACCGGCAGCAAGTTCGTCATGCCCCCTTAGATGTCACTGCTTGCGGTAGCGGGTAATGGCTGATCTTTGCGTTATGCTCGTGAACGGGTGCTGCTTGTGGTGACAGGTCGACATATATGGCTATATGTAAGTGGGCACGCCCTTTATGCGTGGAGGCTTTTATTTAGTTATAATGTTCTGTTTACGTTTTTAGTTTTGTATTTTTATTTCTGCTTGAGTATAGTTTTCCATTTTTTTTCTTTTTTAGCTTAGCTTACTTATAGCAAATAATTTAACTTAATGTTTTGTGTTGCGTAATGTACAGTCAACGTCTAGAAGTCCACTTACACCGCAATGACCATTATCGCCTGCGCTATGCGGGCGGCCATAGTTGCCAATGTGTAGTATTGTCAAACGTTCTTATAGAAGAAGGTCATAAGTACAACTAATATTGCTATGCCATAGTTTTGTGAGATTGCTAGTCGACTTCTGTCGTCTGACTGTACCTAAATTATTATGCGCAGTGTTGTATAGATTCATTTTTTATTTAACTGAACAGACAGCTGTGCTGCTGGGGAGTTTGTTGCGCCACTTCTTCTCCCCAGCTAAAGCACTAGGAAGTGGTGAAGGGCCGGCGTTTTGGGGGACTGTCTTATGTAATTTTGACGTTCAAAAAGTGCTGATTCTCAGCCTAGTTGGAATAAATAACTTTTGATTTTGACAGTTAATAACTTCTCTGTATCTTTGTAAGACGTACTTTGGAGAGCCTCCTTGAGAATATAAAAATAAAATAAATTTGTGTAGTTCAGGGAGTAAATCGTAATGATATAGTACGAGTAGGTTGGCCTCGGCAACCTCACCAGAACATTGTTGCATATTCCCAGTGACATAACACCGCAATAATAATAAAGTTATGTTTATTCACAAATTACAATACTAGACATATTAATGCAATGTGATCAGTAAATTGCTCGAGTGTAGTTCTCTGACGATCCAGATCACGGTTTCTTTAGCTAGCCGGTAACGCTTGCAAAATCTACGACGCGACGTCCCGAAACTCCAGTGGTGAACTACGTGGTCTGAGTACCTTTATATATTCTGTGAAAATTTCATCATCCGATGAAGTCTCCGCCATATCAAAGTATCTTGATATACTTCATCATCCGATAAAGTCTCTGCCATAAATAAATAAATAAAAACTTTATTCAGTTCGGAAAAAATATGAAAAAAACAACTAGTAACAGATTACATAGGTCGAGCCGAGGGAATTTCGAGGGAATTTATAAAAATCTAAGACCTAAGTCTTAGATTTTTATAAATTCCCTAGACAGTAGGATTCTCTGTGTCGTGGAGTCCGGTCTCTTTCCAAGCAAAGCAAACATACGGTATATTTCAAAGAGTCTTGATATATTTTATCATCCGATAAAGTCTCCGACATATCAAGATGTGATATATTTAAACACACATACCTAATTCCAGTGATATTATAAGTTATCATTGCCTAATTCAAATAAAATTACACGAAACAGCCGATTGCGACCAAGAGTTAACTATCCGCCATCTTGCTAAACTCTTGATGTAGCCGTGGGTAAATATTTCGGCCAGCGGTGACATGTGTAACCACTTGTCGTGATGAAAAACAGAATTCGCAGAAATTTTACCATTTGTTGCAATTTTTAACCACTGGGAGACTTCGCTAGCGATAAAAAACCGGCATTAACAAGCGGTTACAATACACGTCGTCATGCTGCCATTTAGACTACACGACGGTTTCCTTGTGAGGATGCGCCTCAGACGCAAGCTCAGCGGAACAGGTCTCAATACCCGCGCCCACCCCTCCTGCCCCGCGTGCCCGCGCCTCCCCCCCGCGTGCCCGAACACCACTGACTCACAGAACCTTCTAACCGGAAATAAGCTTGAGTGTAGTGTTGCGGTTCAATGGTTTGTTTTAATGCCGCCTGCCTCGTGCCCCGCGCGTGCGCACGACGAGCGCGCGTGGGGCACGGGGACACAGTGTCACGCAAACAAAACATAGCTTACCAATGATGTTATAACTAAAAACACGTAGATAGGTTACCTAGTCCTACCTAACATCCGATGTACTAAAACGGCACAATGTCGAAATATTAGAGGACACGTGGAAGTAGGATGGCATATCGTAATTATCGGGAGCGAAAAAGAGACAAGACGACGAAAATGTGGCTGATTAGCCACATTTTGACGTGCTACTTGCAGAGTGTGTATAACCTATCTACGTCTTTTTACTTTATCATTGTAGCTTACGCATATTTTGTCAACATAAATTCTGCCTGATTGCATGGGCTCCTCGAACATTGATAATATTCACTAGCAATGTTCGAGTTCCACTAACTGACTGACGCGCAGGCACACATATGAGAGGTAACTGCACTAACAGACTGACGCGCAGGCACACACATGAGAGGTAACTGCACTAACAGACTGACGCGCAGGCACACACATGAGAGGTAACTGCACTAACAGACTGACGCGCAGGCACACACATGAGAGGTAACTGCACTAACAGACTGACGCGCAGGCACACACATGAGAGGTAACTGCACTAACAGACTGACGCGCAGGCACACACATGAGAGGTAACTGCACTAACAGACTGACGCGCAGGCACACACATGAGAGGTAACTGCACTAACAGACTGACGCGCAGGCACACACATGAGAGGTAACTGCACTAACAGACTGACGCGCAGGCACACACATGAGAGGTAACTGCACTAACAGACTGACGCGCAGGCACACACATGAGAGGTAACTGCACTAACTGACTGACGCGCAGGCACACACATGAGAGGTAACTGCACTAACTGACTGACGCGCAGGCACACACATGAGAGGTAACTGCACTAACTGACTGACGCGCAGGCACACACATGAGAGGTAACTGCACTAACTGACTGATGCGCAGGCACACATATGAGAGGTAACTGCACTAACAGACTGACGCGCAGGCACACACATGAGAGGTAACTGCACTAACTGACTGACGCGCAGGCACACACATGAGAGGTAACTGCACTAACAGACTGACGCGCAGGCACACACATGAGAGGTAACTGCACTAACTGACTGACGCGCAGGCACACACATGAGAGGTAACTGCACTAACTGACTGACGCGCAGGCACACACATGAGAGGTAACTGCACTAACTGACTGACGCGCAGGCACACACATGAGAGGTAACTGCACTAACAGACTGACGCGCAGGCACACACATGAGAGGTAACTGCACTAACAGACTGACGCGCAGGCACACACATGAGAGGTAACTGCACTAACAGACTGACGCGCAGGCACACACATGAGAGGTAACTGCACTAACTGACTGACGCGCAGGCACACACATGAGAGGTAACTGCACTAACAGACTGACGCGCAGGCACACACATGAGAGGTAACTGCACTAACAGACTGACGCGCAGGCACACACATGAGAGGTAACTGCACTAACAGACTGACGCGCAGGCACACACATGAGAGGTAACTGCACTAACAGACTGACGCGCAGGCACACACATGAGAGGTAACTGCACTAACAGACTGACGCGCAGGCACACACATGAGAGGTAACTGCACTAACTGACTGACGCGCAGGCACACACATGAGAGGTAACTGCACTAACTGACTGACGCGCAGGCACACACATGAGAGGTAACTGCACTAACTGACTGATGCGCAGGCACACATATGAGAGGTAACTGCACTAACAGACTGACGCGCAGGCACACACATGAGAGGTAACTGCACTAACTGACTGACGCGCAGGCACACACATGAGAGGTAACTGCACTAACAGACTGACGCGCAGGCACACACATGAGAGGTAACTGCACTAACTGACTGACGCGCAGGCACACACATGAGAGGTAACTGCACTAACTGACTGACGCGCAGGCACACACATGAGAGGTAACTGCACTAACTGACTGACGCGCAGGCACACACATGAGAGGTAACTGCACTAACAGACTGACGCGCAGGCACACACATGAGAGGTAACTGCACTAACAGACTGACGCGCAGGCACACACATGAGAGGTAACTGCACTAACAGACTGACGCGCAGGCACACACATGAGAGGTAACTGCACTAACTGACTGACGCGCAGGCACACACATGAGAGGTAACTGCACTAACAGACTGACGCGCAGGCACACACATGAGAGGTAACTGCACTAACAGACTGACGCGCAGGCACACACATGAGAGGTAACTGCACTAACAGACTGACGCGCAGGCACACACATGAGAGGTAACTGCACTAACAGACTGACGCGCAGGCACACACATGAGAGGTAACTGCACTAACAGACTGACGCGCAGGCACACACATGAGAGGTAACTGCACTAACAGACTGACGCGCAGGCACACACATGAGAGGTAACTGCACTAACAGACTGACGCGCAGGCACACACATGAGAGGTAACTGCACTAACAGACTGACGCGCAGGCACACACATGAGAGGTAACTGCACTAACAGACTGACGCGCAGGCACACACATGAGAGGTAACTGCACTAACTGACTGACGCGCAGGCACACACATGAGAGGTAACTGCACTAACTGACTGACGCGCAGGCACACACATGAGAGGTAACTGCACTAACAGACTGACGCGCAGGCACACACATGAGAGGTAACTGCACTAACAGACTGACGCGCAGGCACACACATGAGAGGTAACTGCACTAACAGACTGACGCGCAGGCACACACATGAGAGGTAACTGCACTAACAGACTGACGCGCAGGCACACACATGAGAGGTAACTGCACTAACAGACTGACGCGCAGGCACACACATGAGAGGTAACTGCACTAACAGACTGACGCGCAGGCACACACATGAGAGGTAACTGCACTAACAGACTGACGCGCAGGCACACACATGAGAGGTAACTGCACTAACAGACTGACGCGCAGGCACACACATGAGAGGTAACTGCACTAACAGACTGACGCGCAGGCACACACATGAGAGGTAACTGCACTAACAGACTGACGCGCAGGCACACACATGAGAGGTAACTGCACTAACAGATTGACGCGCAGGCACACACATGAGTGGAGCGCACGTCTCGCCAGTCGCCGGTGAGGTGCGCACGGGGGCGGCGCGGCAGGCGCACGCGGCACGTCTGTAGGTCTGCGCTGTTATACTGTATCGATTACATGAGAGATGCTCACAGGTCGCGAGTGCGATCTTAACCAGCTCCGTGTACATAAAACGATATGAAATTTGTTCTAGTAGACATGTCGCGCCTGTCTGCGGGAGCCTTCACACAGTCTACTACGATGATAACATGAAACATCCATGTCATGTAGGCAGGTGCCGGCAGGTGCGAGCAGGACAAGATAATAATCAACAGCACAAACATTTTATTGATAACGAGTAGATTCCGACCGATAAGGAGTAATCCTTAAAAAGTCAGGTCTGATTGATATCGGCGCGTGCCGAGACCATATCAGATGGTTCGCTATGACGTCACTTAACTAACGTGTTGTCGAGTGAAGCGACGTGTAATCACATCACGCGTCGGATTAATATTTCGTGTTTGACACATTAGCACCAGAATTCAATGCCATGGAGACTTTTGGACAGACCTTTGTAAAACGTGTCAATCGAAAACTAGCATCCCTTATGATATGCAGGTCAGTACCACAGTGCCGAACAGGAGGAGAGGCACCTTCGATAACAATACAAAAACAACTGACCCCGTCGTGTGACCGACCCCGTCATGTGACCCCGTCGTGTGAGCCGACCCCGAGGCCCCCAGATTTTTAACCGACTTCCAAAAGGAGGAGGTTCTCAATTCGTCTGTATGTTTTTTTTTTGTATGTTTGTTACGCGATTACTCAAAGAGGGATGGACCGATTTAGAAAATTCTTTTTTTGTTTGATAGGGTATACTTCCGAGGTGGTCCCATATAAATTTTATTAACTTTGCTTGGGTAGTTTTTGAGTTAGCTTCAATAATGCGTATATTTCCCACTTATTTTATGTGGATGATGTGATGGTGTTTTAATAACTTCCTATCACTGTTATTTACATGGCTATATCTACAATTATTGTGCTCAATTATGTATTCGAATTAGTGTGGGGTAGGTTCCACAACTAAAAAGTAAAAAACTTTTTAGCAAAAAATAAAACCGACTTCCAAAACAAAACACTACAAAGTGAAAAATAACTTTAATTTCGGAAGTCGGTGGCAAAAAACGAAAATACAAAACCCAAAACACCGACTACCGAAATTAAAGTTATTTTTCACTTTGTAGTGTTTTGTTTTGGAAGTCGGTTTTATTTTTTGCTAAAAAGTTTTTTGGAAGTTTATTTTTCCTTTTCCACACGGAGTATGGAAAATAAATGAACTAGTGCTAAAGTGATTATTCTCAGGTGATCTGACTGATATGACCTTCATGAGCACGTTAAACACGGTTACTTACTATTTGTTTGATAACGTCCGCGTCGCAGCGAGCGTTGTCATTGTGCATTACTAATGAATGCGCGGCTCAGGTGCGGCGCGTCTGTGACGGCATTAGCTCGTCGGCGTCGGCTCCGAGCAGCTTGCACGGCCAGCGCGCGCCGGTCAGAGGTGAACACTCGTAAGGCACGTCGCTCACACGAGCTAGAGTCGAGGCGGCGTCAAGGCGCGGGGGCACAAGCGGCGCGCCGTATCTACGTTTTCTTTAGGAATAAATGACAGTCATATACTAGAGTTGCGGCACGGGTGAGGTGGCGGCGGCGCGGAGTCGAGTTGGGGGGCTCTGTGTCCGACCGAGACGCCATTTTGACATTTTGTTTCGAAAAAATATAATTGGAATGTGAGAAGGAAGCATTGCCACCCGCGCCTCGACTCTACATAGAGACCACGCCTCGACCGCGACGCGACCTCGCCTCGACAGTGCCGCGACGGCGCCGCGACCTCGCCTCGACTCTACATAGAGACCACGCCTTGACCGTCCCGCGACGCCGCCGTGACCTCACCTCGACTCTACATAGAGACCACGCCTCGACCGTGCCGCGACGCCGACGCGACCTCGCCTCGACTCTACATAGAGACCACGCCTCGACCGTGCCGCGACGCCGCCGTGACCTCACCTCGACTCTACATAGAGACCACGCCTCGACCGTGCCGCAACGCCGCCGCAACCTCGCCTCGACTCTACATAGAGACCACGCCTCGACGCCGCCGCGACCTCGCCTCGACTCTACATAGAGACCACGCCTCGACCGTGCCGCGACCTCACCTCGACTCTACACAGAGACCACGCTTCGACGCCGCCGCGACCTCACCTCGACTCTACATAGAGACCACGCCTCGACGCCGCCGCGACCTCGCCTCGACTCTACATAGAGACCACGCCACGACGCCGCCGCGACCTCGCCTCGACTCTACATAGAGACCACGCCACGACGCCGCCGCGACCTCGCCTCGACTCTACATAGAGACCACGCCTCGACGCCGCCGCGACCTCGCCTCGACTCTACATAGAGACCACGCCACGACGCCGCCGCGACCTCACCTCGACTCTACATAGAGACCACGCCTCGACCGTGCCGCGACCTCACCTCGACTCTACACAGAGACCACGCCTCGACGCCGCCGCGACCTCACCTCGACTCTACACAGAGACCACGCCTCGACGCCGCCGCGACCTCACCTCGACTCTACATAGAGACCACGCCTCGACGCCGCCGCGACCTCACCTCGACTCTACATAGAGACCACGCCTCGACGCCGCCGCGACCTCACCTCGACTCTACATGGAGACCACGCCTCGACGCCGCCGCGACCTCACCTCGACTCTACATAGAGACCACGTCTCGACGCCGCCGCGACCTCACCTCGACTCTACATAGAGACCACGCCTCGACGCCGCCGCGACCTCACCTCGACTCTACATAGAGACCACGCCTCGACGCCGCCGCGACCTTACCTCGACTCTACATAGAGACCACGCCTCGACCGTGCCGCGATGCCGCCGCAACCTGGCCTCGACTCACCATTAGCGACGCGTGTTACACGGTATCCGGAGCGTGCGCCGCGCGAGGACACGGACACAGGGGCAGGCTTGCGCTCCGGCAATCCTGGCGCTGCTATCAACATAGTACATGGCAGAATATGTGTATACATATTATACATCCCTTATGACTCGACTGTACAATGACCGCGGTACAAACTTAGAATAATATCGGCAGCGCAGTTTCAGAATAGTTGTTCCTCACTATGTATCCGTATGATTAAGCACATTGAAGACGTTTATTATTTCTAACTCAATACACATTGTTTCACCGACCAAGTACGTGGTCAAAGTAGCTGGCAAGAGTTGGATCCGGGAGACCCAAGACCGGGTAAAATGGTACGGAAGGGAGGAGCAGCATTCACTCGGCATTGGTTGAGATGGAATACCACCTATTTTTATTCACGAGTGTGGGGCTGAGTTGGTGTTGCCATTGTCACTAATTTTCAATAAGTCTTTGACTTCTAGAGTTTTTCCCTCAAAATGGAAGGTGGCAAAGGTTGTCTCTATACACAAGTCAAATAGTGACGATATGGGTTCTAACTTTAGACCCATATCAAATTTATCTGCCTTTGCTAAAATTTTTGTGTCTCTAATCAGCCCTCACATTCAGAATCACCTAAAGCTGTACCTAAGCGAGGAGCAACATGGCTTCGTGGAGTCTAGATCCACAACTACCAGCCTGTTACATTTCACTGAACTATTAACGAAGGCAATAGACTCAGGTTACCAAGCCAATGTCATATATACCGATTTTAATAAAGCTTTCGATAAGGTTTCACATGGAATATTGATTAGCAAATTACGAGTACGAGCATGTGGCATCACCGGATCGTTGCTCTCATGGTTGAGTTCATATCTCGTGGATAGATCTTTCTATGTGGTCATAAACGGTTTCCAATCTGCCTTACGATACATCTCGTCTGGCGTGCCACAGGGATCTCATTTGGGGCCCGTTTTATTTAATTTTTTTGTTAACGATATTCCCAACTGTTTTCATTATTCTATTATCTTTATGTATGCAGACGACTTAAAATTTGTTGAAATCATTAAATCTATAGATGATGCCACTGCTCTATAAAGCGACCTAGAAAGGCTTGGTGCGATGGTGTCAAACCAACAAAATGCATCTAAATCCAAGTATTTGCTATCATGTTAAATTCACACGAAAATCAAAATCAAAGTTTATTCAAACTAGGCTGAGAATCAGCACTTTTCGAACGTCAAAATTACATAAGACAGTCCCCCAAAACGGCTACCTTTCACCACTTCCTAGTGGTTTAGCTGAGGAGAAGTGGCGCAACAAACTCCCCAGCAGCACAGCTGCCTGTTCAGTTAAAAAAATATTTATATATTCTATACAACACTCCGCAAAATAATATATCTAAGTACATTACGCAACACAAATGTTAAATTTAATTTAATTATTTGCTATAAATCAGCTAGCACACGCCCATATATCAAAAAAAAAAAAAAAAGAAAAAAATCGAAAACTATACTCAAGCAGAAATAAAAATACAAAACTAAAAACGTAAGCAGAACTTTATACTTAAATAAAAAAGCCTCCAGTAATAAAGGGCGTGCCCACTTACATATAGCCGTACATGTAGTCGTAACTCGAAGTCACAAATGATAAACTAGGACCATCAAAGTAAAATAAACAACGAGTTAAATTACTAATAACAAAACAAAACCAAGGTCAGCAAGACGACCAGTCACCACAAGCAGCACCCGTTCACGAGCATAACGCAAAGATCAGCCATTACCCCCCTCGCCATATTTGAGGGAAAGAGACAACCCGACCCCTGACGCTACCGCAATCTGTGACATCTAAGGGAGCATGAGGAACTTGCTGCCGGTTGCTCAGGCAAGAAAACTATGATCAATTGTCGAGGTCACTAGCTAACCACATATTGCAATACCACTCATAAAAAAAAAAAAACATTGAAATGAGTAGATTATAAATAAAAATAAAATGAAAATAAATTGAGCTTTACAGTCAAAGAAAATAAATTATTATATGAACTCATACAAAGAAAAGAAAACATTATCTAATAAACCAAGACTACTATAACGAAGGAGTAAAATTGCTGAACGGGACACAATAAGAGACCTTGGTGTTATGTTTGATCGGAAGTTAACTTTTATTCCACAGATAGACAATATAATAAAAAAATCCTCGAAAATCCTGGGATTTGTTATACGAAATTGTAACCAGTTTGTGTTGTAAAATCAAAATTATGCTTCACAACTCCTCAAACCCAAAAAAAAATACAACTCCTTAATTCGAAACATTAGAATATTGTAGCGTGATCTGGCGTCCACACTATGCCACACATTCGTTGCGTCTAGAACGCGTTCAAAAGCGTTTTCTATGGCACCTGGCGTTTTCTAGCGGAATAACTAAAAAAGTACGTTCGTACAGTAATATTTAGACTGAAATGCTTTAAAATGGTTTGCTAGACAATCGCCGACGCATTAATGACGCAATGTTTGTGTGTAAAGTAATGCACCACAAAATTGACTGCGCACAAATATTGCACACCTTTAATTTCCGTGCCCCCTCAAGAATTCCTCGCAGTGCAATAACACCACTATGCCCACCACAGAGAAGAACAGTTCTAGGCATCAATTCTCCCTATGCAAGGTTATGCAAGGTTGTATAATAATAATTATTAAGTAGAGCTCATTAAAGATGTCTATAGCTACCCGAAATTAGTTATTAAAACCGACCGTGTATAAAAAGTAAATAGTGTATCGTTGTAGAATGTCTTTTACCATTTGATCAATACGGGTAATACTGAATAAGAATCATTAAAAATATAAAAATGGACTTAAGGTCCTTTAGCTTTCACCTACAGAATTGTTGGTGAATCAATAAATAAAATAATAAAAAGGTTTGTAAAATAACTGTGAACGGTCTGCACGCGGGCGCGTGGGGGGGGGGGGGGGGACGGACTGTCGACGTCGGCGCATTAGCACTAGCATCTGCAGGAAACAGATATGTTTAATACTCCCGTGGCTGCGACGGAGAGCGAACGTATAAAGTACGAAGCGATGGATTCACACTTCGCAGAATTTCGTAACTACATTTCATTTGCTAAATGCTAAATGGTACGCATGCGAATGCATACTAACATACAGTATGTGAACCAACAGAGGGCGTTCCCGTTAACCCGCAATAGTATAGCATCCATACATGCTAAAAAAAATATTACCATTCGAAAACAAAATGGTTTTTATTTTTTTTTAATATTAAAATATTCACTAAAAATGCTAAAAATATTCACTAAAATATTCAAAAAAATATAAAAATATTCACTAAAAATAAAAACTAAATTGCGATGTTTCCGTCCTTCAAGTACGCGTGTACAGAGTGTTTCTTTTACGTATCAATTTAACATTTTTAGTGAATATTTTAATATTAAAAAAAAATAAAAACCATTTTGTTTTCGAATGGTAATATTTTTTTTAGCATGTATGGATGCTATACTATTGCGGGTTAACGGGAACGCCCTCTGTTGGTTAACATACTGTATATGAACGTCGCATCTTCGGCATCAGTGCCACCTCTCCCGCAGCGCCGCGTGACGTGTCACTACGACAGGAAGGATTCCGTCCTATGTCGCGTGCGCAGAAGTCGGCGGCTGATCCACGAGAGATAGCTCTCACATAATGTATCGTTGTATGTACTCGAGACACTAGCGCATAGACATTAGCGGGCATTCCAACGTGGGGTGCGACACCGCAGAATAAATAGCGTCTGTACCATAGATATAAGGAGGAAGTTTGATGCTGTTTTTATTGTATATTTGTAAGAGCTGCGAGGTGCGCGAGTGCGCTCACTCGCTCGTCTAATAATATCAGTGTTGACGATCCATCACTGCGCTTGTAGCCGCCGCCCGCATTGCTGAGACTCCTGCAAACATGCCAGTGGCGCGGCACGGCTTTTTGTGTATCTCAATCTGAAATGATGCTCTTGGGCTTTGCTTAATACGCTGGTGGCACGGAGCATGAGCCGGCGGCACGGTCGCCGGCGTTCATATGTTGGTTGGCGACAGTCACTCGCTATTTTTTCTTAATTAATGTTGTCAACTAACACGCCCAGTAAACCTGTGACCTAAATAAATTATAATTATCACTAGAAAATTATTTTTATTATTCACACCACGTCAACGCCTTGGTCACAGGTGAGGACTAAATAAACAGATACGAAGTGAGAGCGCACACCACGTCACCGCCTTGGTTACGGATGAGGACTAAATAAACAGATAAGTGAGAGCGCACACCACGTCACAGCCTTGGTCACCGGTGAGGACTAAATAAACAGGTAAGTCGAGAGGACAGTGACCGATTCGTTTCCAAGCCTCATTCTGCACGGTACCTACCAGGATCACATGTACCACATTGCGCGTTTAGCGATTTAAAAGAATTTCGCGGATTTTGTTCATTTCATTCGCGGATCTGAATTTAATTGGCTTCATGTTGATCTGGATGTGAACATTGAATCTCTTCAATTCGTGAAATTACAGTGAATGAAACAAAAAAAATAAAAATTGTTTTTTTTTTTGTGATGGGTTTGCTCTTGACTCTAGTCTAGGTCAGAGTGACAGAGACAAAGTCGACAATGGAGTGAGCTTACCCAGAAGAAGCCAGTTCACTCTGACTTTGAAAAGTTTAGGGTTGTATGCGTTCGGAAACACAGACGCAGGTAGTGAGTTCCACTCCTTTGCTGTGCGCATTATAAAAGACATTTGGTAGAGCTTAGTGCGAATTGGTGGAATAGCAACCAGGTAGGGATGGTAACTGGCAGTGCGTCTAGATGTCCGATGGTTGAAGGGGGCCGGTGGAATGAGGTCGTGAAGTTCTCGGGCACACTCTCCGAAGTACAATCTGTAGAAGACCGACAAGCAGGCAACCTTGCGGCGATGGGCCAAGCTATGAAGCTTGGCATCCACCAGTTTTACGTCGCCAATGAGCCTCTTAGCTCTGAGTTCCACCGAGTCAAGCGCGGCTAGTTGCTACTTGGCTGATCCATTCCAAAGGTGGCTGCAATACTCCATGCAGGATCGGACTTGCGCTTTGTAAAGGGTTAAAAGCTGTCCAGGCGTAAAGTATCGCTTCACCCTATTTAGGATGCCCAGTTTTTTGGCCGCAGTTTGGTCCTTGTATTCGATGGTGGCGCCGAAGTTGAGACAAGATGTCAACTCCATGCCTAGGAGCTCAAGTCGATCTGTTACAGGAACAGATGTACCCCGAAAAGTAGGAGTTTGGGCGAAACGACTCTTTTTAGCGGTAAAAAGACACGCCTGTGTTTTAGTGGCGTTAAAAGAGACCAAATTATCATCACCCCACTGGGAGTCAAAGCTTAAGGTCAAATCTGTCCGCTCTACCATGGTCTCTCAAGGAACGAACTGCGGCCCCGCTGGTTTTTGCGCTGGACAAGTATCTCTCTGAAACTGTACTGTCATCTGCGTACCCAATAATACCAGGCCGAAGCAGGTCATTGATGTGCAGCAGGAAAAGAGTTGCAGAGAGAACAGACTCCTGAGGAACTCCGGCATCAATAGCCATACGGTCAGAAGAGCAGCCGTCAACAACTACTCTTATCGACCGTTCACTAAGGAAATCTGATATCCAGCTACAAAAATCAGCTGGGATGCCATAAGCAGGAAGCTTGCTGAGCAGAGCAGCATGCCAGACCCTGTCAAAGGCCTTCGAGATGTCAAGCGATACAGCCAGTGCTTCGCCTTGTTTCACGATGGCTTCGCCACAGCAGTGCGTGACATACACAAGAAGATCGCCAGTTGACCGTCCCCGGCGAAAGCCATACAATATACATATTGAAGAAAGCCAAAGTACTTACTAAAACAATGTTATAACTAGGTGGCTATGCCATGCACAACACATTGAAACCCTGATCTCCAAGCTAGGGGTATCCCTGTATCTTAGAGATCAGTGTCCCTCCGCAGCAGTCACTAGCTAATATTTATAATTCATTGGTAAAGTATTTCATAACATAGTTAAATAAAGAAACGACAAAAAAAAATCCCTTACATACAATAAAATATTTACATTATTCTCATTTACAATTTTGTGTGAGTGTGGGGTGAGTGTGTAAGTGTGTATGGGTGGGTATGTGTGTGTGTATGTATGTATGTATGAGCGTGCGTGCGTGTGCGTGCGTGAAGAGTGGGTGTGCGTGTGTGAAGAGGAAGAGGAAGAGTATGTGTAAGTGCAGGTATGTTTAATTTGAAATAAAATGCATAAAATTTTAATGTAGATGGCCTAAAACAAGATCCTCAGTGTTTTGATGAGTCAGTTTTGACAGATATTTTTTAATGCGAGTTTGCATTCATATTTTGTTTTTGAAAACAGTTTTAATTCCTAGTTTAAATAATTATACACTTTTATGCTATTGATATAATACTGGCGCCTGGCAAAAGATGTTCTGTGAGTTTCTAGTGGGAAAATCTTATGCCTATATACTGTTCTAGCAGCAATGTATCAGTTCTGAGAACGGTACCAGTTCCACACTTATTAGTATAACGGATCAACCCCGGCTTCTTGTTGTACCCAAACTGAACCCTCAGCAACTGCATGTACAAAACCCTCCGGAATAGTCCACAACCCGGCTCCACCCCACGGTACATCGTGAGCTTGAGCCGGGTGCCGTACACATCAGCTGGACCAATGGGGACTGGTTCCAGATGCACACAGTACTGCACGTGTGTACAAGTACCGGCGCGACGCGTCGTCGCTCACCTCCCGGCGCGGGCGCCCACAAAGCTTCAGATCACTATAGCACTGCCACTGGTGCCAATGCTGCCACTCGTGTCTGTCGTGCTGCTGGTGACACTGGCGCCGCTCGCGTCTCTTATGGCGTGGTGGCCGGTTGTCAGGTGCGTGAGGGCGCCGCGCGCGCACTGCTGAGCAGTCACCGCGCCGCGATATCTACCGCGCCTTATCTCCATCATCGCTTATCAAATGCAATGGTTAATTAGCAGCAAGAGTCAACATTCAACATGTTGTTATCAGCTAGGGTCAACACGCAACATCTTGCTAGCTCTATGTACTTAAGGGATTTATCTAAACAATGATACGATATTGAGGCATAGACAAAGTGGATAGGAACATTAATGTTTAAGGTTGGTCTGCATAATAAGAGAAGGACATACACCAGCGCAGCAGTGCTGCGAGTGTTACTAGTGGAGGAGCATACCAGCGCAGCAGTGCTGCGAGTGTTACTAGTGGAGGAACACACCAGCGCAGCAGTGCTGCGAGTGTTACTAGTGGAGGAGCATACCAGCGCAGCAGCGCTGCGAGTGTTACTAGTGGAGGAACACACCAGCGCAGCAGTGCTGCGAGTGTTACTAGTGGAGGAGCATACCAGCGCAGCAGTGCTGCGAGTGTTACTAGTGGAGGAACACACCAGCGCAGCAGTGCTGCGAGTGTTACTAGTGGAGGAACACACCAGCGCAGCAGTGCTGCGAGTGTTACTAGTGGAGGAACACACCAGCGCAGCAGTGCTGCGAGTGTTACTAGTGGAGGAACACACCAGCGCAGCAGTGCTGCGAGTGTTACTAGTGGAGGAACACACCAGCGCAGCAGTGCTGCGAGTGTTACTAGTGGAGGAACACACCAGCGCAGCAGTGCTGCGAGTGTTACTAGTGGAGGAGCATACCAGCGCAGCAGTGCTGCGAGTGTTACTAGTGGAGGAACACACCAGCGCAGCAGTGCTGCGAGTGTTACTAGTGGAGGAGCATACCAGCGCAGCAGTGCTGCGAGTGTTACTAGTGGAGGAACACACCAGCGCAGCAGTGCTGCGAGTGTTACTAGTGGAGGAACACACCAGCGCAGCAGTGCTGCGAGTGTTACTAGTGGAGGAGCATACCAGCGCAGCAGTGCTGCGAGTGTTACTAGTGGAGGAACACACCAGCGCAGCAGTGCTGCGAGTGTTACTAGTGGAGGAGCATACCAGCGCAGCAGTGCTGCGGGTGTTACTAGTGGAGGAACACACCAGCGCAGCAGTGCTGCGAGTGTTACTAGTGGAGGAACACACCAGCGCAGCAGTGCTGCGAGTGTTACTAGTGGAGGAGCATACCAGCGCAGCAGTGCTGCGAGTGTTACTAGTGGAGGAACACACCAGCGCAGCAGTGCTGCGAGTGTTACTAGTGGAGGAACACACCAGCGCAGCAGTGCTGCGAGTGTTACTAGTGGAGGAACACACCAGCGCAGCAGTGCTGCGAGTGTTACTAGTGGAGGAACACACCAGCGCAGCAGTGCTGCGAGTGTTACTAGTGGAGGAACACACCAGCGCAGCAGTGCCTGGAGTGTAATAACTGAAGAATTATTATAACACAGATCACAAGTAGGTCAGTTCCTCAGTGGGTGCCCGCGGGGCTGGCAGGAGTGTTAGGTGCAGACGCAGCTCACGTGCAAGGCAAAACTTCTTGTTCGTAAAAATAGGTTGGGGAAAAAGTTTCTTCGCATTTTTTAAGAAAATTCAAAACATTTTTTAATATGTTATTTTATTTTATTTTATTTCTTTTGGGAAAACTTACAGCTAAACAGATACAATAGGTAATAGTTTAAACTATAGGTAATAGTTTAGAATAATATAGTTTATTTACATTTAACTAAAGTATAGGTACCATTTTGTTCGATAACTTTTTGCCATCTTGTAGGTAGGGACATGATCCCATTGCTATAGAAATTTTGGGACTTCTGGTCAAAATACCGCGACAAGTGGTTTTGGCAGTCCTCTCGTGATGTTAACCTGACACTGCCAAAAGAATTCTGAAGAGACCGAAACAGGTGGAAATCTGAAGGTGCAAGGTCAGGACTATACGGCGGATGCATTAACTCCTCCCAGCCAAACTCTCTTAATTTTTGCTGAGTGGCTAAAGATGTGTGAGGTCTAGCGTTATCATGATGAAAAACCACACCCCTTCTGTTGATTAATTCCGGCCGCTTTCTCTCAACTTCTTGCTTTAATCTCATCAGTTGTTCGCAGTAGAGTTCAGAATCGATGGTCCTGCCTGGTGGTAACAGCTCATAATGAATAATGCCCTTCCAATCCCACCACACACACAGCATCACCTTGTTGCGAGTTAACCCGGGTTTCGCCACAGTCTGTGAAGCCTGACGGGCCTTTGACCACGACCTTTTTCGCACGTTCTTATCATACGTGATCCACTTTTCATCACCAGTTATCAGCTTCTTCAAAAATGGTTCGGTTTCATTACGTCGTAATAAAGAATCACAAATGAGTACACGGTTCATTAGGTTTCTTTCAGTGAGCTCGTGAGGTACCCAAATGTCGAGCTTTTTTGTGTACCCAATTTTTTTCAAATGCGCCAAAACTGTATTGTGGTCAATTTCCAGTTCTTCAGCTACGTCGTAACTACTGATATGCCGATCTTGCTCCACTTTTTCAAAAATGGCATCCATTTTATCCGTAATAGGGCGACCAGAGCGACATGCATCTTTAACATCAAAATTTCCGGATTGAAAACGCTCAAACCAAATTTGTGCTACTCTCACAGACACTACACTAGGTCCATAAACATCGCAAATTCTTTCGCGGCTTGCGTTGCATTTTTACCTTTTTTGTAATAAAATTTTAAAATATATCGAATTTCTTCATAAGATTCACTCATCTTGACGGTACGAAAAACAAATGAAAATCACACATTTTCCTAATTTGAATTTGGAATTATGTTCTTTAAAATTTAAACTTTCAATGATACCAAAACCAGCCAGATACAAATAGTATAGCCAAAGAGATTTTATTACAAGTTCATACATACTATATAATGCGAAAAGACTTTTTCCCCAACCTAATATATTCACTGAACATATTGCACTTGCATTATGAACACCTGCCCCTCGACCCTAAGGAAGTTGGGAACACCTGCCCCTCAACCCTAAGGAAGTTGTGAACACCTGTCCCCCGACCCTAAGGAATGCAATATAATATGTATATATGCAATATTGTAGCGTCAAGTCACGTCACTATTACTAATGATTCGCATCGGAAGTGAGTCGCCGCTAACGTAAGGCCGCCGTCGTGACGTCACATGATAATGTCAAAGGGCGCGTCGTGACTTCGTGAGAGGACGACGCGGGCGCGCGGTGGGCGCTGCACGCGGAGAGAAAGCGCGGAGATGCGCCGCCCGGCCGCCGGGAAACATTCTGCGCGGGATGTAGCGCGATCATCTCGCATGCGGTTTCTAAACTATCTTAAATGTATTGATTTATAATATTTATTTATTTACATCTGTGTAATGGTACGTACGTACGCCACAGCAAGCAGCAGCTTGTTCTCGGTAGTTTCGTACACAAGTAGGTCAGTACAGCACGTTGACTAATAGCGTGGGATAGTACGTAGCCAGTGAGTGGCGCACTAGTGGCTCGCTGAGCCCGCGCCACCGGCCGGGCAAGAACCAGCGAGAGGATCGAATGTACCGAGTGTCCAGTCCGCCTGGAGTCCCAGCGTGTGGCGCACTAGTGGCTCACTGAGCCCGCGCCACCGGCCGGGCAAGAACCAGCGAGAGGATCGAATGTACCGAGTGTCCAGTCCGCCTGGAGTCCCAGCGTGTGGCGCACTAGTGGCTCACTGAGCCCGCGCCACCGGCCGGGCAAGAACCAGCGAGAGGATCGAATGTACCGAGTGTCCAGTCCGCCTGGAGTCCCAGCGTGTGGCGCACTAGTGGCTCACTGAGCCCGCGCCACCGGCCGGGCAAGAACCAGCGAGAGGATCGAATGTACCGAGTGTCCAGTCCGCCTGGAGTCCCAGCGTGTGGCGCACTAGTGGCTCGCTGAGCCCGCGCCACCGGCCGGGCAAGAACCAGCGAGAGGATCGAATGTACCGAGTGTCCAGTCCGCCTGGAGTCCCAGCGTGTGGCGCACTAGTGGCTCACTGAGCCCGCGCCACCGGCCGGGCAAGAACCAGCGAGAGGATCGAATGTACCGAGTGTCCAGTCCGCCTGGAGTCCCAGCGTGTGGCGCACTAGTGGCTCACTGAGCCCGCGCCACCGGCCGGGCAAGAACCAGCGAGAGGATCGAATGTACCGAGTGTCCAGTCCGCCTGGAGTCCCAGCGTGTGGCGCACTAGTGGCTCGCTGAGCCCGCGCCACCGGCCGGGCAAGAACCAGCGAGAGGATCGAATGTACCGAGTGTCCAGTCCGCCTGGAGTCCCAGCGTGTGGCGCACTAGTGGCTCACTGAGCCCGCGCCACCGGCCGGGCAAGAACCAGCGAGAGGATCGAATGTACCGAGTGTCCAGTCCGCCTGGAGTCCCAGCGTGTGGCGCACTAGTGGCTCACTGAGCCCGCGCCACCGGCCGGGCAAGAACCAGCGAGAGGATCGAATGTACCGAGTGTCCAGTCCGCCTGGAGTCCCAGCGTGTGGCGCACTAGTGGCTCGCTGAGCCCGCGCCACCGGCCGGGCAAGAACCAGCGAGAGGATCGAATGTACCGAGTGTCCAGTCCGCCTGGAGTCCCAGCGTGTGGCGCACTAGTGGCTCACTGAGCCCGCGCCACCGGCCGGGCAAGAACCAGCGAGAGGATCGAATGTACCGAGTGTCCAGTCCGCCTGGAGTCCCAGCGTGTGGCGCACTAGTGGCTCACTGAGCCCGCGCCACCGGCCGGGCAAGAACCAGCGAGAGGATCGAATGTACCGAGTGTCCAGTCCGCCTGGAGTCCCAGCGTGTGGCGCACTAGTGGCTCACTGAGCCCGCGCCACCGGCCGGGCAAGAACCAGCGAGAGGATCGAATGTACCGAGTGTCCAGTCCGCCTGGAGTCCCAGCGTGTGGCGCACTAGTGGCTCACTGAGCCCGCGCCACCGGCCGGGCAAGAACCAGCGAGAGGATCGAATGTACCGAGTGTCCAGTCCGCCTGGAGTCCCAGCGTGTGGCGCACTAGTGGCTCACTGAGCCCGCGCCACCGGCCGGGCAAGAACCAGCGAGAGGATCGAATGTACCGAGTGTCCAGTCCGCCTGGAGTCCCAGCGAACCATCAGAATTTTGCGATATGCTCAAGCTCAAGTGACTCAAATCGGACAAGCAGACTTATCGCGTCATACGCCGAACTGCCGAAGACAGACGGACAGCCAAACATTGGTGATACAAAGTCACCATTGTACTCCATTAACAGTGCCTTCTTTGGATGAGTGTGTCGTCCTCTTGCTGCGGTGCTAGTCTCCGCGGGTGCGGCGGCCGCATGCGGGGTGACGTCACAGCCCGGACGGCCGCGCTCAGTGCTCCTGGACTACAATTCGCACACCGAGCTCTTAACACCATTCCAAAAGTTTTATGAACACTTACATAAGACATTCGTTATGCATAATTACGTTGCAGCGTCTCATATTCGCTGTCTGTATATTTCAGTGAGTGAGCGGCCACGGAATAGAAGCTCGTTAGAAAGTGTGTCGCGGGCCGCGCGGGGAGATGGCCGCGGAGATACGCTCGCACAGCCTCTCAGATATCGCTCACTGTGCTGTAATGTAGACGATGTACCAGCAACTCGATTTGGATCCGATCTCCGATGGCACCGTGACAGCTGCAGCTGTGACGTGCACGACACTCGCTAGACCGACGCCACTGAGCTCGCACACTAGTGACGTCACAAGCAGATGCACAAACACTGGTGCACTTAGCGCGCATCATCAACTGTATAATCAAATCAAAATCAAAATCAAAAATTATTTATTTCTCCAACATAACTTAGGCTTAACAGATTAGTGATTGGAGCCTCCCTTTAAGCAAGTAATGCCTGTATAGGGAGACTCCGCTCTTCCATACCGAATACTACTTGGATAACAATAAAAATAAGAATAATAAAAATATAATGAAAGTAATACAAAAATACACCATTTGTGTGAGTGTGTGAGCATGTGTGTGAGAGAGTGAGTAAATGTGAGAGTATGTGAGCGCGTGTGAGAATATGTGTGTGTATGTATTTGTGAGTGTGTGTGAGCCTGTTTGTGTGTGAGTATAATATGAGTGCCAAACATGAGATGCGAGGTAAGGACGTGTAACCACATATCCCTTCAACACTTATATTGTTGGACTCCATTTCATGCAACAGTTCAAGTGGACAGCAACCATGCGTCATGATCATCAACTCAAGTTACATGTGATAACAGTGCTTCCGTTTCATTGTAGTTTAAAAGTTTTATCCAATTAATTAAAGATTGTTTGCAGTCATAGTACTGTTTTGTATAAATGTTTATTTCCTTATTTATCCTATTATATAATTGGGCAGAACGTTTTTGTAGTTGTATTCTAGCAAAGCGAGTTCGTGATTGGGGAATTTGCATAATATTGTCCTTTCGTCTTTTTGTTAATTTGGAGGAGTCTAACGGTAAAGTTTTGTGTGTTTTCAAGATGGTCTGCATAATATATAATTTTCTAACAGAGAGCAGGTCACTGATCTGGTATAGTTCACCTGTGGGGAATCTCAATTTCTTAAAATACATAATTTTTATTAAGGCGCGTTGTGCACGCTCAACATCTATGAATTTTGATTTACTAGCCCCTCCTCAAACAGGGATGCAGTACGTCAAAACTGACTGTACTAGAGCAGTATATATTTCATTCAGGAGATTTCTTGGTGAATTGTGGCGAGTATACAAAGTTTTTGGGACGACATGCCGTAAAGAATTAAATAACCAGCTTAGCTTTCTGACTTTACTTGCAACTTGTTCGAGATGTAGGTACCAAGATAACCTTTGGTCAACTACCACTCCTAAGTATTTCGTATGAGTTACTTTATCTATTGTTGGACATTTGCAATTTAGATTATTTATATTGTCACATTGGTGAATGTTTAATTTAAATTGTTCATCAGGCTGGGTACGGTTGTTAATACTAAAACATATAAAGTCGGTTTTAGAGGTGTTCAATGTAAGTAAATTGTTTTTTAACCATTTGGCTATTATAGTCATACCCATCTCAGCAGACTTTGACCTCTTTCCAGGACTTCCCAGAAAAAACAACAGCTGTATCATCGGCATAAGCGAAAATTCTGGCATTTATGATGTTCAAATTACAGAGGTCATTAATATAGGTCAAAAATAATGTTGGACCTAGAACGCTTCCTTGGGGCACGCCATATGATACTTGGGCGTCTTCGCTAATACAGTCACCAACTCTTACTCTCTGTTTTCTATCAGAAAGATAGTTACGAAGGAGGTCCAGCGGGATACCTCTTATTCCAAATTCTTTTTCTAATTTGCTCACCAGGATAATAGCCTACTAGTACTCGTATCTAATCTATGAACATTTGTTTGTGACAAAACTCATTAGTCTCAACAATAATAATAATTACCGTTTACTTCAAGCGCTCCACAGACTAACCTTAACCTAAAACATACATAGGTATTTATTTATTTTTTGAAACATGGAAAACTTACAGCTAAAAAAAACTTAATAAAAAGGAAACAATAGTCAACAGGAAGCCAATTACAAGTCTTCACGTATAGAAATAGACTGAAAATAAGTGAGCAGACAACAACAATACGTAATACATTGTGTTTTGTAAGTGGTTACATATTTGTCTACAACTTTCTGGTTTACATCTAGTCTATGGAGAACAAATTATAAAATTGAAAATGTAATAATCGAAGCAAATATATGAATAAGTGGCTATTTGAAAAAAATGAGACTTAAGCACCTTCTAGCTGACGCCACACTAGTCGTAAAAGGATCCAAGTCATGACGCTTACATATTTCATTGAACTGCTTAACAGCACGCACAATGTAACTATGCTGCCTATAATTCGTAGAAGTATAAGGTACACGTAAGGGTGGATTCAAACGAAGTGATTTACTTGGCACATTACAATAAAATTTAGATAAATAGCTCGGGACTGTCAATGTTATTGTTTAATATCTTTAACAGAAACAGACAGTCGGCAATCTTACGCCTATCTTCAAGTGGCAACAAATGGGACTTTTTACAGAGTCGGAGATAATCAATTATATGGTATGGATTAGGATTATATATTGACAGCAAAATTAATTGGAAGTCACATATTAACCATTTATGTGAAGTATTAGGCAAGTTTGCATATGCACTACACAGATTGAGGAAAGTTACGAACAACTCAACAATCTTAACAGCATACCACGCAACCGTCGCACAGTGTGTTTTTCACCCTAAAAATCGGACATGCCCTTTTTATTCCAATAATAGATGCTCTAACATGTTTGGAATGCGAGAGTAGAACACCCAGAGTTCAATTATATTTAAAACCAAAGTTAAAGTCGTTTTTATTATTTTTCTATGGAAACCAGAAAAACCACAAAAATATTAATATAAAAAAAACTATTGAATAATTCTAATATATTTATGTACAGTATTATAAAACACCATTTCGTCTTTATTTTAAGATAATACTTGTAATTTTAACTGCATTCAAATGGGTGTTATGGATTTTTTAGCTTCATTTCGTAATTTATTTTTATTTTTTTTATCTTAGCGAATATGGATTTTATTTCCTAATGTTGTTATTAATTATATCTTTATCCATTTAAATTCAAAATATCTAATCCATATCTAGTAGGATCTCGAAGATATCGGATTTTGAAAATGACGACCTAGGGTTGACACAAATCCAAAATGACAAAATATTTTCTAAAAAAATACCTAATTGTGAAGAGATGATCGTCATACGTAATAATAACGTTTTGCGCTTTTAGTGTAAGTTAATTAAAATAGAAGTAATTTTTCAAAATATTGTTTTTTTTTTTGAGGTAGTAGTAACCAATACCAAATAACCTATTCTTGTAATAGGTAGGTACTACGTGCAATATGGGTGGGATTAACTTGAACTTTTTCTCTGCATCATCCAAAGTTTGACTAGTAGAAAATTACTTTTATGCCTATAAAATTAAGTCCACCTTAAGCAATTCATTTACATTAACCGCTCAGGTACCGCGCGCGTGTTAATCATTATGCGCGCGGGGCCTGACCGATTAAAGTTTTAAATAAATGAATAAGAAAGACTTAGAAATTCAACAATACCATGAACGTTCTTTTTATTTTGCAATAATTGTAAGTATTTAAGCATAGGTTCCTTCTTCTTAATATATCGGAATATAAATATTGACATTAAAAGTGATTTTAATCTGATGAAGGAGATTATTTGGTAAAGGGAAGGGGTCCGCCCTCGTTAGGTTTCAACTAAAACCCTTTACTGTTAAATAATCTCTGGAGGAACGGGGGTGAGGCACCATGGAGCCGTTAAAGACCCATGGTACCACTTCGCCTCAACAGGAGTTGACCCAACCTGTTGAGGGATGTCTGTCCGGGCTCCGACCGGCTGACTTAATGCAAGGAGAGCAAGAGGGCGCCAACCCTCTTGTTGGTCAGCGAGTGGCAAATGAAGCTGTGGATACCGCCACAGCCGGTGCTCTTCAGTCTCCGAGAGTATCCGCAAATGCGCAAGGAGAACCTTTAACAACTAATTTTACCAAATTAAAAGCGTACCAAATACTTGTCGGCGCTGCTAAAAAACTTGGAAAAAATGTCCGACCCACTGATTTAGATATAAGCGATCGCATTTCAATTATTTTAGAAGCTCTGTCATTACCCTTAACTTACCAAACCAATAAAGACTTGCATAATTTAATCATTAAATTTACATCTAAATGTGAAACATTATACAAAAAATGTAATTATAATTATAATATTTTTATAAGAAAACACAAAAAGTGGCTAAACGAAGATTTTTGTAAACAGTGGTCTTGTGTGATAGCCGAACCTCTTCTTAGTAATTCTATTCTTGAACCTAGTCCCAGTTCTGTCCCAGATTACATTCCAAGCTTTGATTTATGTCCTGATTCTGAACCTGGTCCCAGTCACGTCCTTGATTCATATCCTGTCTCCGCTTCCATCCCCTCTACTGATTCATCTTTGATTCCCGGTTCTGTACCGATGAGTAGATATGATGATCCTATTCTTGAACCTAGTCCCAGTTCTATCCCAGATTACATTTCAAGCATTGATTTATGTCCTGTTTCTGAACCTAGTCCCTTCCATGTCCTTGACTTAGACCTTCCATCTCAATCAATTCCCAATTCGAACTATCCTATCCCTGAACCTGGTCCCAGTCACGTCCTTGATTCATATCCTGTCTCCGTTTCCATCCCCTCTACTGATTCATCATTGATTCCTGGTTCTGTACCGATGAGTAGATATGATGATCTTTCCTTAAGACAGAAACACAGAGCTCGAAAACGCTTGCAGGATTATTTAGAAAATGAGTCCCCTAATAAAGTAATATCAGTCTTTGCGAGCACTGTTGAAGTAGGAGGTAGAAAATTAAAAAAGAGCGTTTCCAAAGACCTAGAATTTATTTTTGATTCATGTGTACAGACTCCAACAAGACCGACAAAAATTGCTTCAAAAATTAGAACGCAACCGACACCTTATTCAGCAGATGAAACACTAGCTATTTATATTGACAGACAGTTTTCAGTAGAGACATACAAATTTTTACAACAAGATTTAAAAGCTCGTGGATTTAACGCCTTCCCTCTATACAGCCAAGTGCTCCAAGCCAAAAAACAATGCTACCCGTTACATCCAGTCCATGTATCTGATACAGAAGCTATTATACCAGTTTCCAGCCTAGTTTCTCATTCTTTCGAAAGACTAGTTCAATCGTATGACGCAACTTTCACTGACTACTGTAATCGAAAAGATACCAATAAATTAAATTGTATTTTTGAAGCATCTTGGGGGTTTGACGGTAGTACAGGCCAATCACTATATAAACAGAACTTTTCCCAAAATGAACATGACGAAAGTTGCCTTTTTGCAACTACTTTTATACCGTTGCAGATCAAAACAACTTGTGGACAAGTTCTGTGGCGTAACCCTACTCCACAATCGTATAGATATTGTCGCCCAATTCACATTCAATATAAAAAAGAAACGACTGATTTAATAATGGCTGAAAAACTATTAATACAAAATCAAATTGACCAATTAGACAGATTTGATACTAAAACTTTAAGTGGTCAAACTATATCTACAGAGTTTAAACTATATTTGACAATAATAGATGGTAAAGTCTTAAATATTATTACTAATACAATGTCTCAACTTCGGTGCCCTTTTTGTAAAGCGACTTCTAAAGAATTTAATAATTTAGAGTCTGTGTATTTAAAACCTGTCGATCAAAACCTTTTAAGATATGGCATAAGTCCGTTGCACGCCTGGATTCGTGTTTTGGAATTTTTATTACATTTAGGTTATAAAATTATTGTAAAGAAATGGAGAGTACCTAAAAGTTCCCCGGAAGGTGTTCTTGTCAATGAGAATAAAAAAAAAATTCAGGACGAAATCCGCAGTAAATTAGGGCTGCTCGTAGATGTGGTTAAGCCTAATACGGGTACGACTAATGACGGAAATACTGCAAGGATGGCCCTGTCTAATAAGTGTCGTACAGTATTTGCTGAAATTTTAGGACTACAACAATGGCTTTTGGATGACTTACATGTCATACTAGTAGTTTTATCAAGTGGATTACCTGTTAATGCAGATAAATTTGATGAATTTTGTAAATTATTGGCCAAAAAATACGTAGAAGAGTATTCGTGGTATCCAATGACCGTAACTCTACATAAAATACTTGTGCACGGCAAAGCTATCATAAAAAACTCTGCACTACCCATAGGATTGTTATCTGAGCAAGCTGGGGAAGCACGTAATAAATTTTGGAGGCACGACCGCGAGCACCACACAAGAAAATCAGATAGAGAAAAAACAATTTTAGACCTTTTCCATCGAGCACTTGAATCCTCTGACCCCTTTATATCGAATATAAGGCTTAATAAAAGATTAAATAAGCTTAAGCGTCAACCTCTTCCACCCCAAGCCCTCATATTGTTAGAGCCTTTTGAAGTTCCAACGGACGAAGAAGAAGCTGATCCTGAGGAAAATACAACCACTATGGAGAATGACCTCCCAGATAATTTTGAAATGTTATCTGAAGATGTGGATTTTGATGATTCGTAGTCTTCTGGGTTGTCCGATACTGTACAAGAATCAGATATTTGCACTTATTTTTTTACACCTTTCTGTATCTCAGACAATATCTATTGCATTGATCTAGAAATATAATTCTTAAAATACAAATAATAATTATTTACTTTTAACAAAAAGTAAAACCGCCTTCAAAACCCATAAAATAAACTTATAATAGATACGGTTTAGGAAGTCGGTGGCAGTTTTTCCTCAATTAAACTATAATAGTTTATTTTATGGGTTTTTGAAGACGGTTTTACTTTTTTGATAAAAGTTTTATTATTTCTTAATTTTTAGTACCGAAAAAAAAGTAATCTTCGATTTACAACAATCATAATAATTGATTTACACTCACAACTAAAATTAAATAAAATGCAGATGTAACAATAATACAGCACCTACACCCTTTACTGTATTATTGTTACATCTGCTTAAACATTTACAGTGTACAGGCGTTATGTTATTTTATGGAAGGGTGTAAACAAGGCATAGTCGTACGATTAAAGGAATCGCGGGCAATTTGCTGTAAGTTATTGAAGAGTTCCGTTGTCTGTCTCCGAAACTCTTCATCAGATCTTTACTAAATTTGTGTGGTACCATTTCAAAGTGAACTTCTTTCAAACAAAAAAAGAATTTTGCAAATCCGTTTACAAATGACGGAGTTATGCCCGAACATAAAAACATAATGTAAACATCCGAATTCAAAACCTCCTCCTTTTTTGAAGTCGGTAAATAATAAATAGGTAGCATAGCAAAAAGCGTAACAATCAATAAATTAGGGTAATCGCTACCTATGCAATCCGAATTTCTCAAAATATTTCTACAAAGTTTATTTTCCAAGAGAGGCAACCCTAAAATCATAGAAATTCTATGAGAACTTTAGAAGCATGTTTCTCCGAGATCCTACTGGATATGGACACGATTATTTTTTTGGGGTTTAATTGTATCTTAGTCAATGTAATGAGTTTAAAATAAAATCCATATTCGTTTGGATTTATCATAAAAAAAATAAAATCTTAAATTAAAAAAAAAGCTGATACTGGGTTTCCTTGCGGAGTTAAAGTCTTGTAAGTATAGTCAAAAAATGCCTAAAATATACCGTTAGTTGTGTATTGTAACAGAAATAAGAGAAACTTTTCCTGAGACGAGATATTTTCAGATTTATCAAAATACCTAAAAATATCAAAATGGCTCTAACTTTGGTTCTAAGTATATTTGACCTCCGGGTGTTCTACTCTCGCATTTCAAACAGTTTTCAGCATCTATTAATGAAATAAAAAGGGCATGTCCGATTTTTAGGGCAAAAAACACACTGTGCGTCGTTAGTTCAACCCTTAGATATGGCATAATATTCTGGGGGAATAATACAGATAAAGAACGTGCATTCATTTCTCAAAAGCGCTGTCTCAGGTCCATGTGTAGTCTACACCAAACTGACTCCTGTGAGTCATTCTTCAGATATTTGAGAATACTAACAGTGCTGAGTCTTTACATATTTGAAACTGCAGTATTTGTGAGTTCTATATGTAAATATCGTACACGAGTAAGGCATAGGGATACATTATGCACAGTAGCCAGCAAGACCCATTTTACTATGAAAGCATCTTTTGCACAGCTCTACGTATATATAATAATATCCCAATTTCGATTAGAAACATAAAAAAGTTTAAACAGAAACTTAGTGGAGAAACTACCGTAAACGATTTCTTGTCTGATAAATTACTGGCACAATACAGTCTACCTCAGTCATGATGCGTACACAATACAGTCTACCTCAGTCATGATGCGTACACAATACAGTGTACCTCAGTCATGATGCGTACACAATACAGTGTACCTCAGTCATGATGCGTACACAATACAGTCTACCTCAGTCATGATGCGTACACAATACAGTCTACCTCAGTCATGATGCGTACACAATACAGTCTACCTCAGTCATGATGCGTACACAATACAGTCTACCTCAGTCATTATGCGTACACAATACAGTCTACCTCAGTCATGATGCGTACACAATACAGTGTACCTCAGTCATGATGCGTACACAATACAGTCTACCTCTTTTTTTCATTTTAAACAATGGTTACATTTATATATATGTTTTTTTTTTTTAATTATTACACCTTCTTATTAATTTTTACATTATTTAATTTATATTACTTTATGACATTTAATTTTCCGACATTATTTAATTGTTATATTATTATTATTATTTTAATTTTCCATTGATAAATTGTTTCTTGTTGACATTGTATGCCTACACGGCGGATCACAGCTGATCTTTTTATTATAAGGCCATCTGTCAAAGAGAATATAACCACATAGTCTTTGCCATCATTTATGTACCTACCTATGATTCACAATAAAGATTATAAATATGAAAAAAATTAAAATATGAAAAAAAAAATGAATCTTTTGATGGTAGCAAAGTCTCTGGATATTTTCAATGCGGTCGGTGTACTGATGATAACGTGGATTCCAAATCTGAGATGCATACTCAAGGTGACTTCTAACAAAAGTGCAGTACAATATTTTTTGTGTTATTGCATCTAAAAAGCATTTAGAAAGACGCATTATATACCCAAGCAGTTTAAAGGCTTTTTTGACAATGGCGTCAATGTGTCTGTCAAAGATTAACTTACTATCTTGGTGGATGCCCAAGTCACGAACAGTATCGCGAAGAAATGGTAGGCCGCCACTTATTATCCAGTCTCAGCGACGCTTTATATTGGTGAATATGAAACGAATGGGTTCATACCTACAAGACGATTTGCTGAAGAATATGTTACGTCATTGTGTACTGTTCGCCGTGCACTCCATGCCGAAGGCCTCCGTCATTGAATATCAGCGAAAAAACCGCAAAGGCATAAGGAGGAACGGTTGCGTTTTGCTCGTGAATATTTAGACTTTGATTGGGAGACTACTGTATTTACTGACGAGAAGACATTCAGGTCGTGTTAAAAAGGAAGACTTCATTTGTGGCGCAGAGACAATACACGTTGGTCTGACTGTAATATTATAAATAATACGGAGTCAGGAAGAGTTAGTATGAATATGTGGGGGTGGATTTATAGCAACGCGGGCCAACAGCTCCGATCACGTCGAGGTGTTGAGCGATATAATGCTACCTCCTGTTCGCAATGTTTATCCAGTGGATGCAATTGGTGACTTTTATTTGGTTTAGTGAGCATTCGCATGTTAAAGTTATTCCGTGGCCAGCGCGATCCGAAAAATAATTATATTATTAAATGCTATCAGGGGAATTCAGGGGATACTGGCCATAATAGTAATATGTTAGTAATCGTAAGATTATAGGATTGAGGTTTAGTTTCAATCTTCTTTTCTTTTAGAAAACGAATAAATTAAGCTATAACTTCAATAAACCAAAAACATAGAACAAACAAACATCATATTTTAGTAGCAACCAAATATTATTTACGAACAAATTTGGTATTTTATTTATTACAAAGTTTGGAATATGTTTATGTTTTTAAGGTTATTATCAATATCTCAATTAAAGTTCCTATGAAAAATAGTGCTTTTTTTAAATTAAATTGCCTATTATACTTTATTTTTACCCTCTATACCCTATTGTCATTGTATTAACGAAACTCAATAAATAATAACGAAAAAACAAAAAGAGTCGAACACACACAATAACAGCCAGCCACTCATGTGAACCTGCCATCGCTGCTTGTAATTTGCTCTTCGAATTTTAGCATTGCTTTTAAATAAGGCTATGGCTGATAATTTATTAAGAAAAAAACAAGTATATACGTAGGAAGTTGCAGGTATCTTTATTTAGTGTTGACCACACATGCATCTGACCAACCAACAACGCGCTTTCGTAGTTATACCACAGTCTAAAAATCATATTTTATACTGTGGTTATACTGTGTGCGCGTTACTGTCTGGATTAAAACATCATACACAGAAATACGCACAGATTTGGCGTACAGGCCAAAATGATCATGCCGGTGGCAGTCCACTTATGATCGTTGATTGTACCTTGCAGCCGGAGTGCGGGTCGCTGAGCCCTTGTCACCGTCGGCGTTCCAGCTGTGTTAGAACCCAATGGCTTGTAAGATGGCTTAGCACATGATGGTGGCAAGAGATCGGACGGCATGTCTTTATTTCCATGGAAGGTGGGTAGACCTTTAGTGTGGCGTCATCCTATCTTCCTGGCACAGCGTGCTGTGCTGGCGCTGCTGCTGCGGCTGCGGAAAACCTCAAGCGGCGGAAGTTACCTTATCGGTAACTACCTATATATATTTTAGCCGTTTGGGGTTGAAGCCCTCGGGCCGTGGGGTCCGAGTGCTCATGGTTTGTTCAACGAAATCTCCAAACGGCTGGTTGACACTTCCCGTAATCTCTCCCGAGGCAATGGCGCTAGACTGTTGTGTACATACATTATCAGTTGACAGCGATGTGGAGGATTTAGTTTTTTAATAGT
This sequence comes from Dicycla oo, assembly GCA_948252095.1. Lineage (NCBI taxonomy): Eukaryota > Metazoa > Arthropoda > Insecta > Lepidoptera > Noctuidae > Dicycla > Dicycla oo. Next base: position 228,704 of record OX411729.1, read on the forward strand.
TTTAGTTAGGTTAGAATATTATATTGTTAACTTAATTACCTATTAATTTTTAAAATAAACTTATATTAATAAAAGTAATAATAATGTATATTGTAGCATCAAACGATTCTTGTGTCTACCAACCAATACATCGAGTAACTATGACATTAGTCAGTAGCTACCTATACATCAAGTAACTATGACATTAGTCAGTAGCTACAAGGACAACACTAGGAAACATGCCACAGAAGGGCGCACAGTATTTTATTTTATCTCAAAATGACCACCTCCCTGATTATTAGTGAATCAGATAGAGCTTTTTATTCTAATTGCGAGAGTAAAACTCCCACGAATCCATCTTAACTAGTTTAGGAGATATCCGGGGGTAAAACTTTTTACCCATATTTTGAAAAAATAATTAAAAAAATATTAAAAAAATTATTTCATCTAAACTTTTACAGTTGCTTTATTTTTTTAGCTACATTTTAAAAGGTCTTGTTTTTATCTATTTTACGAGTCCTTTATGGCTGCTCTAGACCTCGTAGGAACCGAGAAATCAGCGATTTTGTGATTTTTCGTTTTTATTTTTTTTTGCCCATGTTCCTCAGTATTAGAATCTGCAATTTACTTTAAAAAAGAGGTAATAAGGTAGACTACCAACACAAAAAAAAACAACAATTAATTCCGTGGAATCTCGGAAACGCTATGTGAACGCTATGTGAACGAGGCGCGCGGGGGGGCCCGGCGCGGGATGAAGAGTGAAGGGGGATAGCTGCAGCGCGCCGGCGGGGACGCGCGTGCGCCCGCCAGAGCCATCATCGCCACGGGACCGTGTATACGCATCGAACGTAAAAGCGCGGCTAGCCCTCCAGTTGTACCTATACTTATATACTAAATTTGTAACCGAGAATTAAACGTTGAAGTATTAATTGTAAAAACGTGGTTGTTATTGGTGGCTCTCACTACCATCCCAAACATACTAAGATTTACCCGAACTTATCCGAACCCGGGGTAATTACCCGCAAATTTTTTTAAGACGTATTTTTTATATTTTTTACTTTATAAATATAGTAGAATTCTTTTGGCTTGTGATTTGAAAATAATTGTGCTTAAACATCATTTGCGTTAAACAAACTATCTTCGTTGTAAAGAAGTGTTGTAAACTCATTTTCTTCACTCTCGGTACATGCAGTTTCTTCTTCGACATCACTGTTATCTTCATTTAAACATTCAGAATTTGTCCGGTTGTAACATTTCTATAACAGCTTCTGGCAGTGGCATTCTCCTTCGGTTACTTAGGCGTTGTTTTAGCCGTATCGCTGATATGACAGGGTCGGATGACTCAAGCGCCCTGTGGAATAAGTCCATCATAGTATGAACCCTAGAATCTTTCCGGCTGTGATGTTCCCTATCCTGACGCCAAAATTTATTCTTCGACTCTCCAGCCTGTTCAGAGAGTAGTCCTATGGGTAGCGCTGAATTCTCTATAATTTTTTCTCCGTGAATTAAGATTTTATGTATAGTAGTAGTCATAGGGTGCCAGTTGTATTTCTCTACATACTTATAAGCCACATTTTTACAAAATGTACCGAATTTTTTTGCGTCTATTGGTAATCCCGAATTGATGGCTATTAAAATTACATTTAGGTCATCGACGAGCCATTTTTCAATGCCAAGTATATTAGCAAACGTTTGGCGGCTTTGTTCACTTTTGAATACTCGCCGAGCCGTATTGCCGTCATTTGAGGTGCCTGAATTAGGTTTAACAACGTCTACCAATAGACTCATACTTTCCTTAATTTGGTTTTGGATTTCTTTTTTTCTTTCTGCAGTAATTTGTCCCAGATCAGAATTTTTCTTTACTCGCCACTGTCTGACTCTTGGGTCATTTTTATATCCCAAGTGCAGCAAGAATTCCAGGCATCTTATATACGCATGTAAAGGACTCATGCCGTTTTTCAGTGCCGCTTCCTCTGTAATTGGTATTGAAAAAGCAAGGTCTAGGTTATTGAAATTCGTGGAGGTCAGTTTGCAAATAGCACATCTTAATTGGGAAGACGTGTTGTTTATTATATTAAAAACTTTTCCATCAATTAAGCTCAGCGTTAAATTACAGTTTGTGAAGACAATAAATCCTTTTGATGTAAGTGTTGTAATAAGAGTCAAAAGCCTTATTTGTTCCTCTATATATTCTTTTTCAGACAGTATTCTTTCTTGCGTCTCTTTTCTATATTGGATGTGAAGAGGCCTACAAGAACGAAATGCCTGTAGGGCTGGATTTAACCATATTAAACTGTTTTTGCCTCCGCATTCTTGAATTTTCAATGGTACCAAAGTTGTAGCAATTATTGACTTTTCGTCAAAATCGGGGTCACCAGAATGTTCTCCAAATTCCTGTCTGTATACAGATTGCCCAGTACTTCCATCAAACGTTTGCTAATATACTTGGCATTGAAAAATGGCTCGTCGATGACCTAAATGTAATTTTAATAGCCATCAATTCGGGATTACCAATAGACGCAAAAAAATTCGGTACATTTTGTAAAAATGTGGCTTATAAGTATGTAGAGAAATACAACTGGCACCCTATGACTACTACTATACATAAAATCTTAATTCACGGAGAAAAAATTATAGAAAATTCAGCGCTACCCATAGGACTACTCTCTGAACAGGCTGGAGAGTCGAGGAATAAATTTTGGCGTCAGGATAGGGAACATCACAGCCGGAAAGATTCTAGGGTTCATACTATGATGGATTTATTCCACAGGGCGCTTGAGTCATCCGACCCTGTCATATCAGCGATACGGCTAAAACAACGCCTAAGTAACCGAAGGAGAATGCCACTGCCAGAAGCTGTTATAGAAATGTTACAACCGGACAATTCTGAATGTTTAAATGAAGGTAACAGTGATGTCGAAGAAGAAACTGCATGTACCGAGAGTGAAGAAAATGAGTTTACAACACTTCTTTACAACGAAGATAGTTTATTTAACGCAGATGATGTTTAAGCACAATTATTATCAAAACACAAGCCAAAAGAATTCTACTATATTTATAAAGTAAAAAATACGTCTTAAAAAAATTTGCGGGTAATTACCCCGGGTTCGGATAAGTTCGGGTAAATCTTAGTATTTCCGAGATTCCACGGAATTAATTGTTGTTTTTTTTTTGTGTTGGTAGTCTACCTTATTACCTCTTTTTTAAAGTAAATTGCAGATTCTAATACTGAGGAACATGGGCAAAAAAAAATAAAAACGAAAATCACAAAATCGCTGATTTCTCGGTTCCTACGAGGTCTAGAACAGCCATAAAGGACTCGTAAAATAGATAAAAACAAGACCTTTTAAAATGTAGCTAAAAAAATAAAGCAACTGTAAAAGTTTAGATGAAATAATTTTTTAAATATTTTTTTAATTATTTTTTCAAAATATGGGTAAAAAGTTTTACCCCCGGATATCTCCTAAACTAGTTAAGATGGATTCGTGGGAGTTTTACTCTCGCAATTAGAACAAAAAGCTCTATCTGATTCACAAATAATCAGGGAGGTGGTCATTTTGAGATAAAATAAAATACTGTGGGGCGGAAGCCTAATCTATACGCAGCAACGGGTTTAACAAGAGACTGCTGATATCAATGACTCTCGTAGTTTAATATAAAAACCTGGTGCACTGCAGTTTTTCTAAAAATGTAAATACAAAACAGAAGTGATGACACGCAATGCCAACGTACATACTATACTATACTATACTAAGCGTACATACTATGCTAATGTTTAGGGACAGATTCTCGTAGAGGTGAAGTACGTGGCGACATTGTCCAGTAGGGCCTGTGCGGGCGCGCCGCACGGCTGTGACGTCACCAAAGATAACCAAACTTCATTAATACTTATCAACGAACATAACGAACTAACTGAGAACCGTAATAGCTGCAAATTACTGTAATTTGTACTTTCTAACAACACGGACTTTCTGACATTAATGCAGTCAAATAGCAGTTTCGACACGAGTGTTGGTTCGATCCGGCTGTCTATCCATGTGTTACAGGCTGACGTCTCCGCGACACTGTCGGCGTGCGAGATATAGTGTGCAGTTCGATCCGGCTGTCTATGCGTGTGTTACAGGCTGACGTCTCGTCCGCGACATTGTCAGCGTGCGAGATGTAGTGTGCAGTTCGCGTCACCTAACTTTGTGAAGGCTTTCCGATACGCATGGCATGCCACGAGTCACTTGTAGCCTACATGACGCGAACTCTGATTGCAGTTGACCTCACGCAGCTTTTGTTCGGGTTTAGTTAGACCTCGCGCTAGTGATAGTTAGGTCATATGACTTAGTATTGGACAGCGAGCGCGCAGCGAGCGGCGGCTGGCGCGGGGCAACGCGCCGCCGCGCCGCGGAGCCACTCTCTTTGAGCTAACGCGAGGCTATCGGCGCGCTCCCAGGACTGACACACCGCATTACATAACCACGCGCGACACGAGCCGTGCTCCAAGCGTAGACCACGTTTGACGACGAGCTAGTCTCGTGGTTGCGTCGCCTTGTGTTGCTTTGACGAGAGCGTGGAGCCCTGAGTGTCCGCCTGCGGCCCGCAGTGCCGCTCAACTGATGGCAGATAACACAGACAATGATGGCAGCCTCCTCCCCCGCCAGCCGCGCGCCCCCTCGCGCACCTTGCCGATGTGTTTATATGCACTGTCGCCAAGCAGCACATACACAATCACACCGTGGTGTTCATTCTTGAATCGCTATGTTATGACGAGCGTGCGACCGCTCCCAGGGGTTACTGCGGCGGCCAGTGGTGGCGGCGGCGGTGGCTGTGCGCGGAGCTCGGCCCATAGTTTCACCGCGTGGAGAAACTGGCGCGTTTCACTGTGTGACACAGGTGGCACTGCCTATTCCTGACGTCGGCGTCGCGTCGCCGCACGACACCACGCACGCCCGACACCGCCGTGGGACCTAACTGACCATTCTTCTAGAATCGTCACTCCGATACAACGTATCGCCGCACGCAGCAACTTGAGCAGGTGCCGGCACGATGCTGCACACTCCGATACAACGTATCGCCGCACGCAGCAACTTGAGCAGGTGCCGGCACGATGCTGCACACTCCGATACAACGTATCGCCGCACGCAGCAACTTGAGCAGGTGCTGGCACGATGCTGCACACTCCGATACAACGTATCGCCGCACGCAGCAACTTGAGCAGGTGCCGGCACGATGCTGCACACTCCGATACAACGTATCGCCGCACGCAGCAACTTGAGCAGGTGCCGGCACGATGCTGCACACTCCGATACAACGTATCGCCGCACGCAGCAACTTGAGCAGGTGCCGGCACGATGCTGCACACTCCGATACAACGTATCGCCGCACGCAGCAACTTGAGCAGGTGCCGGCACGATGCTGCACACTCCGATACAACGTATCGCCGCACGCAGCAACTTGAGCAGGTGCCGGCACGATGCTGCACACTCCGATACAACGTATCGCCGCACGCAGCAACTTGAGCAGGTGCCGGCACGATGCTGCACACTCCGATACAACGTATCGCCGCACGCAGCAACTTGAGCAGGTGCCGGCACGATGCTGCACACTCCGATACAACGTATCGCCGCACGCAGCAACTTGAGCAGGTGCCGGCACGATGCTGCACACTCCGATACAACGTATCGCCGCATCCTGGACGTGCTCTATTTTGATATTATTTGCCACAACTATTTTCATTTTCATCACATTCATTTAGTTTATCAGTTTTGTAGACTGTTTAAAGTACCACTCTGATAGGCTCCAATATATCACTAACTGTCAGATGTGTAGTTTTAATTACATAGATAATTCAAACTCATTAGTTTAAAAAATATTGGCATTGGTTCAACCCTTACTTTTGCTCTACTTGGCATTGGTTCTACCCTTACTTTTCCTCTACTTGGCAATGGTTCTACCCTTACTTTTCCTCTACTTGGCAATGGTTCTACCCTTACTTTTCCTCTACTTGGCAATGGTTCTACCCTTACTTTTCCTCTACTTGGCATTGGTTCTACCCAAACTTTTCCTCTACTTGGCAATGGTTCTACCCTTACTTTTGCTCTACTTGGCATTGGTTCTACCCTTACTTTTCCTCTACTTGGCAATGGTTCTACCCTTACTTTTCCTCTACTTGGCAATGGTTCTACCCTTACTTTTCCTCTACTTGGCAATGGTTCTACCCTTACTTTTCCTCTACTTGGCATTGGTTCTACCCAAACTTTTCCTCTACTTGGCAATGGTTCTACCCTTACTTTTCCTCTACTTGGCATTGGTTCTACCCAAACTTTTCCTCTACTTGGCAATGGTTCTACCCTTACTTTTCCTCTACTTGGCAATGGTTCTACCCTTACTTTTCCTCTACTTGGCAATGGTTCTACCCTAACTTTTCCTCTACTTGGCATTGGTTCTACCCTAACTTTTCCTCTACTTGGCATTGGTTCTACCCTAACTTTTCCTCTACTTGGCATTGGTTCTACCCTAACTTTTCCTCTACTTGGCATTGGTTCTACCCTAACTTTTCCTCTACTTGGCAATGGTTCTACCCTAACTTTTCCTCTACTTGGCATTGGTTCTACCCTAACTTTTCCTCTACTTGGCATTGGTTCTACCCTTACTTTTGCTCTACTTAGCATTGGTTCTACCCTAACTTTTCCTCTACTTGGCAATGGTTCTACCCTAACTTTTCCTCTACTTGGCAATGGTTCTACCCTTCATTTCACAGTGAGTACCTATAACCAAACTTCAGTTCGTTTATTTTATGTTTGTTTTAATAATAAACTATATCTACATTATACTCGTATTAGGGATTCGTATTAAAATTGTGGGTGTTTGGCTATTATCTTTGATGAGCGATGCGCTGACAATTATTGTCGAAGATATAACGTAAAGATGGTCGCGTCACACACTAAAGCGGTGAACTTTTCCAACGTTCTGAAGGTTGCAAGGACGAGTTTTGTTTCAAATGAGCCCGACCGCGACGGCACAGATTAATGCAGATGGGACACATGAGTAAGTTACATTGTGAGCAGTAGCTATAGTACAATACTGCTTACAATGTAACTTAATCATTTTCGATAGTTTATAAATCTATCCATGTCAAACAAAACCGGTGCCAAAAACGAGCATACAAATATACAAATCCAAAGACACCGACTTCTCTCTTATTTTTGAAAGGCGGTTGTTCTTTTTAGTAAAAAAGTTTTTGAACACGTTCTGTGCCAGAAGCCCTCCAGGTTGGTTCACTCAAGTCGCATTTGGGATGCCGGGAGCCCTCCAGGTTGGTTCAATCAAGTCAAGTCGCATTTGAGATGCCGGCAGCCCTCCAGGTTGGTTCACTCAAGTCACATTTGGGATGCCGGGAGCCCTCCAGGTTGGTTCAATCAAGTCAAGTCGCATTTGAGATGCCGGCAGCCCTCCAGGTTGGTTCACTCAAGTCACATTTGGGATGCCGGGAGCCCTCCAGGTTGGTTCAATCAAGTCAAGTCGCATTTGAGATGCCGGCAGCCCTCCAGGTTGGTTCACTCAAGTCGCATTTGGGATGCCGGGAGCCCTCCAGGTTGGTTCACTCAAGTCGCATTTGGGATGCCGGGAGCCCTCCAGGTTGGTTCACTCAAGTCGCATTTGGGATGCCGGGAGCCCTCCAGGTTGGTTCACTCAAGTCGCATTTGGGATGCCGGGAGCCCTCCAGGTTGGTTCACTCAAGTCGCATTTGGGATGCCGGGAACCCTCCAGGTTGGTTCACTCAAGTCGCATTTGGGATGCCGGGAGCCCTCCAGGTTGGTTCAATCAAGTCAAGTCGCATTTGAGATGCCGGCAGCCCTCCAGGTTGGTTCACTCAAGTCACATTTGGGATGCCGGGAGCCCTCCAGGTTGGTTCACTCAAGTCAAGTCGCATCTGAGATGCCGGCAGCCCTCCAGGTTGGTTCACTCAAGTCACATTTGGGACGCCGGGGGCCCTTTAGGTTGGTTCACTCAAGTCAAGTCGCATCTGAGATGCCGGCAGCCCTCCAGGTTGGTTCACTCAAGTCGCATTTGGGATGCCGGGAGCCCTCCAGGTTTGTTCACTGAGTCACAATTGGGATGCCGGGAGCCCTCCAGGTTGGTTCACTCAAGTCGCATTTGGTATGCCGGGAGCCCTCCATGTTGGTTCACTCAAGTCGCATTTGGGATGCCGGGAGCCCTCCAGGTTGGTTCACTGAGTCACAATTGGGATGCCGGGAGCACTCCAGGTTGGTTCACTCAAGTCGCATTTGGTATGCCGGGAGCCCTCCAGGTTGGTTCACTCAAGTCACATTTGGGATGCCGGGAGCCCTCCAGGTTGGTTCACTCAAGTCACATTTGGGATGCCGGGAGCCCTCCAGGTTGGTTCACTCAAGTCACATTTGGGATGCCGGGAGCCCTCCAGGTTGGTTCACTCAAGTCACATTTGGGATGCCGGGAGCCCTCCAGATTGGTTCACTCAAGTCACATTTGGGATGCCGGGAGCCCTCCAGATTGGTTCACTCAAGTCACATTTGGGATGCCGGGAGCCCTCCAGATTGGTTCACTCAAGTCACATTTGGGATGCCGGGAGCCCTCCAGATTGGTTCACTCAAGTCACATTTGGGATGCCGGGAGCCCTCCAGATTGGTTCACTCAAGTCACATTTGGGATGCCGGGAGCCCTCCATGTTGGTTCACTCAAGTCGCATTTGGGATGCCGGGAGCCCTCCAGGTTGGTTCACTGAGTCACAATTGGGATGCCGGGAGCACTCCAGGTTGGTTCACTCAAGTCGCATTTGGTATGCCGGGAGCCCTCCAGGTTGGTTCACTCAAGTCACATTTGGGATGCCGGGAGCCCTCCAGGTTGGTTCACTCAAGTCACATTTGGGATGCCGGGAGCCCTCCAGGTTGGTTCACTCAAGTCACATTTGGGATGCCGGGAGCCCTCCAGATTGGTTCACTCAAGTCACATTTGGGATGCCGGGAGCCCTCCAGATTGGTTCACTCAAGTCACATTTGGGATGCCGGGAGCCCTCCAGATTGGTTCACTCAAGTCACATTTGGGATGCCGGGAGCCCTCCAGATTGGTTCACTCAAGTCACATTTGGGATGCCGGGAGCCCTCCAGATTGGTTCACTCAAGTCACATTTGGGATGCCGGGAGCCCTCCATGTTGGTTCACTCAAGTCGCATTTGGGATGCCGGGAGCCCTCCAGGTTGGTTCACTGAGTCACAATTGGGATGCCGGGAGCACTCCAGGTTGGTTCACTCAAGTCGCATTTGGTATGCCGGGAGCCCTCCAGGTTGGTTCACTCAAGTCTCATTTGGGATGCCGGGAGCCCTCCAGGTTGGTTCACTCAAGTCACATTTGGGATGCCGGGAGCCCTCCAGGTTGGTTCACTCAAGTCACATTTGGGATGCCGGGAGCCCTCCAGATTGGTTCACTCAAGTCACATTTGGGATGCCGGGAGCCCTCCAGATTGGTTCACTCAAGTCACATTTGGGATGCCGGGAGCCCTCCAGGTTGGTTCACTGAGTCACAATTGGGATGCCGGGAGCACTCCAGGTTGGTTCACTCAAGTCGCATTTGGTATGCCGGGAGCCCTCCAGGTTGGTTCACTCAAGTCACATTTGGGATGCCGGGAGCCCTCCAGGTTGGTTCACTCAAGTCACATTTGGGATGCCGGGAGCCCTCCAGGTTGGTTCACTCAAGTCACATTTGGGATGCCGGGAGCCCTCCAGGTTGGTTCACTCAAGTCACATTTGGGATGCCGGGAGCCCTCCAGATTGGTTCACTCAAGTCACATTTGGGATGCCGGGAGCCCTCCAGATTGGTTCACTCAAGTCACATTTGGGATGCCGGGAGCCCTCCAGGTTGGTTCACTGAGTCACAATTGGGATGCCGGGAGCACTCCAGGTTGGTTCACTCAAGTCGCATTTGGTATGCCGGGAGCCCTCCAGGTTGGTTCACTCAAGTCACATTTGGGATGCCGGGAGCCCTCCAGGTTGGTTCACTCAAGTCACATTTGGGATGCCGGGAGCCCTCCAGGTTGGTTCACTCAAGTCACATTTGGGATGCCGGGAGCCCTCCAGATTGGTTCACTCAAGTCACATTTGGGATGCCGGGAGCCCTCCAGATTGGTTCACTCAAGTCACATTTGGGATGCCGGGAGCCCTCCAGATTGGTTCACTCAAGTCACATTTGGGATGCCGGGAGCCCTCCAGATTGGTTCACTCAAGTCACATTTGGGATGCCGGGAGCCCTCCAGATTGGTTCACTCAAGTCACATTTGGGATGCCGGGAGCCCTCCATGTTGGTTCACTCAAGTCGCATTTGGGATGCCGGGAGCCCTCCAGGTTGGTTCACTGAGTCACAATTGGGATGCCGGGAGCACTCCAGGTTGGTTCACTCAAGTCGCATTTGGTATGCCGGGAGCCCTCCAGGTTGGTTCACTCAAGTCTCATTTGGGATGCCGGGAGCCCTCCAGGTTGGTTCACTCAAGTCACATTTGGGATGCCGGGAGCCCTCCAGGTTGGTTCACTCAAGTCACATTTGGGATGCCGGGAGCCCTCCAGATTGGTTCACTCAAGTCACATTTGGGATGCCGGGAGCCCTCCAGATTGGTTCACTCAAGTCACATTTGGGATGCCGGGAGCCCTCCAGGTTGGTTCACTGAGTCACAATTGGGATGCCGGGAGCACTCCAGGTTGGTTCACTCAAGTCGCATTTGGTATGCCGGGAGCCCTCCAGGTTGGTTCACTCAAGTCACATTTGGGATGCCGGGAGCCCTCCAGGTTGGTTCACTCAAGTCACATTTGGGATGCCGGGAGCCCTCCAGGTTGGTTCACTCAAGTCACATTTGGGATGCCGGGAGCCCTCCAGGTTGGTTCACTCAAGTCACATTTGGGATGCCGGGAGCCCTCCAGATTGGTTCACTCAAGTCACATTTGGGATGCCGGGAGCCCTCCAGATTGGTTCACTCAAGTCACATTTGGGATGCCGGGAGCCCTCCAGATTGGTTCACTCAAGTCACATTTGGGATGCCGGGAGCCCTCCAGATTGGTTCACTCAAGTCACATTTGGGATGCCGGGAGCCCTCCAGATTGGTTCACTCAAGTCACATTTGGGATGCCGGGAGCCCTCCATGTTGGTTCACTCAAGTCACATTTGGGATGCCGGGAGCCCTCCATGTTGGTTCACTCAAGTCGCATTTGGGATGCCGGGAGCCCTCCAGGTTGGTTCACTGAGTCACAATTGGGATGCCGGGAGCACTCCAGGTTGGTTCACTCAAGTCGCATTTGGTATGCCGGGAGCCCTCCAGGTTGGTTCACTCAAGTCACATTTGGGATGCCGGGAGCCCTCCAGGTTGGTTCACTCAAGTCACATTTGGGATGCCGGGAGCCCTCCAGGTTGGTTCACTCAAGTCACATTTGGGATGCCGGGAGCCCTCCAGATTGGTTCACTCAAGTCACATTTGGGATGCCGGGAGCCCTCCAGATTGGTTCACTCAAGTCACATTTGGGATGCCGGGAGCCCTCCAGATTGGTTCACTCAAGTCACATTTGGGATGCCGGGAGCCCTCCAGATTGGTTCACTCAAGTCACATTTGGGATGCCGGGAGCCCTCCAGATTGGTTCACTCAAGTCACATTTGGGATGCCGGGAGCCCTCCATGTTGGTTCACTCAAGTCGCATTTGGGATGCCGGGAGCCCTCCAGGTTGGTTCACTGAGTCACAATTGGGATGCCGGGAGCACTCCAGGTTGGTTCACTCAAGTCGCATTTGGTATGCCGGGAGCCCTCCAGGTTGGTTCACTCAAGTCACATTTGGGATGCCGGGAGCCCTCCAGGTTGGTTCACTCAAGTCACATTTGGGATGCCGGGAGCCCTCCAGGTTGGTTCACTCAAGTCACATTTGGGATGCCGGGAGCCCTCCAGATTGGTTCACTCAAGTCACATTTGGGATGCCGGGAGCCCTCCAGATTGGTTCACTCAAGTCACATTTGGGATGCCGGGAGCCCTCCAGATTGGTTCACTCAAGTCACATTTGGGATGCCGGGAGCCCTCCAGATTGGTTCACTCAAGTCACATTTGGGATGCCGGGAGCCCTCCAGATTGGTTCACTCAAGTCACATTTGGGATGCCGGGAGCCCTCCAGGTTGGTTCACTCAAGTCACATTTGGGATGCCGGGAGCCCTCCAGGTTGGTTCACTCAAGTCACATTTGGGATGCCGGGAGCCCTCCAGATTGGTTCACTCAAGTCACATTTGGGATGCCGGGAGCCCTCCAGATTGGTTCACTCAAGTCACATTTGGGATGCCGGCAGCCCTCCATGTTGGTTCACTCAAGTCACATTTGGGATGCCGGGAGCCCTCCATGTTGGTTCACTCAAGTCACATTTGGGATGCCGGGAGCCCTCCAGGTTGGTTCACTCAAGTCACATTTGGGATGCCGGGAGCCCTCCAGGTTGGTTCACTCAAGTCACATTTGGGATGCCGGGAGCCCTCCAGGTTGGTTCACTCAAGTCACATTTGGGATGCCGGGAGCCCTCCATGTTGGTTCACTCAAGTCACATTTGGGATGCCGGGAGCCCTCCAGGTTGGTTCACTCAAGTCACATTTGGGATGCCGGGAGCCCTCCAGGTTGGTTCACTCAAGTCACATTTGGGATGCCGGGAGCCCTCCAGGTTGGTTCACTCAAGTCACATTTGGGATGCCGGGAGCCCTCCAGGTTGGTTCACTCAAGTCACATTTGGGATGCCGGGAGCCCTCCATGTTGGTTCACTCAAGTCACATTTGGGATGCCGGGAGCCCTCCAGGTTGGTTCACTCAAGTCACATTTGGGATGCCGGGAGCCCTCCATGTTGGTTCACTCAAGTCACATTTGGGATGCCGGGAGCCCTCCAGGTTGGTTCACTGAGTCACAATTGGGATGCCGGGAGCCCTCCAGGTTGGTTCACTCACGTAGCATTTGGGATGCCGGGAACCCTCCAGGTTGCCACCAAACCCTCAAAATGTGTGTGCGTGTGAATGTGTGTGTGTGTGTATTATTTTGTGTTTGATTAATATTTTTACTTGAATACAAAATTTTGTGAATGAACAACTTAAATACAAAATCTCATCCCCCTTTTCACCATCTAAAGGGTTGAAATTCCAACAACACCGATATACAGGGTTATTGGTAAAACACCAACAACCTCTTAAGGGGTCATTGTCCTCATCATTATGAACCACTTTTACTATGGGACCAAACCAGAAAAGCGAAAAAAAAAATCAGCTGTTCAGTACATTTATTTTTATTTATTTATTTATTGATTAAAGAACACCAACAGCATATACATTCAACATTAGTTTAGCGTGGAATTTCCAAAAATCCTTCCTTAGTGGATGCCTACACTGTATAAGGTACCTATATACAAAATTTTAAGTCGGTCGGTCCAGCGGTTTGGGCTGTGTACGCATATATCACCCAATCAGTCAATCAGTCAGTCAGTCATTCATTCAGTCAGTTTACCATTTTATATGTATATAGATTACCAGATGCCTTCAAAGATTGGCGTGGTTGGTTAAGATACCACCTATCACGCCGCAGATCGTGGGTTCGATTCCCATCCAGGACAAACATTTGTGTGCATGAACATGTCTGTTTGTTCTGAGTCTGGGTGTAATTATCTATATAAGTATGTATTTACAAAAAAAAGTAGTGTATGTAGTATATCAGTCATCTGGTTTCCATAGTACAAGCTCTGCTTAGTTTGGGATCAGATGACCGTGTGTGAAATCCCAGGATATTATTATTATTATTATTTTACCTTTGAATATGTTAAAAAAAAAGTTGACATAGTGGTTGATGGAAAATTGTTTTTATGATTTAAAGGAATTTATGTGATATCGTGCAGAAGTTCAAGGTAAATAATATTGGCAGCACACATTCATGTAATGTTTAATATCTAGGACCAATATTAATGAATCGTGACAATAGAGTATTGATTATTATGAACATTGCATTTTATTCATAATTTGACATTTATTATTATTTGTTCTTTATTTTGACATAAATTTATGTAAGTATGTTCCTGTATGTTCCTGTTTACATTAGGTAGTTCCATGCGCGAGCTGTACGTGTTATTACGACATATTATATAGGTATGCACAGCATACTCGTATCTCATGTGGTAGAATGTATTTGGGCCACGAATGCCACGATACTCGCAATTTCTTAATTTGTACTTAGTACGTTCTAGCAAATAAATGAATTGGTCCGTGGAGTTTGTTGCCATTTCTTCTCCGTATAGTGGGCGAGCCGGCTGCAACAATAGTGCGAGAGCCGGCTGCAACAATAGTGCGAGAGCCGGCTGCAACAATAGTGCGAGAGACGGCTGCAACAATAGTGCGAGAGCCGGCTGCAACAATAGTGCGAGAGCCGGCTGCAACAATAGTGCGAGAGCCGGCTGCAACAATAGTGCGAGAGCCGGCTGCAACAATAGTGCGAGAGCCGGCTTTAAATTACGTTATAAGGTACCAGATTAAAATGTAAGTGCTGGCAACCGTTAACCATTGATTAATTATGTAAAACAAGTTGGTCTGCCATTGCGCCCCGCCGGAAGGACTTGGCAGACCTCTCAAATATTCCGACACCCTGCACCTTCCTCATCGAGTACCCCGATGAAACCTACGCCAAATAATAAATTAATAACCAAGAATCCCCTGATCATGGATCTAACTTGCTGCAACTAAGTGTTTAAAGAATTTGAAGTTGGTAAACAGCATAATTTCATCTAAAGTCAAAATCACTTTTGTGTCTAAATTTATACAAAATAAATATTATATTAACTGTTTTTTTTATCAAAACAAGAAGCGTAGCGCTAAAAGATGTATGTTTAAAATTGAACAACAATCACTACGAGTACAAGGACATGCTTATAATAGTTTTGTGTCAATTTAGTATATTTTTATTTTCCCGTTTCAAGTAATTGTACACATGTGAAAACTTGTAATTGGCCATATTTTGTTTAAACTATTACTTACTGTATCTGTTTAGCTGTAAGTTTTTCTAAAAGAAATAAAATAAAATAAAGTGGGCAATACAGTCGGTATATGTGGGTTTAGGGAACTAAGTAGGCTTCGGAGTGTAGAACCTGTTGTGTGAGTCATCGTCGGCGCACGCACCGCATCAACCAACCGCCGCCAGGAACTCTCATCCAGCGACATAAGGTCAACGTTTACATACGAATGGTTGACTGGCGCGTCTGTAAGTACCAGTAGGTACAATAATTATGTAAATACAAAAAGACAACAAACCATCAAACTAGCTACAATGACGGTCAAATGACAGCAAGAACTATTTTTAAACATACTCAGGTGCAACAATTTTGAAAATCAGAGGCAGATTGAACTGTTGTCATGTGAATCAGTTGTACAAACATTAGTCAACGTACACTATCCCAACACGACTGGTATGAAGCAGGCGCAACACTATCCCAACACGACTGGTATGAAGCAGGCGCAACACTATCCCAACACGACTGGTATGAAGCAGGCACAACACTATCCCAACACGACTGGTATGAAGCAGGCGCAACATTATCCAACACGGCTGGTATGAAGCAGGCGCAACACTATCCAACACGGCTGGTATGAAGCAGGCGCAACATTATCCAACACGGCTGGTATGAAGCAGGCGCAACACTATCCCAACACGACTGGTATGAAGCAGGCACAACACTATCCCAACACGACTGGTATGAAGCAGGCGCAACACTATCCGACACGGCTGGTATGAAGCAGGCGCAACACTATCCGACACGACTGGTATGAAGCAGACACAACACTATCCCAACACGACTGGTATGAAGCAGGCGCAACACTATCCCAACACGACTGGTATGAAGCAGGCGCAACACTATCCCAACACGACTGGTATGAAGCAGGCGCAACACTATCCCAACACGACTGGTATGAAGCAGGCACAACACTATCCCAACACGACTGGTATGAAGCAGGCACAACACTATCCCAACACGACTGGTATGAAGCAGGCGCAACACTATCCCAACACGACTGGTATGAAGCAGGCGCAACACTATCCCAACACGACTGGTGTGAAGCAGGCGCAACACTATCCCAACACGACTGGTATGAAGCAGGCGCAACACTATCCAACACGGCTGGTATGAAGCAGGCGCAAC
This sequence comes from Dicycla oo, assembly GCA_948252095.1. NCBI lineage: Eukaryota > Metazoa > Arthropoda > Insecta > Lepidoptera > Noctuidae > Dicycla > Dicycla oo. The sequence continues at coordinate 244,875 of OX411729.1, forward strand.
ATTATCCAACACGGCTGGTATGAAGCAGGCGCAACACTATCCCAACACGACTGGTATGAAGCAGGCGCAACACTATCCAACACGGCTGGTATGAAGCAGGCGCAACATTATCCAACACGGCTGGTATGAAGCAGGCGCAACACTATCCAACACGGCTGGTATGAAGCAGGCGCAACATTATCCAACACGGCTGGTATGAAGCAGGCGCAACACTATCCAACACGGCTGGTATGAAGCAGGCGCAACACTATCCAACACGGCTGGTATGAAGCAGGCGCAACACTATCCGACACGGCTGGTATGAAGCAGGCGCAACACTATCCGACACGACTGGTATGAAGCAGGCGCAACACTATCCCAACACGACTGGTATGAAGCAGACACAACACTATCCCAACACGACTGGTATGAAGCAGGCGCAACACTATCCCAACACGACTGGTATGAAGCAGGCACAACACTATCCCAACACGACTGGTATGAAGCAGGCGCAACACTATCCGACACGGCTGGTATGAAGCAGGCGCAACACTATCCGACACGACTGGTATGAAGCAGACACAACACTATCCCAACACGACTGGTATGAAGCAGGCGCAACACTATCCCAACACGACTGGTATGAAGCAGGCGCAACACTATCCCAACACGACTGGTATGAAGCAGGCGCAACACTATCCCAACACGACTGGTATGAAGCAGGCACAACACTATCCCAACACGACTGGTATGAAGCAGGCACAACACTATCCCAACACGACTGGTATGAAGCAGGCGCAACACTATCCCAACACGACTGGTATGAAGCAGGCGCAACACTATCCCAACACGACTGGTATGAAGCAGGCGCAACACTATCCCAACACGACTGGTATGAAGCAGGCGCAACACTATCCAACACGGCTGGTATGAAGCAGGCGCAACATTATCCAACACGGCTGGTATGAAGCAGGCGCAACACTATCCAACACGGCTGGTATGAAGCAGGCGCAACACTATCCAACACGGCTGGTATGAAGCAGGCGCAACACTATCCGACACGGCTGGTATGAAGCAGGCGCAACACTATCTAACACGGCTGGTATGAAGCAGGCGCAACACTATCCAACACGGCTGGTATGAAGCAGGCGCAACACTATCCAACACGGCTGGTATGAAGCAGGCGCAACACTTTCCAACACGGCTGGTATGAAGCAGGCGCAACACTATCCAACACGGCTGGTATGAAGCAGGCGCAACACTATCCAACACGGCTGGTATGAAGCAGGCGCAACACTATCCAACACGGCTGGTATGAAGCAGGCGCAACATTATCCAACACGGCTGGTATGAAGCAGGCGCAACACTATCCGACACGGCTGGTATGAAGCAGGCGCAACACTATCCAACACGGCTGGTATTAAGCAGGCGCAACACTATCCAACACGGCTGGTATGAAGCAGGCGCAACACTATCCAACACGGCTGGTATGAAGCAGGCGCAACACTATCCAACACGGCTGGTATGAACCAGGCGCAACACTATCCAACACGGCTGGTATTAAGCAGGCGCAACACTATCCAACACGGCTGGTATTAAGCAGGCGCAACACTATCCAACACGGCTGGTATGAAGCAGGCGCAACACTATCCAACACGGCTGGTATGAAGCAGGCGCAACACTATCCGACACGGCTGGTATGAAGCAGGCGCAACATTATCCAACACGGCTGGTATGAAGCAGGCGCAACACTATCCGACACGGCTGGTATGAAGCAGGCGCAACACTATCCAACACGGCTGGTATTAAGCAGGCGCAACACTATCCAACACGGCTGGTATGAAGCAGGCGCAACATTATCCAACACGGCTGGTATGAAGCAGGCGCAACATTATCCAACACGGCTGGTATGAAGCAGGCGCAACATTATCCAACACGGCTGGTATGAAGCAGGCGCAACACTATCCAACACGGCTGGTATGAAGCAGGCGCAACACTATCCGACACGGCTGGTATGAAGCAGGCGCAACACTATCCAACACGGCTGGTATGAAGCAGGCGCAACACTATCCAACACGGCTGGTATTAAGCAGGCGCAACACTATCCAACACGGCTGGTATGAAGCAGGCGCAACACTATCCAACACGGCTGGTATGAAGCAGGCGCAAGACTATCCAACACGGCTGGTATGAAGCAGGCGCAACACTATCCAACACGGCTGGTATGAAGCAGGCGCAACACTATCCAACACGGCTGGTATGAAGCAGGCGCAACATTATCCAACACGGCTGGTATGAAGCAGGCGCAACATTATCCAACACGGCTGGTATGAAGCAGGCGCAACATTATCCAACACGGCTGGTATGAAGCAGGCGCAACATTATCCAACACGGCTGGTATGAAGCAGGCGCAACATTATCCAACACGGCTGGTATGAAGCAGGCGCAACATTATCCAACACGGCTGGTATGAAGCAGGCGCAACATTATCCAACACGGCTGGTATGAAGCAGGCGCAACATTATCCAACACGGCTGGTATGAAGCAGGCGCAACATTATCCAACACGGCTGGTATGAAGCAGGCGCAACACTATCCAACACGGCTGGTATGAAGCAGGCGCAACACTATCCAACACGGCTGGTATGAAGCAGGCGCAACATTATCCAACACGGCTGGTATGAAGCAGGCGCAACATTATCCAACACGGCTGGTATGAAGCAGGTGCAACACTATCCTAATCCTAATCTCGGAAGAAACTAGAGGAATCTGACTGCGGAACAAGACAAAGAGATTTAGCTTGTAATGACGTCAGCTAGCGCTTGTGACATCCATACCGGAGTATGATTTGTTTATTTTATTTATAACGACTTCAAAAAAAGGAGTTGCGAGTATCAATTCGATACGCATGTATGTAATATTATTGGAACTGCAAGATAATATATTCTCATATGATGATCTATTAGGGCTTCCAAACAAATATACAAAATTTCATAGACGTATGTTTGTATGTATGTATGTTTGTCCACGCATTTTTCCGAAACTATTAATCGGATCGTGACCATTCTCTTTTTGTTGGCTTACATTTACTTCAACTTAGGGCACAGTGAAAGTATCATCAAAATCGGTTCAGTAGTTTACAAGATAATGGACTAATACGTGTACCTAAAATGTGACGGCCTGGCTTATTGATACAAGCCTCGGGTGTGGTGTCAAAGGGAAAACATCTCAAAACAAGTTTCTCAGTAACGGAAATAGGATGTCCCAGCTTAACATTTATTGAGCACGGTTGCAACTACATGATAATTTATGAAGGCCTGATGATGACCAAGTAAGTGCTTATCGGTTCTCAGTAACGGAAATAGTTAGGATGACCCAGCTTTCAACAATTATCCAATTGAGCACCGGTGCTACTACATGATACTTTCTGAAGGTCTGATGATGACCAGGTAAGTGCTTATCGGTTCTCAGTAACGGAAATAGTTAGGACGACCCAGCTTTTAACAATTGTCTAATTGAGCACGGGAGCTACTACATGATAATTTATGAAGGTCTGATGATGACCAGGTAAGTGCTTATTGGTCCTCAGTAATGGAAATAGTTAGGATGACCTAGCTTTCAACATTTATCTAATTGAGCACGGATGCTACTGCATGATACTTTCTGAAGTCTGATGATGATCAGGTGATGCTTATTGGTCCTCAGTAATGGCAATAGTTAGGATGACCTAGTTTTCAACGTGTAAGTGTGACGGCCTGGCTTATTGATACGAGCTACGGGTGTGGTGTCAAAACATCTCAAAACCTTGGTCAAATTGTAGTGCAATATTTATAACAAAACTATACAAACAAATATTCCAGTTTTTACTAAAAAACTAAAAATAACAAAATAAAAAATAATTTAAAAATTAAATCAACTTCAAAAAGAAATTAACTCAAAATAATGGAATAATTTTAATTTCGGAAGTCGGTGGCAAAAAAATAAAATACAGATCGCAAGACACCGCTTCAAAAAACCCGCTAGCCACAAAACGGGAGATCTAGATTGCCCAGCTAAAAAATCTGCCGAGATTATGAAGGCGCCTAAGAGCGCCACATACCTGTTTTTATTTTAGACTTTATTTTTTTTTTTTTTTCATTTTTATCTTACTATGGATAGTACCTTAATTAAGGATATAGATAACAGTTTTCAAACTGTTTCAAAGTCATGTAAGGTTGAGGACTGCAGACAATATCTTTCCGTGTATCAAAAGTCACTTACCATACTAACCCAAAACATTCGTAGTATTTCTAAGAACATGGATAGCTTTAACATTTTTCTTCATAGACTTAACTTTAATTGTGATACTATTTACTAACCGAGTGCCGAGTGAGATAACCTCCCAGTATTACCGGGGTATAACGTATCATTTACCAGAATCAATAACAATCAAAATGATGGTGTGGTTGTCTATTCAAAAGATTCTTTAATGGTCACAGTCGAGGAACCTAATCTACACAACTGTAAGAGTAATTGCTTAATTATCAAAATTGGTACAACCGCGGCAATAATTGCTATATATAGATCCCCTTCTGCTAGAAACTTGGATGCTTTTCATGCTTCCTTAAACCAAATTTTTCAAGCAGTAGGCACTTTTAAGAATGTAATACTAACAGGAGATATAAATATACACATTAACACTGATAACTGCAATGCAGGGATCCAAGACTATCTTAATATCTGCTCATTCCATAGTTTTATGTCCGCACATACACTGCGTACTCATCAAAGCGGTTCCTGTGTCGATCATATGATAATCAAATCCAGTTTTTCATGTATTACGCTTGTTCTAACTCTACAATTACCGACCATCACGCAGTTTTACTCGCCCTTAACTTAACGCTTCCTAAGCAAAATCGTCCACAGACCAAAACACAAACAAACTTGAATATGATTTATGCAACATTGATTTTAGCCCAGTTTTTAAAACACCTGACGCTAATATTGCTTTATCGTACGTAATAAAACATGTTCAATCAGCCATATTACGCAACACGACCGTTATTACAGTAAACAAGAAAAATGATAATATTAAGCCTTGGATTACTCCTGGCCTAATTCGGTGCATAAGACAGAGAGATAAACTTCATCAAAGATATAGGAGAAACCCAGATAATCTCATCACTAAAGTCACCTATACTAGATACAGGAATTTTTGTAACAACCTCCTAAAGGATTTAAAGAGAAATTACGGTAAAAATGTATTAAATTGAGCAGGAAACAATAGCAAGCAACTTTGGAAACATATTAAAAACGTCACCTATATGTCAAAACAGCGCGAATCAAATTCGAGTTTATTGCTTTCTAATCCTTCACCTATCCTGGCAGCCAACGAAGTGAATAATTTTTTCGTAAATGTTGGGAAAACTCTTGCTGAGCAGAATCCAAAACCTGACTGTGTTCAACCTTTTTCCCAAAAGTGTGAAAATAGACGTACCCTAAAATCTTTTGCCTTGCTAGATACCGACGAAGACGAAATTACCCAAATAATCTGTGGACTAAAAGAGGACTGTGCTGTTGGATGGGATAACATTACCAATAAGACCCTTAAACTCTTTAAGCACATCCTTGTTCCTCACTTAACACATATATTTCGTATGTGTCTTTCTGAAGGCATTTTCCCTAAATGTCTAAAAAAAGCAATTGTAATTCCTATCTTCAAATCCGGAAACAAAGACCTAGTTAACAATTACCGACCAATATCACTACTCCCCTCAATATCTAAAATATTAGAAAAAATTATAAACAGTAGGCTAGTTAACTATCTAGAGAAAAATGAATTCTTATCATCTGCGCAATTTGGTTTTAGAGCCAAATTATCCACAGTCGATGCAGTGCACAGTCTAACAGATTATGTCTCAGAAGAACCAAAGGTAAAGGAAACCAGACCCTGAGGATCTTCCTTGATCTGGCGAAGGCTTTTGACACAGTCTCCGTTCCTACGCTTTTGTACAAATTAGACGCCTTAGGAATAAGGGGAATGCCGCTGAAACTTTTTGCTGACTACTTAGACGATCGTTATCAATGTGTTAAAATTGACAAAATTATTAGCGAAGAGCAAAAAACACAGGTTTTGGTGTTCCCCAGGGAAGAATTTTGGGCCCCACCCTTTTCCTGATTTATATTAACGATTTGTGTAGTTTAAATATTAAACAAGGCAAAATTATATCGTATGCAGATGACACGGCGTTAATATTCACAGCTAAAACAAACAGCGAATTGTATGAACATGCTCAAATAGGTTTCAATACTGTGTCTAACTGGCTTCAAAGCAACTTACTAACATTAAATGCCGACAAGACAAAATATATTCACTTCTCCATCCGCAAACCGCACTTTAATATTACTAACTCTCATCTGTATGCCCATCATTGCGGACTTCGCTCAGTCAGCATATGTAAGTGTCCTTTTATCCTCAAAACTTGCAACTTAAAATATCTCGGGGTTCTAATAGACGAGTCGCTCTCTTTTAGACCACATATTGACAGTTTGGTTATAAGAGTGCGCAGGTTAATTTTTGTTTTTAAAAAATTGCGAGCAATTGCAGATAAAAAACTAATGTCACAGGTTTACTTGGCCCTAGGTCAATCTGTAATACAGTACTGTATTACTTCATTTGGTGGAGCACCAAAATCTTACTTACTACCTCTTGAAAGAGCACAGAGAGCAATTTTAAAAGTAGCAAACTTCCATCCCTTTCTCTATCCTACAGATCTGCTATTAAAATCCTGTAACGTGCCGACTGTTCGCCAGCTTTTCATAACGCACTTGGTATTAAAACAGCACACCATGCTCTCCTATAACACTGAAAGTACTAATAAGAGACGGAATGATATTGTATGTGAGTCAAATGCATCCTCTAAATATGTTTTTGTAAATAGATTTTATACATTTTTAGGCCCATTTCTGTACATAAATAAAAAGGAAAATATGTAGTAGTATGTATAAATTAAAAGTGAAAATAATTACGACTGCAAAAAGATTATTCTGCAATTTTTACTTAGCATATCATACAGTGAGACAGAGGATTTACTTGTTGTATGTAAATAAAACATGTTAGTCTTTTAAGTTAATATTAGTTTCTATTTTAGTCTTCTCCGTTGTTAATTTTATATTTTTAAAATTTTAAGCACTTTTCTAGCCTGAAACACAGGTTCTACCTAGTTCAGGCAAATGAGCAACTGTGCCCTCTATAATTTTTAAGTTATGTTATTGTAAATCTGCACCATTTTTATAAATAAACGATATTATTATTATTATTTTATTTTATTTTTTTGGGACAAAAAACAGTTACACGTTACAGTTTTAGTGAATGACAAACTAGAGTAATAGAGGTAAACATGTAACCCACACCAATGTCCGCAGATTAATCTAATATGGAGAAATAAAAAAAATAAAAAGAAACACGCATCTACTGGAGGCGATTTAGTTTTCATGATTATTAGTTAGGAAGAGTCCATAATTATTGTGCAAGCAATTGAAGAGTTTTGTTTGAGATAGTGAAAATATATCAAGATCGAAAAAGTGTGTGTTATACACATATATTTCTAAGAGACGACGGAGGGGCGCTCTTGCGCCAGCATTGGTTCTGCACTTGAACAGTGTGGAACAGCCGGGCACGCGCGCCTCTCGCCGAAATACAGTTCTGGGTACAATATAACAAAGTTTATTGGTGATATCAGAGCAGTCAAAGTTGTTATTACATATGCCATGCAGCATCACAGCCATAAGTAGGGTACGCCTGGACTCCAAGCCTAGGAGTTTGTATTTTTTTAGTAGTTGTGCGTTAGATAGTTTTGAGCGGTAGCATTTATAGTGAATGGAGCGTAAAATTTTGTTTTGGATCATTTCAAGCCTTAGATTATATTTATCATATAGAGGACACCATATTGGGGCTTGTTTGGCGGGAGATGGATAGATGTGTGTCGTGAATGTAACATTTTGTAAGAAGGTGGGTACTTTTGTATTGAATGGTTTGTTATTGTTTTCTATTTTACTAATTTCTCGTGTTCATGTTTTGTTAAAATTTTACTGTAACTAGGTACAGCGCCATTGATTTATTTACAGGAACTACAGCGCCATAGATTTATTTACCGTAACTACAGCGCCATAGATTTATTAACAGTAACTACAGCGCCATAGATATATTTACATTAACTACAGCGCCATCGATTTATTTACAGTAACTACAGCGCCATAGATTTATTTACAGTAACTACAGCGCCATAGATTTATTTACAGTAACTACAGCGCCATAGATTTATTTACAGTAACTACAGCGCCATAGATTTATTTACAGTAACTACAGCGCCATAGATTTATTTACTGTAACTACAGCGCCATAGATTTATTTACAGTAACTACAGCGCCATAGATTTATTTACAGTAACTACAGCGCCATAGATTTATTTACAGTAACTACAGCGCCATAGATTTATTTACAGTAACTACAGCGCCATAGATTTATTTACAGTAACTACAGCGCCATAGATTTATTTACAGTAACTACAGCGCCATAGATTTATTTACAGTAACTACAGCGCCATAGATTTATTTACAGTAACTACAGCGCCATAGATTTATTTACAGTAACTACAGCGCCATAGATTTATTTACAGTAACTACAGCGCCATAGATTTATTTACAGTAACTACAGCGCCATAGATTTATTTACAGTAACTACAGCGCCATAGATTTATTTACAGTAACTACAGCGCCATAGATTTATTTACAGTAACTACAGCGCCATAGATTTATTTACAGTAACTACAGCGCCATAGATTTATTTACAGTAACTACAGCGCCATAGATTTATTTACTGTAACTACAGCGCCATAGATTTATTTACTGTAACTACAGCGCCATAGATTTATTTACTGTAACTACAGCGCCATAGATTTATTTACTGTAACTACAGCGCCATAGATATATTTACATTAACTACAGCGCCATAGATTTATTTACAGTAACTACAGCGCCATAGATTTATTTACTGTAACTACAGCGCCATAAATTTATTTACTGTAACTACAGCGCCATAGATTTATTTACAGTAACTACAGCGCCATAGATTTATTTACTGTAACTACAGCGCCATAAATTTATTTACTGTAACTACAGCGCCATAGATTTATTTACAGTAACTACAGCGCCATAGATTTATTTACAGTAACTACAGCGCCATAGATTTATTTACTGTAACTACAGCGCCATAGATTTATTTACAGTAACTACAGCGCCATAGATTTATTTACTGTAACTACAGCGCCATAGATTTATTTACTGTAACTACAGCGCCATAGATTTATTTACAGTAACTACAGCGCCATAGGTTTATTTACTGTAACTACAGCGCCATAAATTTATTTACTGTAACTACAGCGCCATAGATTTATTTACAGTAACTACAGCGCCATAGATTTATTTACAGTAACTACAGCGCCATAGATTTATTTACTGTAACTACAGCGCCATAGATTTATTTACAGTAACTACAGCGCCATAGATTTATTTACTGTAACTACAGCGCCATAGATTTATTTACAGTAACTACAGCGCCATAGATTTATTTACAGTAACTACAGCGCCATAGATTTATTTACTGTAACTACAGCGCCATAGATTTATTTACAGTAACTACAGCGCCATAGATTTATTTACAGTAACTACAGCGCCATAGATTTATTTACTGTAACTACAGCGCCATAGATTTATTTACTGTAACTACAGCGCCATAAATTTATTTACTGTAACTACAGCGCCATAGATTTATTTACAGTAACTACAGCGCCATAGATTTATTTACAGTAACTACAGCGCCATAGGTTTATTTACTGTAACTACAGCGCCATAGATTTATTTAAATCTGTTATGTTGTATTCGTATGTAGTATAAATAATACAACGTTTGTAAAATTCTGCTTTAGATTTTTAATCTGTGCATAATAAATAACATGCCACTCGCCTGTATGCGCCGAAGGCAACCTTCCCAACGCAACCCATCGGCAGATGTGTATCTACTGTATACCCAATAAGTCTATACGTGATCAATGTCAATAATCTGGCCGACTAAATTATGCTCTGCTTTCCCAAGGAACAGCCCGCAGCACAATACAATTTTATAAAGAGTATCTTGCAGAGAATGCACGGCCTGCCTCCTGAGTTAACTTGGTAATAATATAGGACACGGGACGTTGCACCCACTCGTGTGCACAATGCACTCTTATTCCAGGTAGGCGCCTGCCTCCTGAGTTAACTTGGTAATAATATAGGACACGGGACGTTGCACCCACTCGTGTGCACAATGCACTCTTATTCCAGGTAGGCGCCTGCCTCCTGAGTTAACTTGGTAATAATATAGGACACGGGACGTTGCACCCACTCGTGTGCACAATGCACTCTTATTCCAGGTAGGCGCCTGCCTCCTGAGTTAACTTGGTAATAATATAGGACACGAGACGTTGCACCCACTCGTGTGCACAATGCACTCTTATTCCAGGTAGGCGCCTGCCTCCTGAGTTAACTTGGTAATAATATAGGACACGGGACGTTGCACCCACTCGTGTGCACAATGCACTCTTATTCCAGGTAGGCGCCTGCCTCCTGAGTTAACTTGGTAATAATATAGGACACGGGACGTTGCACCCACTCGTGTGCACAATGCACTCTTATTCCAGGTAGGCGCCTGCCTCCTGAGTTAACTTGGTAATAATATAGGACACGGGACGTTGCACCCACTCGTGTGCACAATGCACTCTTATTCCAGGTAGGCGCCTGCCTCCTGAGTTAACTTGGTAATAATATAGGACACGGGACGTTGCACCCACTCGTGTGCACAATGCACTCTTATTCTAGGTAGGCGCCTGCCTCCTGAGTTAACTTGGTAATAATATAGGACACGGGACGTTGCACCCACTCGTGTGCACAATGCACTCTTATTCTAGGTAGGCGCCTGCCTCCCGAGTTAACTTGGTAATAATATAGGACACGGGACGTTGCACCCACTCGTGTGCACAATGCACTCTTATTCTAGGTAGGCGCCTGCCTCCTGAGTTAACTTGGTAAACAATATAGGACACGGGACGTTGCACCCACTCGTGTGCACAATGCACTCTTATTCTAGGTAGGCGCCTGCCTCCTGAGTTAACTTGGTAATAATATAGGACACGGGACGTTGCACCCACTCGTGTGCACAATGCACTCTTATTCTAGGTAGGCGCCTGCCTCCCGAGTTAACTTGGTAATAATATAGGACACGGGACGTTGCACCCACTCGTGTGCACAATGCACTCTTATTCTAGGTAGGCGCCTGCCTCCTGAGTTAACTTGGTAAACAATATAGGACACGGGACGTTGCACCCACTCGTGTGCACAATGCACTCTTATTCTAGGTAGGCGCCTGCCTCCTGAGTTAACTTGGTAATAATATAGGACACGGGACGTTGCACCCACTCGTGCGCACAGTGAACAGGCTCATTCCTGATCGTTCTGACGAATCTAATCAGTGATGTAGAATGTAATAGCGTTTGTCATGTTTCAAAGACCGTACCTTGACACCATTACCGTAACTGGTTTTGAAACAGGCGCAGTTTCTAAACGTCTTACGGATACAATGGAGCGCCACTAGCAATAGCAACTAATGATCACACTGTTGACTGACCGAAGTCAGTGGCTCGTCTTCCCAGTTGAAGTACGTACTAAGCGTACGTACTTCAACTGGCACTATGAAAACACTTTTGTTTGGTTAAAAAAATATTTTGGGAATCAAGCTTTTGGAATGATAATACAACCGTTACCCAAATGAGCATGTATCACAATTAGCTGAATCGACAGCGTCACGCCTCGTCTAACTTGCATCGCCAAGCGCTAAGACGACCCACTGACCCGAGGTTTATAAATGTTTTATCAATATCATCAGAGCTTGTTAGATTCAATCAGTTTCACAATCGATTGAGTGCCCAGACGCATATTAGGACAATTCGGTATAACAACGATACAGCGGAGTATCTTCACGTTTGCTCCGAGAGCTCTGTCAGCTGCAGACTGCGGAGTGCGGACAGTGCGGAGAGCGCACAGCGCACAACCGGTTAGCATCGCTCGGCTCGGGCTGTCGTTGTCGTCGGTCGGGGGTAGGAAACGCAGCAGGGGCTCACCTTGTGGTAGTGAGCTGTGCGGATCCCGATCACTAATCAGAGGAGAGGCGGAGCGGCGGCCAGAGCGGGCGCGAGCTCATACTCGCGCGGTCGACGACCTGCGGCTGCGCCACGGCACGTAACTGTACAACACACACTTCACTTCGCGACTAGTGACTGCGCGCGAGACGACTGTCGGCTGCGGGACCGCAGGGCGAACTGAACCGGTACCGGCGCTGGGGGGGCTGGGGCGCCGCGTGCGCCGGCGGCCTTGACCGCCCCCTGCCGCGCCGCGCACCCCGCCCGCCTCGCCTCCTGCGCCGGCGCATCCGCACCATCCGCCATTGCTCCCTGGCGGTTGGCGTGTGATGGTGTCCGCAGGCTGCCGCCACTCATGAAGTCATGACAGCGGGCGAAAGTCACATTACCGTTACTTAGATCATGTTAGCAATTTGTTTTTGTTGCTATCTGATAGCGGTAACGTTGGACCGAGCTCGCCAGCAGACACGCTGAGAGCTCCTGTAAGTGCTGATGTAGCTTCTCACTTCTGAGTTCTGACGGGTGACGGAGAGTTTACTGATAGCGGTAACGTTGGCCCGAGCTCGCCAGCAGACACGCTGAGAGCTCCTCTAAGTGTTGATGTAGCTTCTGACGGGTGACGGAGAGTTAACTGGAAGCGGTAACGTTGGCCCGAGTTCGCCAGCAGACACACTGAGAGCTCCTCTAAATGGTGATGTAGCTTCTGAGTTCTGACGGGTGACGCTGAGTTTACTGATAGCGGTAACGTTAGACCGACCTCGCCAGCAGACACGCTGAGAGCTCCTCTAAGTGTTGATGTAGCTTCTGAGTTCTGACGGGTGGCGGACGAGTTTACTCATAGCGGTAACGTTGGCCCGAGCTCGCCAGCAGGCACGCTGAGAGCTTCTGTAAGTGTTGATGTAGCTTCTGAGTTCTGACTGGTGACGAAGAGTTTACTGATAGCGGTAACGTTGGCCCGAGCTCGCCAGCAGACACGCTGAGAGCTCTTCTAAGTGTTAATGTAGCTTCTGAGTTCTGACTAGTAACGGAGAGTTTACTGATAGAGGTAACGTTGGGCCGAGCTCGCCAGCAGACACGCTGAGAGCTTCTCTAAGTGTTAATGTAGCTTCTGAGTTCTGACTAGTGACGGAGAGTTTACTGATAGAGGTAACGTTGGGCCGAGCTCGCCAGCAGACACGCTGAGACCTCCTCTAAGTGTTGATGTAGCTTCTGAGTTCTGACTGGTGACGGAGAGTTTACTGATAGAGGTAACGTTGGGCCGAGCTCGCCAGCAGACACGCTAAGAGCTCTTCTAAGTTTTGATGTAGCTTCTGACGGGTGACGGAGAGTTTACTGATAGCGGTAACGTTGGCCCGAGCTCTCCAGCAGACACGCTGAGAACTCCTGTAAGTGTTGATGTAGCTTCTGACGGGTGAAGGAGAGTTAACTGATAGCGGTAACGTTGGCCCGAGCTCAACAGCAGACACACTGAGAGCTCCTCTAAGTGCTGATGTAGCTTCTGAGTTCTGACGGGTGACGGAGAGTTTACTGATAGCGGTAACGTTGGCCCGAGCTCGCCAGCAAACACGCTGAAAGCTCCTCTAAGTGGTGATGTTGCTTCTGAGTGTTGACGGGTGACGGAGAGTTTACTGATAGCGGTATCGTTGGTCTGAGCTCGCCAGCAGATACGCTGAGAGCTCCTCTAAGTGCTGATGTAGTTTCTGAGTTCTGCAGGTGACGGAGAGTTTACTGATAGCGGTAACGTTGCCCCGAGCTCGCCAACAGACACGCTGAGAGGTCCTGTAAGTGTTGATGTAGCTTCTGAGTTCTGACGGCTGATGGAGAGTTTCCTGATAGCGGTAACGTTGGCCTGAGCTCGCCAGCAGACACGCTGAGAGCTCCTCTAAGTGTTGATGTAGCTTCTGAGTTCTGACGGGTGACGGAGAGTTTACTGATAGCGGTATCGTTGGTCTGAGCTCGCCAGCAGACACGCTGAGAGCTCCTCTAAGTGTTGATATAGCTTCTGAGTTCTGACGGGTGACGGAGAGTTTACTGATAGCGGTATCGTTGGTCTGAGCTCGCCAGCAGACACGCTGAGAGCTCTTCTAAGTGTTGATGTAGCTTCTGAGTTCTGACGGGTGACGGAGAGTTTACTGATAGCGGTATCGTTGGTCTGAGCTCGCCAGCAGACACGCTGAGAGCTCCTCTAAGTGTTGATGTAGCTTCTGAGTTCTGACGGGTGACGGAGAGTTTACTGATAGCGGTATCGTTGGTCTGAGCTCGCCAGCAGACACGCTGAGAGCTCCTCTAAGTGCTGATGTAGTTTCTGAGTTCTGACGGGTGACGGAGAGTTTACTGATAGCGGTAACGTTGCCCCGAGCTCACCAGCAGACACGCTGAGAGGTCCTGTAAGTGTTGATGTAGCTTCTGAGTTCTGACGGCTGACGGAGAGTTTCCTGATAGCCGTAACGTTGGCCTGAGCTCGCCAGCAGACACGCTGAGAGCTCCTCTAAGTGCTGATGTAGTTTCTGAGTTCTGACGGGTGACGGAGAGTTTACTGAGAGCGGTAACGTTGGCCCGAGCTCGTTGGCGGACTCCCATTCTCCCACAGCCAGCAGACGGGCACGCTCAACAGTATTAAATGACGTTTTTCCGTATAATACTGCAGAGCGGCACGTCCCATCGTTTCTGGGAGGACGGGTTGTCGGGCAAATCCGTATTGGGACAAGCCATTTTCCAAGCGTTCAACGCATCAATGTCAAAATTAAGTACATGTCATCTTAGATTTTTACAATATTCCATATATTAACAGTAGCCAACTTGTCAGCTTTTTCTTGAACATAAGTATGGGAAGTTCCTTAAATGACTTAGGTAACATTTTATACACCTGAATGGCATTACCATAAATATTATTTCTAAATATTTGCAATCTACATTGAGGTACATTTAATTCATATTTATATTTATTTCTAGCAGAAGCCTGTTTGTGGCCATAGAGCTAATCGATGTTTGTGACTCACTTCAGATTGCATGCGAAAATAGTCCAGATATTATTTTACTAACATACCTACATACTTCTTTGATGCAGGGTAAGGGTAAAATGGGTAGTAAAATGTGAAGATTTTTAATTAAAGGTTTACAACTGTCTAAGAACCAGACGCAGCTATTGCCCTAACGCACTTTTTTGTACCCGAAATGCCCTTAAAATTTGAACTGAATTGCCCCATAGTAACAGACAATATGACAGCACAGACGATACGTATCCGTGATATGCAGTGACTGCTGCATCTACGGACACTGTTGATCGTAGACGTTTTATTGCGTATACGAATTTGTCTAGCATACGTAATTGATGTGTGACTTCCAGTTACAGTTGTGATCCACTATTATACCTAAGAATTCTATGTTTACTACTTCTTCTAGGATACTATCTTCATATTTTATACTAAGACTGTGAAAGTTTTATTTATAAGTTTGAATGATTTTTAAATTTTTGTTATTAAGCCAAATTATTAAGTCAATTAATTATTATTATTATTAAGTCTTTGATTGCTTCATTAATTTCCTGTTCCAATTTATTTTCGTCTATTCATTTTATTATTAGTGTTGTATCGTCAGCAAATAAGACTGTTTTATGGCGTGTTGCATTGGGAAGGTCATTAATATATAGCAGAAAAAAAAATGATCCCACCACGCTGTCTTGGGGTACTCCAACTGCATTAGTTTTAAAATTAGATTTATATTCTACTTTGTTCCCATCCGTGACTTTTGATATTTGCACACATTGACGCCTATCACTTATGTACGATTTCAGCCAGTCATTGGCTTTGCCCCTTATGCCATATTTATCTAATTAGCTTAGTAATAACTTACGATCGACGAAGTCAAAGTCTTTACTCATGTCAAAAAAATTGCTGGTACAGGTTATATGTAGGGGGCGCGACGTAGTGGTACCTGGTGGCTTCGTTAAGCTACTAAGTTAAACCACTCAAATAACTTTCAAGGGTTTATTGCTAAGAAAGATTCGAAATGACTGTGCTGGCGAATGCACCCGGTAGCTGTCCGTAATGCACTGAGCGCGCGACGCATTTAGTGCGACCGTATTGTATCGCTAGGTCAGCAAACGTGGTCGATTGCAATTATTGCATCGAACAAGGTATGTTGTCATTCATTGTCTCAGTTATTATTTTTATTAAATTAAAACAAGCTAAAGAGGTGGTGCGATTTTTCCTGAATCCAAATTGCTCCCGCCTGAGCAAATTATACTTGTCCACATAGTCATTGTCTTCTCAAATATTTTTGATGTTATAGGAATTAAGGTTATAGGTCTATAGTTCGTCATGTCAGATTTATTCTTAAATATCGGTTTGATTATTGAGTTCTTTAATGCGCTTGGGAACATGCCTTCTGTTCTGAAAACGATACAGTAAGTAGGTACGTAACGCCAGGAGCGTTAAGTACCTACTTACTGGCCTTTTTCGAGGAACTCCACAATCCCAACTGGCATAAGCTGAATAATATACTGCCGTCATAAGGAAAAAAGACGTATCTGACATTTTCTTTTTTAACCTATTCGGAATCAGCAAAAAAAGGCGCATCTACCAGTATTTTTCTATTGGCTAAAACTTAACGAAAACCTAATAATTGCCTTTGCCTAAAAGCCTTTATATCTTGTATTTTAAACAGGACAAAATATATATTTTTTCTCCATTTTAATATTTCTGTAGATACGTCCTTTTTCCTTGCGGCGGCAGTATACCGCGTGGTATCGCACACTCACTGAGCACTCAACTGGGTTCACCGAGTTCTGTTGCGGACATCGGACACGGCCCGTTATAGCAATACTAAATGTGTTGATAACTGAACTAGGAACTAGTGACAACAGCTCCAGGCGGCTGGTCGCCACTCGTTAAGCTCGCCTCCGCTTTGTTCTGTTTGTTCAACATATTGTTGGCTCTCGCGCCGCGCGTCGTGCGCTATCCATGCGCTGTCCGTCGTGCGCTATCCATGTGCTGTCCGTCGTGCGCTATCCATATGCTGTCCGTCGTGCGCTATCCATGTGCTGTCCGTCGTGCGCTATCCATGTGCTGTCCGTCGTGCGCTATCCATGTGCTGTCCGTCGTGCGCTATCCATGTGCTGTCCGTCGTGCGCTATCCATGTGCTATCCGTCGTGCGCTATCCATGTGCTGTCCGTCGTGCGCTATCCATGTGCTGTCCGTCGTGCGCTATCCATGTGCTATCCGTCGTGCGCTATCCATGTGCTGTCCGTCGTGCGCTATCTATGTGACTCGTAAGATGATATGATCACACTTCAGCTAGACTTAGTTACTGTTAAGGCGAGTAAGTCGTGAAATGGTCGTTTTTGATAGACTGAAGTTTTTAAATCACCATACAGAAAATCGCAGAAAAACTTTAATATGTATACTTCAATCAAAGCTTTTGAAAATTTTATGCTACACTGAATGCCATGCAAAAAAATTGAGATGAGGTTGTTTCAACTTTAAATTCGCTACTGTATTGTCACGACTTAGCGATGATAATATTGGTAAATAACTTATTTATTTTAATTTTAAAATAACAATTTTAAAATAACATTGACAACTACCTAAGTACTTTAAACGCAGTGAAACAATCACTGTGTCATGGGCCTTAACAAACATATCCCTCAACTCAAGCACACCTACCCGCAGTGGCGATACGCATACGAACGTCGCGCACTTAGTTTCTACAACTACCCTTATAATAACACTGTTACCAAATCCTAACGTAATTTTGTCATAGTACCTACTAACCCACTACGCCAGTCGGCTTTATGTATTTCTAAGTTATAATATTGTATTTTCTCTGTAAGTGATTGTGTAATCTTTTGAGAAAATAAATGTCTAAAACCGTAAACCGTAATTTTAATATTTTTACAAAAGGCAACTACAGGTCGACGACTGTATGGGACTACAGGTCGACGACTGTATGGGACTACAGGTCGACGACTGTATGGGACTACAGGTCGACGACTGTATGGGACTACAGGTCGACGACTGTATGGGACTACAGGTCGACGACTGTATGGGACTACAGGTCGACGACTATACTCACCTTAAGCTATCAAAATAAAACCTGTTACGTTTTCGTGAATGTAACTACAGAATAACTTCCTACTAACTGTTTTATAAAAATAGATATCGCGTGAAGTGTGAAATAGTCATTATTATGAAATCGAATAATTCACGATTATTTACTTTAGTTTTAAGGGCGATCAACTCAGTCTTTGACACGTGTCGCCCTCCCGTTACACGAGTCTCCCTCCCGTTACACGTGTCTCCCTCCCGTTGCATGTGTCGC
Source organism: Dicycla oo (assembly GCA_948252095.1). Taxonomy (NCBI): domain Eukaryota; kingdom Metazoa; phylum Arthropoda; class Insecta; order Lepidoptera; family Noctuidae; genus Dicycla; species Dicycla oo. Next base: position 263,380 of record OX411729.1, read on the forward strand.
CTTCCCGTTACACGTGTTTCCTGACCTGCGGCTGCGAGCGTCCGTCGTAGACTCGTGGCGTTCATGTAGCGTTTCAAGATCAAAAAATGATAAGAAATTATCTTTATTTTGACATCATTAGCGAATGGGCGGTATGGTATGATTGTGTACCGGCTAGGGCTGCGCAGTGCGCAGGTAGTCTGCGCAGGCCGTTAACAATTAGGCATGTGTAGTGAGATAATTAAACGATAGGGATAGGTTAGGTCTACGGGCGGGTATCCACAACTCCACGTCAGTGCACGCATGTTGCGTGTGGTGGGGATAAGTTCATACATACATTAATAATAGGTTAATTATACCACCCAAATAATTAATTGCTGTATTATTATTAGAGACGACGGGGGCGCGGGACGCGGGGCGACGACCCGACGAGTGTGTCGACCCAAATATTTATATTTGCCCGCGTTGTCGAGAGAAGCCGCGTCCCACCGCGCACCGTGCGTCACGCTCGCCAGCGCGCAGCGTCTTGCAGTGGAGAGGGTCGCACGCAGCGCCGGCGCCGCTATTTTTAAATTAACTAGCTAGCAATGCAGTTTTTCTTTAATCTAATTTGAACGACGTGAGTACTTGGAACTTTGTTGCCCTCAAATAGTTTCAGATGTGTACATGCCAATGTCCACCATGACCTATCATATATACAGATGTGTACATGCCAATGTCCACCATGACCTATCATATATACAGATGTGTACATGCCAATGTCCACCATGACCTATCATATATACAGATGTGTACATGCCAATGTCCACCATGACCTATCATATATACAGATGTGTACATGCCAATGTCCACCATGACCTATCATATATACAGATGTGTACATGCCAATGTCCACCATGACCTATCATATATACAGATGTGTACATGCCAATGTCCACCATGACCTATCATATATACAGATGTGTACATGCCAATGTCCACCATGACCTATCATATATACAGATGTGTACGTGCCAATGTCCACCATGACCTATCATATATACAGATGTGTACATGCCAATGTCCACCATGACCTATCATATATACAGATGTGTACGTGCCAATGTCCACCATGACCTATCATATATACAGATGTGTACGTGCCAATGTCCACCATGACCTATCATATATACAGATGTGTACGTGCCAATGTCCACCATGACCTATCATATATACAGATGTGTACGTGCCAATGTCCACCATGACCTATCATATATACAGATGTGTACGTGCCAATGTCCACCATGACCTATCATATACTCTAGTAACCATGTATACCGCAATTCTAAAGCGTCCCACACTTACGTTAGCTAGCGGAAGTCCGCAGATATGTAAAGGGTATCGATAAAATAAAAATAAAAATGATTCCTGATTTATTTTTGGGGTCAATGACCGCTTTTACTTACTTAGATATCGATACCCATCACGTCTGCGGAGTTTCGCTAGCTAATTTAATTTGACAGGGTATCTTCGACCTACCTAACGTTCAACGTACTCCATATATCGTACGGAGTACTCCTTATATCGTAACGTATCCATACCAATATTATGCAAATTTTATAAATTTGAAAGTAAATCTGGCTGTCTGTCTGTCTGTATGTTTCTATTTCATGCGTAAACCAATGAATGGATTTCGATAAAATTTGGCAAGGAGATAATGAATGGCATCCTGAGGAAGGACATAGGCAAATTTTTGTTTGATATAAGGGAAGAAAGTTTGTACAGGAAACCCAGCATCTATTAAGTTAGGGATATGAAAATTTATGTTTTTGTTAAGAAAAAACAAATAAAGATAAGATTTACGTAAGGTCAAATGGGGCAAGTGCTTCATACATTTCTTCAAATGCAAATTTAAATATCAAACATTTCTTTAGCTTGACCACAAACGCGTTCTATAAAAATAAACATATATTTATTTGGGTATATGAATTGTATGTTATTGTTCATAAAAAAAAACCGTTAAATTCCAGTATATATTTTTTTAAACTTGGCATATAGACGCACTTACCTAGCAAAACGGGGTTCGTGTGTAGTGACGTCATACATAGCCCAACAAGTGCATTACGCGAAAGAAAACTTTAACAAAGGCCGCGAACACGAGGTAGAATGTATCGAACTAGAGATGACGATACAAATAAATATAGAAAAATATGCATAGTTTTAGAGATATTTGCGATAAACTAATAATGGGGCAAGTGCGCCCTACTTTATGCACCAGTGGTAATCAACATTTTGAATTTAAAAAGGGTTCCGTAGTTGGGATGAATTTATCCCAAGAACAAACTTAACATTGCAGTTGAAAAACGTATTCTCAAATACATTCCAACTGTAAATGTAAGTTTGTACGCACAATATTGAGAGATTTACCATGTTATTTTAAGACCATAGACTTCTTATAAGTTTTCACTTGTTACTTTCTCTTACCTGTCTATTGTCTCCTGCTCTATCCTAATTTTGTCAGTGAAAACTTGTAATTGGAAAAACATACATTCGAAAAACATACAGTCAACAATAAACTAAAAAATCCGAAACTAAAAATTAAAATTTAATGTTAAATAAAATGTAATTAAGACGGGTAAATAAAAATATAAAGTTAATAATATAATAATAATAATAAAGTTTATTTATTGTTTAACTAAGACTAGATACATGGCGAAGTAAGAGTAGAACAATGATTGTCTTACATCTAGTTTGTGGGAGGATTTCTGCTCTTCTAGATAGGCTACAGGGTAGCCTGTGTTTAGAAGAAACAGTTCCGGGTCCCTGTCGTAGTGGAAAAATTACAGTAGCACGTGTAAATATTTTAATTCTTATATAAACAATTAAATAAAAACAAAGATCTAGGCGTGTACGAGTAAGTCAGTGTGGTGTGTGGTAGTGTTAGTATTTAGTGTGGTGTGTGGTGTGTGTCTGTATTTATGTGTGGTGTGTGATGTATGTATGTCTGTTGTGTTCACTTCTTTAGGAATTCTTCAGTGTCGTAGTAATTTAGGTTTCGAAGAAAAGTGCAAACAGAAGACTGTTTGCACTTTTCTATAAGAAAACCCCTATATAGGGGTTTTCTTGTTGACTTTATTGTAAAGTGAAGGGCCAAGGTAGGTAGCGAATCTTTTTATAAATGACATGCGCGCATGTGGAATACTACATACCATGTCCTTACGGCGTTTGGAGATTTGACGGAAAGGTGTTCTTTGGTGTTGTAATAGTACAATGTGTAAAATAAATTGCTGTCTTACGTTAAGGACGTTACAAGATTTATAGAGCTCGGTAGTTGGAAAAAGTATGTGTCTGAAAGTAGCCACTTTCAAAATAGCTCTATGTGCAATCTCCAGAGGCTTAAGTATGGTCTTTGCAGCTCCACCCCAGCATGAGATATAATAGACTAAGATTGATTGACATAGCGCAAAATATACATTACGTATGATTATGGGGTTCGCTACATGTCGCAGGGTTTTAAATATAATAATAATAATATCCTAGGACATTGTTCACACACGGTCATCTGATCCCAAACTAAGCAGAGCTTGTACTATGGAAACCAGATAACTGATAAACTACATACACTACTTTTTTTTTTGTAAATACATACTTATATAGATAATTACACCCAGACTCAGGACAAACAGACATGTTCATGCACACAAATGTTTGTCCTGGATGGGAATCGAACCCACGACCAGCGCCATGGCAGGTGGTAACCAACCACGCCATCAGGCCTGTATATATAAATATAAATAAATATATAAATTAACTTACGTATGCGGCCGGAGAGAGTGTTGATGTGAGATTTGAAGTTAAGGTTTTTATCCAGAATTATTCCAAGGTATTTGATTTGTTCTACTGGGAAAAGAATTGGCAATCAGGTTGAGTTTGTGTGGGACACGAGTGAGCTTTTAAGGTAATGACAGTTTTAGGTTGGGAAACGTTGGTGATTGAGAAGGTGATAAACTTAGTTTTGTCAGCATTTAGGGTCAAGGTGTGGGAGGTCAGCCATTTTAAGGCAGAGTTAAAGCCATTTTGTGCAACTGCCTGAAGTTCCGACCATGAGTCCGCGGAAAAGGTAATGGCACTATCATCTGCAAAAGAAACTATCGCTGCATTTGGTAGCTGGAGATTGCAAAGGTCGTTAATAAATACAAGAAACAATGTGGGCCCCAGAATGCTACCCTGAGGCACGCCATACCGAATGGGAAGATCATCACTGCTGTAGTTCTCTATAGTAACCGATTGTGTACGATCAGTAAGATAACTCTTAAAAAAGTTAAGTGGAGCCCCCTGACACCTAAACCTTCAATCTTGAGTAGAAGAGTGGAGACGGGGACAGTGTCGAATGCTTTCGCAACATCCAGAAATATAGTGAGAACTTTTTTGTGACAATTTAAGTTTTCTACTATATTGTTAACTAATATGTGAACCGCTTCACAAGTCGACTTATTCTTTCGAAATCCAAATTGTTGAGGAGATAACAGTTTGAAGTGTTCGAGGTAATGTACCAAGCGCTTATTTATGAGGCGTTCGAGAACCTTCGACAAAGCACTGAGGACTGCTATCAGACGATAGTTGTTAGGTAAGCTCCCGTCACCACCCTTGAAAACCGGATGAATAATTGCCCGTTTAAGAGAGGTGGGGAATATGGCTGATTGAAAGCAAAGGTTGAAAATGTGGCATAGGATAGGTGCCAGGGTTTGGGCAGAACGTCTCAAGAACGTCTGAGATATGCCATCCCAGCCAGTAGCAGCGTCGACTCTGAGTAGGTTTATAGTCCTTAGAACCTCATCAGGGTCTGTTTGTTCTAATACGAAAGAGTTGTTGTTTGAGGTTTGTGAACAGGGTGAATGGTTGTGGACGCTGCTGATCCTCTCCGCGAGCTTTGACCCAATGTTAACGAAGAAATCATTTACGTCTTTACAAGACTGTGTCGGCGACTGTGAATGAAGTAGTAGTTGCTTGGCGGAGTTTTTGTTTTTCTGTGTATTCGTAATGTATTTTATAGTGTCCCAAAGTTTTTTAGGATTTCTTGAAGCCTTATTTAATTCATCAGCATCATATTTTCTTTTTATTTTTTTTAATAGACTTGAGGTGAAGTTCCTGTATCGTTTGTACGTTAAACTCAAAGTTTGATTATCGGGTGATTGTTTAACCTTTTTGTGTAGTGAATCTCGGTTCCGTATGCACCTCAGCAAGCCTGGCGTAATCCATGGTTTCAATATTCTTTTATTTGCAGGTGTTTTGACAGTTGTTGCGCATTCTGTTATAGCACCTTTTGTCAACTCAATTAGTTGGTCCATAGCATTATTAGGGTCGGAAACATTGTATAGGGGGGGTAAAGTCCAGCATTTTCATAGCGGTATCAAGTGCGTCATAATTTACCTTACAAACAGTTTTTTGAGAAATTAATTTAGTTTTTTTATTGGACAGACATAATAAAGAAGAGCAATGATCTGTCACTGTTGTATCGTAAACTAAGGTCAAAATTTTAGTGTTGGTCCTAATAATAATGCGGTCTAGACAATTATTACCTCTAGTAGGTTCGGTATGAACAGGTAAAAATCCGTGATACGCCAGGGTGCTAAGATATTCATGAGATCGTGAATCTTGGGAATAGGGTTTAATATCCAGGTTTATGTCTCCAGTTATAATAACTGATTTATAGGACATAAGGGGTGGAAGGATGTTATTGAGTGCCGTGAGGAAGCTATGAATGTTGTCATTTGAAGGCGAGCGATAGATACACAAGATAGCAATTTCAGAATTTAGCTTTACCAGCAAGCCCGAAGCTGATCCGAGAAAGTTAAGTTCTTCACATGCGGCAATCAGATTCGACTTAGCATAAACAACCACACCATCGCTCTGATTAAGGTGCTTTGTAGTTTTGTATGTAAGATAGTTATGTAGGGTGGGAATACAAGAGTTACTTCAACGTGGTAGCCAGCATTCTGTAAGAACCTGCAAGTCAGAATCAATGTTAGTACGGTGAATAAGTGTTTGTAGGTTTAGGTAATTACAATTTATTGATCGCGTTAATATTTTGCGTAAGTATTGTAGACCGGGTATTTAGGTTATCAATAAATGATTTGGTTTCTTCGGAGGTGCATGTATGTGTTTCTGATACAGAAAATTTGTCGACATTTAAGATTACATCATTAATTATATGAGACATTGTTATTCGGAGTAAAGGGTAAAACAGGTGGTCATAAGGCTAAAAGAAAGAAGGGTAAAGACAGTGGGGACATATTGTAAGGTGAATAATGATATACATAGTAGTGGTGTGTTTGAACGTTGTATTTGTAATAGGATTATGGAAGTGAAGTACGTATGAAGTATGTTTGTTTTAAATGAATTTTGTGTACTTGTTCACATTGATTAACATAATTATAGAGACAAAGCAAGTAACATCAATACAGAAAACAGCTATGACACTGGTCGTAAACAGAAAATGTGAGCCTTCCAAGCACAGAACCAACACTAGTCATACATCGTTAGGTGCAGACATCGTATGAAGTTGCATTTCATTTTTTATAACAATGGAGGGGCTGTCCGGGGTTTTCTTCATCAGGATGCGGCCTTCTGAGGTCCAACAAAACAAGTATTGGTTTGCTTTTGCAAAATTACGTGCCAGGTAGAATAGTCGCTTAGAGTAGGTAGTTAATTGTTCTGCAATGTATATTGGCGTTTTTGGAGCATCAATACCCATGTGTGTTGAGTTTATCTTATTATTAGGGTTTCGTTTGTTGTGGTCTTTTACGGCTGACAGGAAATTAGTTTTAGTTAGGGTATTCGTAAATTCGACAATAAGACTTGAATTAGAACTTTCCTTCTTGGATAGCTGTCGCGAAACATCGCGGATGTCAGCCACTTGCAATTTTATCTCGAGTTGCTTTGATAGCTCCAGCAAAGAATCATAAAGCGCCTTTTTGTTTTCATTTGCTCTCTTTGGAAAGTTTCGGAGCTCGATACACGTTCTAACTAGAGTACGGTCAAAAGATTCAACCTTTTCTTCAAGTGCAGTTAATTTATTCGCAATGGCGATGCGTTGTTTTTCCAGGCCAATAATTTTTGACTCGAGTGAGGTCAATTGATCGGATACAGATGACATTGACTTTTCCATTTCGGTAAATGTCTCCTCTATCCTCGAATTTGGCGTTTTAATTTCAAAGATATAGTTCTCAAGTTTGTCCATTCGGGAATTCTGTAGATTAGCCATGTTTTGGATCATATCTCTGATTTCGTTTTTAAATTCGGCCAATACTTCCTTTCCTGGCGGACCTCGATGCTTTGTTCTTTGTGTGACATTACTTGTAATTGCGTCGGTTGACAATTTGGCCTTTTCGTATGACTTCGTAGTGTCGGACTCGGAACGTGAAGGAATATGTTGATTTGGAGGCGTTCTTGGTGTAGACATACTTTGCATTTAATTTGTTTTGTGGGAGACGAAACAATGTAAATCAAATTCACAAAAAGTGCTGGTCCGACCACAGGCTCGAACCACCGACCTAAGGCGATTCGATCGGTTTGACCAAGCCTATAGCCACCGCGCCAAGTTAACTCTTAATGAACAGTGCAAAATAGCTAATCTGTTACTACTCGTGTCACAAGTAAGTGAAGGGCGTCGAGTGTGTGACGACAGTCAAGGACAAATACGTAACTCACTGCACGATGACACGTCCACTTTTGAATTATTAACGATATTTGCTTCAACTTAAAATTACTACAACACCCACTTAATTGTTTAGTATGTAAATATTATTGTTTGCACAATTTTTCGGATAAATATGTGAACAATACCATCAGGTATTGTTCACATATTTATCCGAAAAATTTGCGTAGAAATTCGTTAATTACTTATAAAACGATTTTAAATATCGGAGAGCACACGGGACACGTCCTGTCACTCACGCGTGGAGCGGGAGTTATATCAATACTTTGTCCATTAAAAACTCGGAAATATTATAATAGCTTTTTTGTAGTAGAAAGTTCTTTAGTTGTTGTTTTTTTTAATAAGTTTACATTTAATTGTTTAATGTGTGGTGGAATATGATTTAATTGGCGCTATGCAGAACACACTTTTATGCATCAGTGCTGTATTGGACTTTCTTACACATAGATAATCTATTATAATCCCGTCGACTTCGGGTATTAGTATCTGATAGGTTCTTAAAAAGCTTTGGGTTGGTTTTAACGAATACCGCAACCTCATAAATGTACGTATATAGTGATGAGAGTATTAATATTTTATTTTTGATGAAATATGGCTTATATGTATCAGTATATTTTAGTCTAAACATCGCTCTGAGACACCGTTTCTGTAACTTAAAGACACGAGTTGCCCCAAACAATAACGCCGTATCTTCAGATTGAGCCAACGATGTCATGATATGCAGAAAGCAGAGGTTCAGTACCTAAGATGGAAGACAGTTTATAAATAGCATAAGCAGATTTACTTATTCTTTTCCTTAATTCCTCTGTGTGTACTTTCCAGTCCAGCCTTTGATCTATATTTAAACCGAAAAATTTGGTAGTAACTATGTTTTCAATCATTTTGTTACCGTGTTCTATTAGCATATTACAAGCCTTTGGTCGTTGACTGAACAACATTAATTTTGTTTTATCAATATTTATCCTAAGATTATTGTTATCTAGCCATGCGATCACCGATTCAATGGTGTTATTAATTTCATTTTCTAATTGTAAATCTCTTGTGTTATTAATAGTTACGGTGCTGTCATCGACAAATAGTGATATGTGATGTTACTTTTGGTAAATCATTGATATAAATTAAAAATAATGGTGTACCACAGGGGAGTGTGCTAGGTCCCTAGCACACTCCCCTGTGGTACACCATACATAATTAATTGTTTATTTGATCTAAATATTAATTCGCATTTAGTCCTTGGATCTATCGTCAAAATTTCCACGTATTGATTCCTATTTATTAAATATGATTCTATCAATTTTAATATGGTTCCTCAGATCCCATAAGCTTCTAACTTCTTAAGCAAAATCTTATGGTCCACGTAGTCGAAGGCTGGGTTCATATCACAATATACGGAGCACACGGGTATTTTGCTGTCAACATTTGTGATGACTTTATTCAAAAAATCGTAGACAGCCATGTTAATAGTTTTATTTTTTCTGAAGCTTTTTTGTTCCTCAGTTAAAATGTTATATTTTTCAAAACAATTGTAAAGTGGTTCGTAGATATATTTCTCAAAGACTTTTGAAAAAATTAGTATCAGCGCAATCGTTCTATAGCACTCCATGTTTTCCCTGTTGTTTTTTTTTTTTGAAAAGTGGTTTAACTACAGCTGTTTTGAGATGGTGTGGAAAAATACCAGTTGTAATACACAAATTAACAATGTAACTTATATGGACACTAATATAATAAGAAACATATTTAACATTTTTTGTCGAAATACCATCATAACCAATATAATACCGCTCTTGTTATAATACATTACATCCTACTAATATTATAAATGTGAAAGTTTGTATGTTTGGATGTTTGTTACTCAATCACGCAAAATCGGCTAAACGGATTTGGATGAAACTTGGTGTACATATAGTTTATAACCTGGATTAAGACAGGATACTTTCATCCCTGTAGAAGGCTCCCGTGGGATAATTTCCGACATACACGCGGGCGAAGCCGCTGGCAAAAGCTAGTATTCCATAAACAAAGCTAGGTCTTAAAGATCCATAGAACTTATGTATAAAAACATTATTGTATACATAAACAAAGTAGGTACATTAGGGATGTTCCTTTTGAGACTTACAGTTACTTCTGATTACTGTCAAAATGACAATTATCTTTATTGTCATATAACTTTTTATTATTCAAAACACACTTTATATTTATTCTAAATAATATTATATTATAAATGCGATACTTAGTGAGTTTGTTTGTTTGTTACTCTTCCACGCTAAAAACGCTGAATGGTTTTTGATGAAATTTGTTACATGGGTAGACCATAACCTAGGTCAGGAGATAGGATACTTTTTATCCCGGGAGATAATCCCATGGAATAATTTCCGACCTCCACGCGGGCGAAGCCGCGGGCAAAAGCTGGTTTTTATATAAAATATCCAGTCATTTAAGTAAACCAGCCATCATATCCCTTTCCATGCTCAAAACCTTTATCTGTTCTTATTACTTTAAATTCTTTATCATCTATGTAGGTACACTATATTAACCCCATCGGGGCATATTATCCATTATTTTGGTACTTTATTTTATACTTTCAGGACTCTCGGCCCTCCGCTCATATTTTCCTCTATCACAGGTTTCGTACTGGCGTTTAGGAGACGTATTTAAGAACCTTTTGGTCTCCAACAATTCTCACAGAGAGATCTCGTCTACATCATGATCGAATATGAAGGACACGAAACCACACAAGCCACACAAACTGTACCTTGTAATATCTGTAGCTTAGTGTAGGTACACTAAGGTACAGTTAAGTAGTAGTAGGTACAGTAAGGTACAGTCTAAGGTACAGTTTGTGGCGCTTGTGGGGTTGTATGAACTGTACCTTAGTGTAGGTACACTGAGGTACAGTTTGTGGGGCTTGTGGGGTTGTATAAACTGTACCTTAGTGTAGGTACACTGAGGTACAGTTTGTGGGGCTTGTGGGGTTGTATAAACTGTACCTTAGTGTAGGTACACTGAGGTACAGTTTGTGGGGCTTGTGGGGTTGTATGAACTGTACCTTAGTGTAGGTACACTGAGGTACAGTTTGTGGGGCTTGTGGGGTTGTATGAACTGTACCTTAGTGTAGGTACACTGAGATACAGTTTGTGGGGCTTGTGGGATTGTATGAACTCTACCTTAGTGTAGGTACACTGAGGTACAGTTTGTGGGGCTTGTGGGATTGTATGAACTCTACCTTAGTGTAAGTACACTGAGGTACAGTTTGTGGGGTTGTATAAACTGTACCTTAGTGTAGGTACACTGAGGTACAGTTTGTGGGGCTTGTGGGATTGTATGAACTGTACCTTAGTGTAGGTACACTGAGGTACAGTTTGTGGGGTTGTATGAACTGTACCTTAGTGTAGGTACACTGAGGTACAGTTTGTGGGGTTGTATGAACTGTACCTTAGTGTAGGTACACTGAGGTACAGTTTGTGGGGTTGTATGAACTGTACCTTAGTGTAGGTACACTGAGGTACAGTTTGTGGGGTTGTATGAACTGTACCTTAGTGTAGGTACACTGAGGTACAGTTTGTGGGGCTTGTGGGGTTGTATAAACTGTACCTTAGTGTAGGTACACTGAGGTACAGTTTGTGGGGCTTGTGGGATTGTATGAACTGTACCTTAGTGTAGGTACACTGAGGTACAGTTTGTGGGGTTGTATGAACTGTACCTTAGTGTAGGTACACTGAGGTACAGTTTGTGGGGTTGTATGAACTGTACCTTAGTGTAGGTACACTGAGGTACAGTTTGTGGGGCTTGTGGGGTTGTAAAAAAGTAGGTATTTTTATACACTTACTTTCACATTGCCCTATTATTGTAACGTCCATTATCTCTTTCTACGTCTCCAAACGCATTACTTTAGTCGTTCACATCACACATTGTCAATAAAACGCACCACCAAGATTGCGCCATGAACTGAACACCAACATAGTAGACACCACGAACGAAAGCCGGCCGAGCCTCCTCCACGCTGCTCTTCAACACTGTAGACACCACGAACGAAGGCCGGCCGAGCCTCCTCCACGCTGCTCTTCAACACAGTAGACACCACGAACGAAGGCCGGCCGAGCCTCCTCCACGCTGCTCTTCAACACAGTAGACACCACGAACGAAGGCCGGCCGAGCCTCCTCCACGCTGCTCTTCAACACAGTAAACACCACGAACGAAGGCCGGCCGAGCCTCCTCCACGCTGCTCTTCAACACAGTAGACACCACGAACGAAGGCCGGCCGAGCCTCCTCCACGCTGCTCTTCAACACTGTAGACACCACGAACGAAGGCCGGCCGAGCCTCCTCCACGCTGCTCTTCAACACTGTAGACACCACGAATGAAGGCCAGCCGAGCCTTCTCCACGCTGCTCTTCAACACAGTAGACACCACGAACGAAGGCCGGCCGAGCCTCCTCCACGCTGCTCTTCAACACAGTAGACACCACGAACGAAGGCCGGCCGAGCCTCCTCCACGCTGCTCTTCAACACAGTAGACACCACGAACGAAGGCCGGCCGAGCCTCCTCCACGCTGCTCTTCAACACTGTAGACACCACGAATGAAGGCCAGCCGAGCCTTCTCCACGCTGCTCTTCAACACAGTAGACACCACGAACGAAGGCCGGCCGAGCCTCCTCCACGCTGCTCTTCAACACAGTAGACACCACGAACGAAGGCCGGCCGAGCCTCCTCCACGCTGCTCTTCAACACAGTAGACACCACGAACAAAGGCCGGCCGAGCCTCCTCCACGCTGCTCTTCAACACAGTAGACACCACGAACGAAGGCCGGCCGAGCCTCCTCCACGCTGCTCTTCAACACAGTAGACACCACGAACGAAGGCCGGCCGAGCCTCCTCCACGCTGCTCTTCAACACAGTAGACACCACGAACGAAGGCCGGCCGAGCCTCCTCCACGCTGCTCTTCAACACAGTAGACACCACGAACGAAGGCCGGCCGAGCCTCCTCCACGCTGCTCTTCAACACAGTAGACACCACGAACGAAGGCCGGCCGAGCCTCCTCCACGCTGCTCTTCAACACAGTAGACACCACGAACGAAGGCCGGCCGAGCCTCCTCCACGCTGCTCTTCAACACAGTAGACACCACGAACGAAGGCCGGCCGAGCCTCCTCCACGCTGCTCTTCAACACAGTAGACACCACGAACGAAGGCCGGCCGAGCCTCCTCCACGCTGCTCTTCAACACAGTAGACACCACGAACGAAGGCCGGCCGAGCCTCCTCCACGCTGCTCTTCAACACAGTAGACACCACGAACGAAGGCCGGCCGAGCCTCCTCCACGCTGCTCTTCAACACAGTAGACACCACGAACGAAGGCCGGCCGAGCCTCCTCCACGCTGCTCTTCAACACAGTAGACACCACGAACGAAGGCCGGCCGAGCCTCCTCCACGCTGCTCTTCAACACAGTAGACACCACGAACGAAGGCCGGCCGAGCCTCCTTCACGCTGCTCTTCAACATATAATAATAATAATAATAATTTATTTAATAAAAATATTTCAAAAAGTGTACATTTAGTCAGTTACTAGTAAATTTCCAATACAATAAATTATGGAGCCTAATGATAAACTAATGCTTAAGTATATGTTTAGATACAGGTGCAAGTAATGATAGTTTGGAATTAGAATGTTAGGTAGCGACCCACCCGATCTAGGTTTATTCAAACCTGTGTTTCAGGCCATCGCTTTACATTTCAATTTTATTGGGACATTAAAATTTGAAGTAAAAGTGATATTTAAAAAATAAAAATAATCTTTTAACAAATATGAGAAGAAGCATATTGGTACATTAATACCTAAAACTAGCCTACGTAAATATACAAAAGTAAATACTTTCGAGGGAATAAATTATCCTTATGACAAAATTTCTAGTAGATTTTCAGTGTCTGTGTAATTGAGTATCAATAAATATTCTGATAACATCATACTACATTTTTTATAACTTTCTCTATAGAAGTTTAGTACCCTGTTGAGTCTATTATACAAAAAAGGTCCTAAAAATACATAAAATCGATTAGCAAACGCATGTTTAGTTTGAGGCTTTATGCAAACCAAGTCCTTCCTTCTCTTGTCAGACGGTACTGGGGCAAAAGGTAGTGCAACGTGCTGGTGTAGTATTATGCTCAGAACGAATAATTGCCGCACTGTTAGTACATTACATGCTATGTAGAGCTGGTGCGTAGGAAATCTAAAAGGGCGAGAGGTAGCAACCTTCAGAACTGCTCATTGCGCGCGCTCTAAAGGTAGTAAAATTGTTTTTGCAGCACCACCCCAAGAAGTTATGCAATAGGTAAGAATGGATTGACACAAAGCTAAATAAACCTGTCTAATTAATTTATGGTCAGCTACATTCCGTAAATTTTTAAAAACATATATTAATTTGCGCACTCTCGTACATAGTAAATCGATATGTTTACGGAAATTTAGATTTGAGTCAATAGTAACACCTAGATATTTCAAATGATCAGCTTTAGTTAAAGTGGGGCAAGAACATGCACTGTCAGCGTACGTGCTACAATTATGTGCGTAAATATTTAGATTAGTAAGCGGTATGTTAGTATTTCTCATTGTAAATAAAATGTATTGGGTTTTATCTGCATTTAATGTTAGGAGATTATTATGGAGCCAACAAGAGACGATGTTAAAACCGATCTGAGCATTTTCATATACCTCAACTCTTGATTTTGCTGAGAACAATAGAGCGGTGTCATCCGCATAAGACATTATGATTCCATTTTGGAGAGTCAGGCTGCACAGTTCATTTATATAGATTAAAAATAACGTTGGGCCTAAAATGCTGCCTTGTGGAATTCCAAAACAACTATTTTTAAGTTCAGAACTTGTATACGAACCTATTTTTACACATTGATGACGATCGCTGAGATAATCAGAAAAAATAGAAGTTGTGCTCCTCTTATCCCAATTGTTTCTAGCTTGCGTAAAAGTAAAGTACAAGAAATAGTGTCGAAGGCCTTGGCAAGGTCTAGAAAAATCCCAATTGTGTGCATACCATTATCCAAGTTGGTAGTAATATAATTAGTTAATTTGTGTACTGCTTGGTTAGTTGATCTTTTGGGCCTAAAACCAAATTGAGTATCTGAAAGTAGTCTGTTTTCTTCAAGATATTTTATCAATCTACTATTAATGATTTTTTCTAAAACCTTTGAGAGGCCTGTTAAAACTGAAATGGGTCTGTAGTTACTCACACAGGATTTGTCTCCAGACTTGAATTCAGGTGTGACCACAGCTTTTTTAAGCAGCTTAGGGAATATTCCTTTAGATAAACATAGTTGAAAAATGTGGGTTAGTGGAGGTGCAAGTAGGTATTTAAACCTTATAAGTATATTATTAGGTATGTCATCCCACCCAGTAGCACAAACAACTTTTAACCCGTTTATAATTCTGAGTACTTCGTCAACGTCGGTATCTAATAAAACAAAAGAATTTATTTTAGAGAATGTCATAGTCGGGTTTTGAGGGGAAAAATTACTAGAATGTAAAGATTTTTCAGCCAAGTTTTTACCAACGTTAGCAAAATAATTGTTTATTTTATTCATTGCTTCGGATGGGTTTATCTCTGTTGATAGTAAATCTAGTGGAGGTTCCGGACTTTTCGATCTAAATGTATTAGTTTTTATAAATTTGCAGACCAGTTTACTATTTTTCCCCGCCTTTTGTAATTCATTTTTTTCATATTGATTTTTTAGTTTTTTCAAAAGATTATTACAGAAGTTTCGATACCTTTTATATGTTACAGAAAGTACTTTGTTATCAGGTGCGAGTTTCAATTTTAGGTGAAGTTTATCTCTATGTCTTATACAACGAACGAGTCCGGGTGTAATCCAGGGTTTAATACAATTATACCTTCTAGGAATTATCTTAGTGAACGTGTTTTTGCGTATTGCATATTGCAGCGAATCTATGAAGTACTTTAAAGAAATATTTGGATCATTCGAATTATAAACAGGGTTAAAATTAATACCGCGTATGTCATTTTCAAGGTTTGTCATATTGACTTTAGTGTAGCTACGCATGCAGTTTTTTCTAGGTGAACTTATTTGTAATGTTAGTAAAACAGCTTGGTGATCGGTAAGCGAAGAATTAGTAACCAATGTTTTGGATGGATTTTTTGATTTCAGAATGATATGGTCTAAGCATGAGCCGCTCTGATGCGTTGGGTGATAGTGAGCTGGTAATAGTCCATGAAAAGAACAAATATTCAGATAATTATGTACATGGGTATCAGTTTTACCGGAAGCAATGTTAATATTAATATCGCCCAAAAGTATTATGTTTTTAAATGATTTTATGTTGTTTAAGTTTGTGTAGTGAGTCTAAAAATCTATCCATATTTTGAGAAGGAGGCCTATAAATAGCCATGACTACTGTATCGGGAATAATTTTTATGATTAAGCAATTACTATCTTGGGATACCGGTTCTTCTTTCATTGTTCGTAAATTATTTTTGATATAAACTATCGTTTTGGTTTATGTTTCTGTCTGTATTATATGAATAATAACCGTCAAGAGATGGTAAAACTGTCTGTTTTGACAACCAACATTCTGTTAAAACGATAATATCACAGCTTATGTCAAGATTCTGTAATAACACTTCAAAGCCGTTCATGTTTCGATTTATGCTGCGAATATTCTGTGTGAGTAGGGTTAACGTTTTGCCACCAGAAGGAAGAAAGTGTTTACAGTCCTCAACATTACAGATTTTAGATTCAGACACAGAAAAACTATCTAGATCACAAATTAGCTGATTTGTCATGATAGTTACAATACTAAGTGGAAATATAAAGAAAGGATAATCTACCTGTTTATGTGCTTACTAAATAAAGTATTCGTAGGCGCTCTTAGGCGCCTTCATAATCTATTGGGTTGATGTAGTTACTCTCTGCGTATTTGCGAGCTGGGCAACATGCATCGCCAGTTGGATGGTCACATTTCCTCTTAAAGCGTTTACACGTCGCACATTGAGAGGGAGAAGATTTGATGCTGCATTCCTTGAAGGAGTGTCCAGTCTCTCCACAGTGGTTGCAAGTAGGACTAGTTTCTCGGCAAAACTTGGCTGCGTGTCCAAACTGCTGGCAATTGAAGCACCTGGTGACTATCGTGAAGTCTCTCACAGGGCATGATGTCCAATTAATAAAAATTCGGCTTTGGTTAATCATAATTTTCCTTATGCTAGCGGGTAGTTCCAAGATGTAGTTACAAGTAGGAAGGTCTTTTTTACCCGATTTATGGCTTAATTTGATGCTCTCAAGGAAGGACTCACGAGTTATATTCAGCAACTTGTCTGAGAGGTTTTGCTCGTAAATACAGTCAAATACCTCTTTCTCAGTAAGGGTAACGGGGACACCAACGACAGCGACCCTAGGGCGGCGCTTAGAAGGTTCTTCTATTGTAAGGCCCGATGATACTAATTTTTCCGAGTTCTTGAGTTTGACAATGTCACCTTTATTTTCAGTGCTTATCAGAACGCCCCCATTTTTCACTTTTTTCAGGCCACGGACATGAAGCTTAAGTTGTTCGGGCGAGATTATCTTTTGAACAAGTGACTTGGTGTCGTCACTTGTTTGGGTCTTATCCCTGGGATATATCGCTACTCTAGTTCAATAGTAAGATATTTTGATCGAGGTATGAGTTGAGCTAATTCAATTCACTTGTTATTTATTTAAAATGTGGTTGATTTATTAAAATGATTATTTAGTTTAATGCTTCTGGGAGTTATTTATATTTCAATATGAATAAAATATTTTTTTTAATAATAGTTTTAAGGCTTTTAATAGTAAGATAACCTCATGTAGAACTCAGATTTTTTTTAAGATATCTTACTATTGAACTAGGGCAGCGATATGGCGAGCGAGCTCAAATTTGCAGGACGGACGAAGTTTTCGGAACCTTTCTTCACCATGCTAGCATAAGACGTATTTTCCGTAGGATTCAACTTAGCCTCCACGATATTTTTGAACTGCTGGAGAGAGTCCACAAAGTTCTGGTGAGTCTGTAGGTGCTGGATTGTGGTATGGGCCTGGATCGTTTTCGACTTCAATGATTGATATAACACGGCCATCTGAGAAGTCCCACTTGAGACCTTCCGACAAAGAGTGGAGACACGAAGCTTCTGGTCCGAGTTCATTTTTCCTTCCCCGACAATAGTGCAAACTTCGTTCAGGATGGTATCTATAGATGCTATCCATTTCTGGATCTCCGGCGTACTGATGACTTCACTCGGCAGTTCATTCTCCGCGGATGCTGGTGGATTTGGGGCGCTCGGAGGTAATGGTTCGGTAGGCGTCGGTGGAGGAGTTCGCCGTAGTATTTGGCTACGACCAAACGGGCTCGTTCCTGGGGTAGAAATACTACCAGAAACACTTTATTATTGTTTATAAAAATTATTTAGTTCATCTTACAATCTTACAAGTCGCTAAAAACCTACCAGTCACACGCGACACACTTTACTTTTATACTGACGGCGCAAATAATTATATTTATTTGTCGTAATTACTAATTTCATTATAATCAAAACACACGTCCGCTTAGTCTCACGTCTCGTAAGCAATCCCAACATAGTAGACACCACGAACGAAGGCCGGCCGAGCCTCCTCCACGCTGCTCTTCAACACAGTAGACACCACGAACGAAGGCCGGCCGAGCCTCCTCCACGCTGCTCTTCAACACAGTAGACACCACGAACGAAGGCCGGCCGAGCCTCCTCCACGCTGCTCTTCAACACAGTAGACACCACGAACGAAGGCCGGCCGAGCCTCCTCCACGCTGCTCTTCAACACAGTAGACACCACGAACGAAGGCCGGCCGAGCCTCCTCCACGCTGCTCTTCAACACTGTAGACACCACGAACGAAGGCCGGCCGAGCCTCCTCCACGCTGCTCTTCAACACAGTAGACACCACGAACGAAGGCCGGCCGAGCCTCCTCCACGCTGCTCTTCAACACAGTAGACACCACGAACGAAGGCCGGCCGAGCCTCCTCCACGCTGCTCTTCAACACAGTAGACACCACGAACGAAGGCCGGCCGAGCCTCCTCCACGCTGCTCTTCAACACTGTAGACACCACGAACGAAGGCCGGCCGAGCCTCCTCCACGCTGCTCTTCAACACAGTAGACACCACGAACGAAGGCCGGCCGAGCCTCCTCCACGCTGCTCTTCAACACAGTAGACACCACGAACGAAGGCCGGCCGAGCCTCCTCCACGCTGCTCTTCAACACAGTAGACACCACGAACGAAGGCCGGCCGACCCTCCTCCACGCTGCTCTTCAACACAGTAGACACCACGAACGAAGGCCGGCCGTGCCTCCTCCACGCTGCTCTTCAACACTGTAGACACCACGAACGAAGGCCGGCCGAGCCTCCTCCACGCTGCTCTTCAACACAGTAGACACCACGAACGAAGGCCGGCCGAGCCTCCTCCACGCTGCTCTTCATGTGTATACGTATCGAATTGATAACTTCTTTTGTGAAGTCGTTAAAAAACTTAAATAACTCCTTTTTTTGAAGTCGTTATAAAACTTAAATAACTCCTTTTTTTGAAGTCGTTATAAAACTTAAATAACTCCTTTTTTTGAAGTCGTTAAAAATGGGTGCCTCATGATTTGACTGATCTGCACAGAGAAGCGCGTGTTGAAGCTTGCCTTATCTTGTTGAACCGGTGCGGAAATAAAGGGATTTTGGGGCGAATTGTGAAGTGTGATGTAAAGTGGATTCTTTACGGTAATTGCAAGCGAACAACGCAATAGCTGACTCCAGGTCGCCGCAACATTGGCAAAAATCTTAAAGCTTGTCTTACCCGTAGAAAAGTGATAGTAACTGTTTGGTGGTAACTTCATGGTGTACTTCACTACAATTTCCTCAGATCCGGTCAAGTCAGGACATCTGCTGTTATTGACAGCAGATGTCTACTGAACAGAACTTCGAACAATGATGGCAAAACTCACAGCGAGCGAGACAGTCGCGACTCGTCAGCCGATCTTCACCACTATTGCTCTATGATAACGCAAGACCTCACAGGCTCTAGAGAAACCGTTTTAACACTGTAGAACCTACAGTTAGAAACCATCGCGTCATCTTCCGTCCCCACCGACAACCATTTTTTCCGCGATTTGGAAAATTTCTTCCCTGGAAGCAATATAAAATGCCTTCACACAGTTTGTTGAGTCCAAGTCCCCAGAGATCTACCGCAAAGGCAGAAATGATCATCCCATGAGATGGCAGAAATGTACAAAAGACAATGAGGATAAATATTTTGATTAAATAAATATATTTTACCTTTGGAAAAAAAAATGTTTGAATTGTTTAGTACAAAACGGCAATTTTATAAGTATTAAATCTGAAAGTAACTCTGTCTATCTGTTACCTTTTCACGCCTAAACAGCTGAACGGATTTCGGCTAATTTGGCAAGGAGATAGATAGAAATTATTAACATTGAACCAGCGATCTCAAAAGTAGTTCACTGGTTCAATGTTAATAATTTACTCCTTAATGAAAAAAAAAACCAAATGCATTAAATTTACGCTACCTCACGTTAGGCAGGTGAAAACTAACGTGTTGATAAAGGGCGAAGAATTGAATCCTGAAGATAGCACAGTATTCTTGGGCTTAACTTTGGATGCTAAGCTTCAGTGGGGCCCACATATAGATAAATTGTCAAAAAAGCTAAGCTCCGCAGCATACGCTGATAGGAAAATTCGTAATTTAACTAACATAGAGACAGCCCGTTTAGTGTACTTTAGCTATTTTCATAGTGTAATGTCGTACGGTATTCTGTTGTGGGGAAATGCAGCCGACATTCAGACTATCTTTGTTTTGCAGAAAAGAGCTGTTCGATGCATTTATAAATTAAGTCCGAGACAATCTCTCAGAGAGAAATTTAAGGAGATTAATATAATGACTTTGCCTTGTCAGTACATTTTTGAAAATCTTTTATATGCCCATAAAAACATTAAATTGTTTAAAAAATACAGTGATATCCACAATATAAATACTAGGAACAAACACAAATTTGTTGTACCTCCAACAAGGCTCAAGAAAATAGGTCGCTCATTCAGGTGTCAATGTATACGCTTTTATAATAAACTTCCAAGCCACGTTCAAGATCTGAGCCTTAATAAATTCAAATCATTCATTAAACGCAAGTTGTGTCAGAAAGCTTATTATACCGTTAAAGATTATATTGAGGACAAAAAGGCTTGGGAATGAACTGCTCCAAATTTTATTTTATTCTTTTATTTTTGCATACTGAATGTTGACATGACTATTTACTTTGTACAGTATTATATTACGAGTATTTTAATTTATTGTGAATGTGAAGACTATGTAGGTCATTGCTTTTTTTGTTTGTTTTATTTTTTGTCTGTTATTTTTTCTCTCAGTTATTTTTAATCATCGTCTGGCAGTTTGAGTAATTTATGCGGCCTATACCTCAATGTCATTTCTTTGGTATTGTTCGTCGAATCGTTGAGCTCCTTAAGTTCTGAGTTGAGCTGCGCGATTACTGACAAATGCGTGCACTGACTGGACAGGTCCTCTCAATCTGTGTGGTTCTTTCCTCAAAAGACCATTTCAGACACCAATCTACATGGTCTTCACATGAAGTGACCAAGATTATGTCTGGACTTTATAAGAGACTGTGACCTCTGAGTTTGTTTCGGCCTTTCTTCTCAGAGTAGTCAGATAGGAAACGCCGACCTCATCTAGTTTAAAAAAAAAACATGATTGACTTGTAAAAGTGTTTGTACAAACCTACTTACAGAAATAAAAATCATTTATCATTTATAGCATCCTGGGGAAGGACATGCGGCTCCATCATCATGTCTGCTACTTGTAATGGCATCCGGCGCGCTGATTGGTTGTTTGTTATGTCATCGCTGGTAAAGTAATAGTAGTGGTTGGCTGATGACGACTCAGCGTTGCGGTGAGCGGCGGCCGGTGATCAAGTATTCGTCAGTGGTCGCTGCGGATAGTTGGGATGCATCACGCGCGAGCTGAATGTCGTCTCGACCATCGTCGTTGGTAGCTATAAATAGTACTGTACGTAGTGTATTTATTAAAAAAAAAAAAAACTATATCTAGTTTGTTTAACTGCATTGCTCACAGATACCCATTGAAAAACTCAACGGAGAATAATTAAAATAGCCCTTCAAGTGGTGTGGTTGGTAACCTTACGACACCTACAAAGAAACTGCGGTAAGTTTAGGTATGGACATTAAGATCAGTAAGAAGACATTTAGGATAAGTAATCGTATGCAACAGCGTAGTTCCGTCGCAAATGATCTTCATCCGTGAATAACATCTAAGAATAACTCCACCGCGAACAGTAATGGTCGTGATTGCATGCAGCGCATCGCTCCCTAGTCGCTGCACTGAGCCGCGGCGATTTCATTGTCCAATCTAGTTCACGGGATAAATATAGCGCGGCTGGAGCGAGGGACACGGACGCGACCTTCGCGGGCTCCTGCGCGCCTGCTAGTTGTAACGAGGAGCTTCCTCTGCATATCACGCTTAGTAAAGCTGTGCAGCAATTTCCAGCTGCTTACTTTACATTATAATGTGTACCAATAAACATGACATAACACGTGTAAATACGATGAAAATAACTACTGTAACTTGTTTACTGACCATGTTGTGCAACTGTGAACCGCAACTCGACGCGACGCCAGGAAGAGATGTGTTCGCGCACGTACAAGTGCATCATTTGTAGGTTTTGGTTGTAACGTCACGACAGCCACATTTGTAATGTCACGACAGCCACATTTGTAATGTCACGACAGCTACATTTGTAATGTGTCGACAGCCAAATTTGTAATATCACGACAGCTACATTTGTAATGTCACGACAGCTACATTTGCAATGTCTCGACAGCCAAATTTGTAATATCACGACAGCTACATTTGTAATGTCTCGACAGCTACATTTGCAATGTCTCGACAGCCAAATTTGTAATATCACGACAGCTACATTTGTAATGTCTCGACAGCCAAATTTGTAATATCACGACAGCTACATTTGTAATGTCTCGACAGCTACATTTGCAATGTCTCGACAGCTACATTTGCAATGTCTCGACAGCCAAATTTGTAATATCACGACAGCTACATTTGTAATGTTACGACAGCCAAATTTGTAATATCACGACAGCTACATTTGTAATGTTACGACAGCCAAATTTGTAATGTCACGACAGCTACATTTGCAATGTCTCGACAGCCAAATTTGTAATATCACGACAGCTACATTTGTAATGTCTCGACAGCCAAATTTGTAATATCACGACAGCTACATTTGTAATGTCTCGACAGCCAAATTTGTAATATCACGACAGCTACATTTGTAATGTTACGACAGCCAAATTTGTAATGTCACGACAGCTACATTTGTAATGTCTCGACAGCCAAATTTGTAATATCACGACAGCTACATTTGTAATGTTACGACAGCCAAATTTGTAATGTCACGACAGCTACATTTGCAATGTCATGATAACTACATTTGTAATGTCACGACAGCTACATTTGTAATGTTACGACAGCCAAATTTGTAATGTCATGATAACTACATTTGTAATGTCACGACAGCCAAATTTGTAATGTCACGACAGCTACATTTGCAATGTCTCGACAGCCAAATTTGTAATATCACGACAGCTACATTTGCAATGTCTCGACAGCCAAATTTGTAATATCACGACAGCTACATTTGTAATGTTACGACAGCCAAATTTGTAATGTCATGATAACTACATTTGTAATGTCACGACAGCTACATTTGTAATGTCTCGACAGCTACATTTGTAATGTCATGATAACTACATTTGTAATGTCACGACAGCTACATTTGTAATGTTACGACGGTCTCATTTGTAATATCACGACAGCTACATATGTAATGTTACGACAGTCACATTTGTAATGTCACGACAGCTACATTTGTAATGTTACGACAGCTACATTTGTAATGTTACGACAGTCACATTTGCAATGTCTCGACAGCCAAATTTGTAATATCACGACAGCTACATTTGTAATGTCTCGACAGCCAAATTTGTAATATCACGACAGCTACATTTGTAATGTCTCGACAGCCAAATTTGTAATATCACGACAGCTACATTTGTAATGTTACGACAGCCAAATTTGTAATGTCACGACAGCTACATTTGTAATGTCTCGACAGCCAAATTTGTAATATCACGACAGCTACATTTGTAATGTTACGACAGCCAAATTTGTAATGTCACGACAGCTACATTTGCAATGTCATGATAACTACATTTGTAATGTCACGACAGCTACATTTGTAATGTTACGACAGCCAAATTTGTAATGTCATGATAACTACATTTGTAATGTCACGACAGCCAAATTTGTAATGTCACGACAGCTACATTTGCAATGTCTCGACAGCCAAATTTGTAATATCACGACAGCTACATTTGCAATGTCTCGACAGCCAAATTTGTAATATCACGACAGCTACATTTGTAATGTTACGACAGCTACATTTGTAATGTCACGACAGCTACATTTGTAATGTTACGACAGCTACATTTGTAATGTTACGACAGTCACATTTGTAATTTTATTTTTATTTATTAAGGGATAATAAACAACTACAACATATAAACAACATAAGGTTAACACAACTTAGGTAGTAATGTTGCAGTCCACTGCATTATCCGCAGATAAAACATATTTAATGATCAGTGGTAGCCACTAGACGAGCATTACCAAAATTAACAAATATTAATATTTTGAAATAAATAAATAAGATCACTATAAAGCTAGCTAGAGCTCCAAAACCAAATCAGATCAGAAGCAATTTCATTCAATTAAATTATGCAATAAATTAATAATAATAATAAGATTACAATTAAGATAAAATTTTTATAACATTAGATTTAAATTTATTTTTCGAGCATGCAAATATATCAATATCAATGAAATGTCACGACAACTACATTTGTAATGTAATGACAACTACATTTGTATGTTACGACAACTACATTTGTAATGTTACGACTGTCACATTTGTAATAATAATAATAATAACCCCACCGCTGTATCTCTACGTTGACGTCGTGGTGGGGCTTGCGCGCTCCAAACTTTAGGTCTGTGCCGGTAGAGTTTACTTTGCCGGAACGGGTCTAGGATGAGGAGCCAGATCAAGAGAGATACAGAAACCCGCAGGGCAGCATTGGCGAGCTATTGGGCAGTAGCGACCCCACGAACCCCGTATCTCCCGAGAGTAATCTTATCCTCATCTCTGGCTTGCCTTTATTGGCCGGCTGGAGAGAACACTGACGAGGAACAGAGCTCCCAACTCTTTCTTGCCTTTATTGGCCGGCTTGAGTAAAGATTCGCAAGAGCAAACGTGCTCGGAGGAAGGAAGTATTCCAGTAAGGTGCTGGTAGGGATCTTGAACTACCGGGATTGTCCTGATAGCCGTGGAATACCTCTCCACCCCTCAAGCATCTCAGGAAGTGTTGCCCCCTTGTCGCTACGTCACTATGTGCTAGCGGCGGTTTCCGAGGGCCCATTATTGAGTGTGCAAGTCACCCCCTGCCATTTTATCCGTGTATAATATATAACATTGGTCAGGCAGGGGACATAGTTCTTCCATAGTTCAAGTAACCCAATCCACTTTAGCCACCCAGACCCATAGCCCAATATGTATTGTTTCCACACACAACAATAGTCCTGCACCAACCGGGGGTTGTCCTTGGGTGCACTTGCATAGTGCATACAGGGATAATCGTCGGTTGGTGCCTCCTTATCATTTAAAATTATTTAAGGGGCCTCTGCGAGTTGGCTTCGGCTCCTTGTACGCCTTCTAAAGGTCCGGGACCCCAGGGTCCCGAGAAATGTAAAAAACAAAAAATAATAATAAAACTTTTATTATCAGGCTACAATGGCCCATAGATAAATACCTTACAAACTAACATATATAAAGTATAAAACAAAACTTGTGTTAATAAATATAACTTAAAACTATGTTAGTAGCACTTCACTCGCTTGTCCTTGAGCTGTCCTGTGGCACTTGTCCGCGGAAGCGACGGAACACCACGTCCTGCGGTCAGAAGTCTTCTTCCATGACGACGGGCAAGTAACAATTCGGTACTCGCACCACGAACGCCTTGAAATTGACGTTACGGCGCGACTCCAGTAACTGCACCCTCGGCACGTACCTTGTCTTCTGGCGCACGTACTCCACGATGTTCTCCGCCTTAGTGCTGTAGTGCAGGCGGGAGATGTACACCGGTGTATTCGGTTTAGCGGCACGCAAGCTCACTTCTGGCTTCGTAGGAGCTTTGCCGCAGCGGTTCTTGTTGGTTCGCCACCTGCGCTTCCTCCTTTGCACTGTCACGAAACCCTCCTCATCAGCCCTATTCGGCGCCTTTTCTGGCATAGGCTTCATACTTGGAGCGCCTGGGGCACTCGCGGGGACGCTAGCGAAGTCCTTTCTTAAGGGTTTCGCCAGGGCTGCAGATACTGGCAGCGGGACGGGGTGATGAACTTGGGCGGCGCTGTGCGGAGGAGCTGCGGTGACGGGCGCAGGGCTGCGGGGCACGTGGGCGGGGCGTTCTGAAACCTCAGCAAACGACGGATGCACTGGCGACGTAACTGCTGACGTGGAATTTGACGACGATATATCGAGGCCAGCTCCGCGACACATGTTTATATTAGATGCATCAGCTGAGACCCAGTTATCGCCACACTGTTACGCAACTCGCTAACTTCTTTGCGCAATTCGTTGACGGAGTTTTGGGATGCATCTAATTTCGTCAGAACATCCGCGAGGCGGGCCTTCAGGAAGACAATGTCCTTCAGAAGGCTCGTTACGTCGACGTGGTCGAAGGTGACAGGTGGAAGCTTGTGTAACTCCTTCGCCACAAACGTCGGCACGTCGTCCGGGTCGGTCTCCTTGAACAGCGTGGTTATATCCTGCAGGCTCTTCTTAGTCCCGTCACGCCGGCGGAACACCATCTGGTCGCGCTTGTTCAGCACACTGAACAACAACAGCTTGGCAGCAGCTATGTCTTCCTCACTGAAGTTCGTTGCGCAGATCTGGACAGCAGCCACCTCGTCCATAACATCCAGCGTCTGTTGCAGGAACGCCAGCAGCTCATTCGCCAAAAAGTTCATTGCTCATGGCGAGTAAATTACGAGCGACAGCTTGCGCCGCGCTAATCAAAACAGAATATTATGCAAACACGTCCGCATCGGAACGCGGCTCAAGCGAGAATGATAACGACAACTACATTTGTAATGTAACGACAACTACATTTGTAATGTTACGACAGTCACATTTGTAATGTCACGACAGCTACATGTGTAATGTTACGACAGTCACATTTGTAATGTCACGACAGCTACATTTGTAATGTTACGACAGCTACATTTGTAATGTTACGACAGTTACATTTGTAATGTTACGACAGTCACATTTGTAATGTCACGACAGTCACATTTGTAATGTCACGACAGCTACACGTGTAATTTTACGACAGTCACATTTGTAATGTCACGACAGCTACATGTGTAATGTTACGACAGTCACATTTGTAATGTCACGACAGCTACATTTGTAATGTTACGACAGTCACATTTGTAATGTCACGACAGTCACATTTGTAATGTTACGACAGCTACATTTGTTATGTTACAACAACTACATTTGTAATGTCACGACAGTCACATTTGTAATGTCACGACAGCTACATTTGTTATATTACGACAACTACATTTGTAATGTCACGACAGCTACATTTGTTATATTACGACAACTACATTTGTAATGTCACGACAGCTACATTTGTTATATTACGACAACTACATTTGTAATGTCACGACAGCTACACGTGTAATTTTACGACAGTCACATTTGTAATGTCACGACAGCTACATGTGTAATGTTACGACAGTCACATTTGTAATGTCACGACAGCTACATTTGTAATGTTACGACAGTCACATTTGTAATGTCACGACAGTCACATTTGTAATGTTACGACAGCTACATTTTTTATGTTACAACTACATTTGTAATGTCACGACAGTCACATTTGTAATGTCACGACAGCTACATTTGTTATATTACGACAACTACATTTGTAATGTCACGACAGCTACATTTGTTATATTACGACAACTACATTTGTAATGTCACGACAGCTACATTTGTTATATTACGACAACTACATTTGTAATGTCACGACAACTACATTTGTAATGTCACGACAGCTACATTTGTTATATTACGACAACTACATTTGTAATGTCACGACAACTACATTTGTAATGTCACGACAGCTACATTTGTTATATTACGACAACTACATTTGTAATGTCACGACAACTACATTTGTAATGTCACGACAGCTACATTTGTTATATTACGACAACTACATTTGTAATGTCACGACAACTACATTTGTAATGTCACGACAGCTACATTTGTTATATTACGACAACTACATTTGTAATGTCACGACAGCTACATTTGTTATATTACGACAACTACATTTGTAATGTCACGACAGCTACATTTGTTATATTACGACAACTACATTTGTAATGTCACGACAACTACATTTGTAATGTCACGACAGCTACATTTGTTATATTACGACAACTACATTTGTAATGTCACGACAGCTACATTTGTTATATTACGACAACTACATTTGTAATGTCACGACAGCTACATTTGTTATATTACGACAACTACATTTGTAATGTCACGACAACTACATTTGTAATGTCACGACAGCTACATTTGTTATATTACGACAACTACATTTGTAATGTCACGACAACTACATTTGTAATGTCACGACAGCTACATTTGTTATATTACGACAACTACATTTGTAATGTCACGACAACTACATTTGTAATGTCACGACAGCTACATTTGTTATATTACGACAACTACATTTGTAATGTCACGACAGTTACATTTGTTATATTACGACAACTACATTTGTAATGTCACGACAACTACATTTGTAATGTCACGACAGCTACATTTGTTATATTACGACAACTACATTTGTAATGTCACGACAGCTACATTTGTTATATTACGACAACTACATTTGTAATGTCACGACAACTACATTTGTAATGTCACGACAGCTACATTTGTTATATTACGACAACTACATTTGTAATGTCACGACAACTACATTTGTAATGTCACGACAGCTACATTTGTTATATTACGACAACTACATTTGTAATGTAACGACAGCTACATTTGTTATATTACGACAACTACATTTGTAATGTCACGACAACTACATTTGTAATGTCACGACAGCTACATTTGTTATATTACGACAACTACATTTGTAATGTCACGACAGCTACATTTGTTATATTACGACAACTACATTTGTAATGTCACGACAACTACATTTGTAATGTCACGACAGCTACATTTGTTATATTACGACAACTACATTTGTAATGTCACGACAACTACATTTGTAATGTCACGACAGCTACATTTGTTATATTACGACAACTACATTTGTAATGTCACGACAACTACATTTGTAATGTCACGACAGCTACATTTGTTATATTACGACAACTACATTTGTAATGTCACGACAGCTACATTTGTTATATTACGACAACTACATTTGTAATGTCACGACAGCTACATTTGTTATATTACGACAACTACATTTGTAATGTCACGACAACTACATTTGTAATGTCACGACAGCTACATTTGTTATATTACGACAACTACATTTGTAATGTCACGACAACTACATTTGTAATGTCACGACAGCTACATTTGTTATATTACGACAACTACATTTGTAATGTCACGACAACTACATTTGTAATGTCACGACAGCTACATTTGTTATATTACGACAACTACATTTGTAATGTCACGACAGTTACATTTGTTATATTACGACAACTACATTTGTAATGTCACGACAACTACATTTGTAATGTCACGACAGCTACATTTGTTATATTACGACAACTACATTTGTAATGTCACGACAGCTACATTTGTTATATTACGACAACTACATTTGTAATGTCACGACAACTACATTTGTAATGTCACGACAGCTACATTTGTTATATTACGACAACTACATTTGTAATGTCACGACAACTACATTTGTAATGTCACGACAGCTACATTTGTTATATTACGACAACTACATTTGTAATGTCACGACAACTACATTTGTAATGTCACGACAGCTACATTTGTTATATTACGACAACTACATTTGTAATGTCACGACAACTACATTTGTAATGTCACGACAGCTACATTTGTTATGTTACGACAACTACATTTGTAATGTCACGACAACTACATTTGTAATGTCACGACAACTACATTTGTAATGTCAAGACAGCTACATTTGTTATGTTACGACAACTACATTTGTAATGTCACGACAGCTACATTTGTTATGTTACGACCACTACATTTGTAATGTCACGACAGCTACATTTGTTATGTTACGACAACTACATTTGTAATGTCACGACAGCTACATTTGTTATGTCACGACAGCTACATTTGTTATGTTACGACAACTACATTTGTAATGTCACCACAGCTACATTTGTTATGTTACGACAGCTACATTTGTTATGTTACGACAACTACATTTGTAATGTCACGACAGCTACATTTGTTATGTTACGACAACTACGAGAGATAAGGTGATAAAGAGAACTGAATCGCTGTGATTGCATTACACAAAGTTGGTGTGGAGCCAAATGGAATTTTTAAAACTCTCCATACGCTTGGTATTAGTCAAAATAATGTTTGTGTACCGGGCTATTAATAGGTACAATGAGACCTCCTCTATTTGTGACAGAAAAAGATCTGGCCGTCCACGTAGTGTTCGTACGAAAAAGGTGGTCAAAGCAGTAAGGGAAAGAATTCGAAGAAATCCTGTCTGAAAGCGAAAGATTTTATCTCGGGAGATGAAGATAGCACCCAGAACCATGTCGCGTATTTTAAAAGATGACTTAGGACTTGCAGCCTATAAGAGACGCACTGGTCATTTTTTAACTGATAATTTAAAAAAGAATAGGGTGGTAAAATCGAAACAACTACTGAAGCGGTACGCAAAGGGAGGTCACAGAAAAATTTTGTTTATGGATGAGAAAATCTTTACAATTGAGCAACATTTTAACAAACAAAATGACCGTATTTATGCTCAAAGCTCTAAGGAAGCTTCCCAATTAGTCGACAGAGTGCAACGTGGGCATTGTCCGACTTCAGTGATGGTTTGCTGGGGTGTTAGCTATGAAGGAGTGACTGAGCCATATTTTTGTGAAAAAGGTATCAAAACATCGGCACAAGTGTATCAAGATACCATTCTTGAGAAGGTAGTTAAGCCCTTAACAACACCATGTTCAATACCCAAGTATGGTCCTTCCAACAAGACTCGGCGCCGGGTCATATAGCTCGGTCCACGCAGTCTTGGTTGGAAGTGAACGTTTTGGATTTCATCAGAGCTGAAGACTGGCCGTCGTCTAGTCCCGATCTTAATCCGCTGGATTGTGATTTATGGTCAGTTTTAGAGAGTACGGCTTGCTCTAAACGCCATGATAATTTGGAGTCCCTAAAACAATCCATACGATTGGCAGTGAAGAATTTTTCCATGGAAAGAGTGCGTGCTTCTATTGATAACTGGCCTCAACGTTTAAAGGACTGTATTGCAGCCAATGGAGACCACTTCGAATAAGCTTTTTATATTTTAATTTATTTTATATTTATGTATTAAACTAACACACTGTAAAAGTAATAAATATTATTTGCAATAAAAAAATTTTTTTTCTTCGTGACAATATTTATGGTAAGTCAGGTATACACTAATAATTAAAGGACACACACACACACACACTTCAGTGGAGTCACGGAGAAGTACACATCGTAGTGTTTATTCAACCCCCGAAGTCGCGGGTGTGATGTGGGGAGGCCCACATCACACCCGCGACTTTGTCTGCGATCCAGGATGAAAAGTAGCCTATGTCCTTTTCCAGATGATGGTCTACCTATGTGCCAAATTTCATCCAAATCTGTTCAGCCGTTTTAGCGTGAAAGCGTAACAAACAAACAAACTCACTTTCGTATTTATAATATTAGTTTGAATTGCTCGTATGCTTAACTTAACTGCTATGAACTAACAGACATCCGAGCAGCCTGCCGGAAATCCAAAATAAAATAAAAAAAACCGGCCAAGTGCGTGTCGGACCACGCACAATGAAGGGTTCCGTATTTGGGATGAATTTATCCCAAGAACAAACTTAACATTGTAGTTGAAAAACATGTTCTCCCATACATCGATATATAATACGTCACGGTCAATTCTCCAAAGGCAATTAATGTATGGTCAGTTATAGTAGTTAGCTGACTGTTGGTGTCGTGCCATTGCATGAATGGTTGCGGTTTTTTAGAATACGAATCGACAGAATTTTACAATTATTTTATACTTTATTTAAAAACGGTAAGTAAATAAAATATAAAAGAATTTTAAAATTCTATTGATTCGTATTCTAAAAAATCTCAACCATACCTACATGCACAGGTGTGTCAGTTAACTGCTATAACTGGCTGTCATACATTAATTGCCTTTGGAGAATTGACCGTGACGTATACCGATACTGTAAATATGTAATTGCAAAAAAAAAATGTGATAAAACCACAAATTAACAATTTGCGGACCTTTTCGTTTACTTGTGCTGAGAGACCTTGCTTGTTGTCAAACATGATTCTAGGTCAACGGGAAGTATCCTAGGTTTTGATTTATTTGTATCATAATCATAAATCTTTATTTATATCAACATCATATTACAGGCTCTAGTTAATAAAATGCAAAATCTTAAATAGAGAAAGGTGTCTGAGGTAGGAGGGTCCTGAGTTACAAATCACCCGGCTCTTTTAGATAGGACCTCAGACCAAATTATTTGGTCTGAGGATAGGACATGTTGAAGGGTTATGGCGACTTTGGCACCAGTTGCGTATAGCAACTTATTATATTTAAAAAAAAATTCTTTATTAAAGTTATATTAGAGAACATAATTCAATATTTTTTAGGAGTTGCAGTATGTCTGTAAAATAAAATTAAACATTTATATTTTTTAAGTTATATTAAGCTGATATTGATTCGGAACGCACCTAGAATCTCACTCCGTACGTTCTGTCGTATGTTATTTTTCTCTCCAATAGGTGTTTTATCTATTCATAGTAATGTTTTGTTTTTAACATAGTTTATTTTTTATAACATTGCATTTTACATAAAATACAGATTAAAAAATAATTATATGACATTTTTTTTTTCCTTCGAATGAAACGCGTAGTTCCTTGACTGACATTGCGACTTATCAACTGATATGTCATTGTCACTCAAAACAATACTTTCCCGCGCTTAAAAAAAAACAGATACATTTATCAGGCTAAAAGAATTAATAGGTAATTTAGGATCGACAAAAATAATTTTCATCTGTCTGTGTGATTTCTTTTCTACACGTGACCACGGAATTTGAATCGGGACCTCTGATAATCGACAACTGGCTGTGTTATTTGGACTTCGAATATCATCTGCGGTGATTACAATGAAATTATTGTCACTGTGGTATAAGTTTAAATCGATTGAAACGTCATCTGGCTTAACAAAGGTATTTTACACAAGATGTAAAAACACAAGATGTATGTCATAGAAACTAACGTTTAAAATCTGGACCTGCTCAGTTTCCCAAAAAAAGTGGGTCGTGTTTTTTAACCGACTTCAAAAAGGAGGAGGTTCTCAATTCGTCTGTATGTTTTTTTTTTTAACTAAGGGTTCCTCAGAAAGTTGTACCCCTAAGTCACTTACCTCAAACGTTGACAATACCAAATCTAAGGTACGATTATTAATGTTAACAACATTATTTACCTGCTGGAATCCACCGTAGCCAATAAAATATTCCAAATAACTTTGAATTTCTACCGTCGTAGACGGCATATTAAAATCACCCATCACTAAAACTTTGTCATGTTTAACACAAACATTCTCTAAAATATGAAATAAATGCATATACTCAATAGTATCACATATACACCGTAGCATCACATATACTCAGTAGCATCACATATACTCAGTAGCATCACATTTTGGCGGAATGTAAACAACACAACATAAGAACAGAAAATGATTTTTCTGTGTACCGTCGCGCACACAATTTCAAATAAGGCCTTGTTCACATTGTCCACAGCAACACGATTGAAACCAAAACGCGGGGAAGTCGCCAAAAATACTCCTCCTTGTTTTCTCCCGTCTACTCCATCACATCTTATTATGTTAAATTCAGTTGGAATTATTTCTCCGTCATGAATCCCTTTATGGAGACCTGACTCTGTAATTGCAAAGAGATCACGCGTCGATGCCGATAAATTATTACGGAACATATTTGTTTTCATTCGTAGTCCTCTAACATTCTGAGAGTACACTTGAATGCACTTAGTGCTGGATTTGATTGCCTTTTGCTGGTTTGCGGGAGTTTCAAAACCACACCTATTGGCTGAATTGCGCATTTAATGGCCAACTATCCACGTTATTCAGCTTATCATAACGAGATTCCGGAACTACAACCATAAATTACTCATAGTCTCTTGCACTTTTCGGAACTATTTTTTCCACTTTAATATCTGCAGATCCACAGATTCCCACCACATGTTCACCTATCGCCTTCTCAGTTGTGTCTGGATGTCGTGACCACACATGCAAAAACTTCTTCCTCTGAATTGCTTGAAGCGTAGCAATTTGAGTGTTTCCTCCTTTTTGTATGGCATTAGTAACCTTTTTTGTACGTTTTTTAGTAGTAGCTACTACTTTCCCTTCTTCGGAATCACCGTGATCCTCCAATACCGTCTCAGTCAGTGGTTTCCAATAAACTCTTGCTGGTTTTCTGCAGTGTGGACGCAGCCTTATTCTTGGCTCGCTCGATTACTCGGCGCGCACGTTCTGTCCCCTTGTAGTGCGGTTACTTCACAGCATCACTTCCGACGTTTACGTCACTTGCACGCGGCGTAGTGGTATCCCAACTGGTTTTTCCATCTCACTTTTCGAAGACAGCAATGAAGCAACGTGAACTTCCATCTTCTCAATTTTAGTGGACAAATCTGTAAGTACCCTCGACTGTTCCGTGATTGTGACAAAATAATTTCCGATCGTCTGCTGCTGATCTTCAATTTCCGATCGTCTGCTGCTGATCTTCAATTTCCGATCGTCTGCTGCTGATCTTCAATTTCCGATCGTCTGCTGCTGATCTTCAATTTCCGATCGTCTGCTGCTGATCTTCAATTTACGATCGTCTGCTGCTGCCACTTTCTTTAACAAATCGTTGAACGCCGATTTGACATTAAATTTGGACATTTTAACCGTCAATCGAAATAAAATCAAGGAGACGAAGTCGCGTGTCAAGTAGTATAATTAGTTACAATAAACTCAATTTCACTATCAGCCCAGGATAATTATTATAGTGAAAGACTCACCAAGTAGCTCCAACAAACACACTCACACACACACACTACATTAAGTACTAAATTAGTCTAATCTGGGCTTTAGCCCAACTATATACTAATACTCGCTGTCTTGAGACAGCTCACTTATATGTAGCCTCTTGGTATTCATCAAGTGAGGAGCTCGTGGCTAAGTAATAACGGCCGCACGGGTCGATCCATCAGGTTAAGCTACGCTTGCCGGAGTTGGTCCGTAGATGGGTAACCACCTTTACATACCGAGAGTCCCCCGTGCCTCGGAAAGCACGTTAAGCCGTTGGTCCCGGCTGTCATTCGTGGATCTTTGACAGTCGTTACGGGTCGTCAGAAGCCCGAAAGTCTCTCTTATTCCAGATCTCTTCCTGGAATACGGGGCACTTTATATTGCACGCGGGGTGCGGGCCACCGCAGTTGACGCAGGTGGCCGGCTCCTCCCGCGGGCGCGAGCAGTCGCTCGCCGCGTGCTCGCCCCCGCATCGCACACAGGCGAGCGGACGGTGACACTGGTGCGAACTGTGTCGAAACTGCTGGCACCGGTGGCACTGAGCGGGCCCACGTTTCCCCCGCCAAG
Source organism: Dicycla oo (assembly GCA_948252095.1). NCBI lineage: Eukaryota > Metazoa > Arthropoda > Insecta > Lepidoptera > Noctuidae > Dicycla > Dicycla oo. The sequence goes on from OX411729.1 coordinate 299,232, forward strand.
CCTCTATCTTGACACCACGCATGTACATAAATACAGTGGTGTCGAATATGGCCCGGACGTCGGGGGTCTTCTTTAAGATGGCGTGAAACACACAGCCGGGACGTCCTTGCGCCCCCTTTATGTGGCGCACGTACTCCGGCTGGTAAACCAACGCCCGAAGCTCCTCCTCAATCTCCTTGGGGTCTGTATCCGCCGGCAGGCCCCGTATGGCAATCTTCATATTGCGTTCCGCTGGTAGCGAGTAGGCAAACCACGAAACGCCGCTGTCTTTTTCTAGGCCGGTCAGGTACCGCTGGACCAGCCTGTAATCCTCTTCAGTGTCGGGGGTGAATCGAACACCCGCACCGTATGGTCGAGCGTTCGGAGGCTGGCCCAGCTTGGCACTAATGGCCCGGAAGTGGGCGGCCCAGTTTTGCAGCCTCTCCACTACCAGCGGTGGGTAGCGGAGTTTCTTCCCCGGCTTCTTCTTAGTCGTCGTCGCGGTCGCGGCGGCGCTGGCTCACCCAGGTCCATTCGCTTCGCCTCCGTCACGGTGTCGTCAGAGCTCCTCCTGCGGTGCTTCCGCTGGGAACTGGGCTCGACGAGTTGGAACTCGAAGCCGAATCCCAGCGGGGTGTCAGCTCCTCCCACGGTGGGCCGCGCGTCGGCTCGCGATGTCGTGTCCGAGGACACGTTGTCGCGATCGGATGCGGCCGAGCCCGCCGATGCTAGCGACATGCTCGATCCCGCGCGAGACGAGCATGCCGACAGCATGGCCGGTGAGTCATAGGCGGAGGTGCGGGGGGGAGCCGGCGAGAATGGTGCCGACGGTGTCCGTTTTGTTGACACTGCACGTGCAGGAGTCGCTGGTTCCGCCAGCGGGAGACGGGAACCGGTTGTGCCGGCGTGTTTGGGAGGCGTGGTTGGCGACGCAAAATGCGGCGGCGGCGCATTGGAGCGCGCAGCGGGTGCGCGAGTACGCGCGGGTGGTGCAGAAACACTCGCGGGCGGCGCAGCGGTGCGCGCAACAGGCGGCGCGGCGGCGCGTGGCGCGGCCGGTGCGGTGGCGCGCGGGGCGGCTGGTGCGGCGGCGCGCGCAGTGGGCGGCGCGGAGGTGTGCGCGGTAGTTGGTGCGGCTCGCGCGGCGTTCGGCGCGGGCGCAGAGACGCGCACCGGTGCGGTCGCGCGTGCGGTTGGTGGGATGCGGCTTGCTGTCGTCGCGACTGGCCCCGGGGCCTGTATCGGCACCGGGCGAAACGTAGCGGGGCAGACGGGAACCTCCCGCTGTCGGCTCGACGACGGCGTGGGCGCAGCGCACGCAGGCGCCGATGTCGTCGGTGGGCCGGCTGCTGCAGCGGCGCTCGTCCCCTCTCTTCTTCTGTCTTCTCTGGATAGTCCGGCCGGCGGTGCATCGGTCGCCGCGTCACCAATATTTGGCAACGACATCGCCCGGTCCATCGCCGGACGGGCCGGCATCGCGGCCCAGCGAGCCGCGCTTGCCGGGTTTCGGCATGCTGGTGGGCGTGGCCTTCCGCGACCGCGGCGGCGAGCTACCTCACCGAGCAGTCCGGTGGCTCCCTCTGTGCTTACACAAGTGCCGGCTGGTACTTGTGTAAACACAGAGAAAAAAAAAACAAATAAAATTGGCGGTCCGCGCGGAAAACTTCTACCCTCACTTTCACTTACAAAGAGACTAGTGTGGTCGACCACGGGCTGATATATGTGGCATGACGTCACGCCTTGCTAGATTTTATACGTAGAAGTGACGTAGCGAGCCCCCACTCCCGAAATTTAATACGTGTTATCTAAGTAATTTTTTATTAATATGATAAAGCAAAAAATACGTATCTAATATTTTTTTATTATCTGACTGACGGACTAAATAGAATTTATTTTTTTTACCCATTTATTCTCTCAAAAACCGTCACGAGTCCCTGGCGACCCTTTCAGGTTCCAGCCTCTCATGGTTTTAATCTAATTTCTCAATTGTTTCCGGGTTTTTCCCGCGAACAGGTTAGGTTAAGAACTCACGGAGAGATTTTCACCCGCGCCCGCCGCGGTTGCGGAACAGCGGTTTTATTTCTAAACTCACGAGACCGCTTGTTTGTGCGGTTATGCTGCCGTTGCGGTTGCGATCATCGCCCGCAAACTTGGGGGGCGATGATCGCGAGACAGGCGGTTCTTACATATACATATATTTGCATTCTACAGGAGCTGCGGGCCCGCAACCGCGGCGGGCGCTCCAAGAGTTCTTAGCCTTAGGCAGTTGTCATGCCGCTGGCCAATGATATTATAAGTAAAAAGACGTAGATACATTACCTACCCACCATTCGATGTTCTAAAACGGCACAACGTCTGTCGTTTTCTGATTGGTGCTCTCTTACTGCAGGGGTGCCTCAGGGTGGCGTCCTCTCTCCTCTTCTCTTTTCCATTTTTATCAACTCTGTCACCAGTGTCATCTCTTCCTACTTCCATCTCTATGCTGACGATCTGCAGCTGTACAGCCATTTCTTAAGGGAAGATGCGGAAGCCACTGTGTGTGCCATGAACAGAGACCTGGATTTGATTAGCGAACGGTCCTTCGGACTGCAAATCAACCCTAGGAAAGCCCAGGCTATAATTATTGGCGGCAGATATATGCGGAATAGGCTCGATGTTGCGTCGCTGTCTCCACTCTGTCTGAATAGAGTTCAGATTGAATACGCAAATACGGTTAAAAACCTGGGGGTGACCTTGGACTCCTATTTATCGTGGACTGACCACGTTGCTCAAGTCAGTCGTAAAGTGCACTACACTTTTCATTCTTTGAAAAGCCTCCAGTGCTTCTTAGCCCTGAACACCAAAATCTCCCTTGCTCAAACTCTCATTCAGCCTATTATTGACTACGCAGATGCCTGTTATTTGGATGCCACTGAGGTGCTTTTGAATAAACTTGAGCGTTTACAAAATATCTGTATTCGTTTTGTTTTTAACCTTAAAAAGTATGACCACGTTTCTAACTTTCGCAAGACACTCAAGTGGCTCCCTATTCGACTTCGCAGGAACTCTCGCATATTGTGTCTGCTATTTAACATCCTTCACAACCCTAAAACACCTTCCTATTTGCGGGAACGCTTTTCTTATGCCCGTCCTTTTGATGTGCTTTCCAGGTCGCATCTTAGAAACCTCCTAAAATTTCCTTCCCATTCCACTGACTTCTACTCCTACTCCTTCACTGTGCACGCGGTCCGGTTGTGGAATTCACTTCCACCTGACATTAGGGAATGCCAAACTGTTGCAGTATTTAAAAGAAGAGTGAAAGAACACTATCTTTCCATTTCGTCATAGTTATTTTAGTGATATTTATTCTAGAAGTATGTATGTATTTAAGTATTTATTATATGTTTTATTAGCTTAGTGAATTGTTTTTTTTAGATTTTATGTATTTTTATTTTCTCTCGTATTCTTACACACGGTGTCTACATCTCTTTTTATCCTCTGTCCTATCGCAGGTATGCTGGAAGAGATTTCTTTAGAAATAAGCATCACCTTTAGAGCGTGTATAACTTATCCACCTCTATTTACTATAATATCATTGTCGCTTGCGAGGAAGCGACCAACTATTGGCCACTTTCTCGCTCAAGAAACGTACAATAGATACACCTTTCCGTGTAGACAAAAAACTTTTTAGCAAAAAAAATAAAACCGACTTCTAAAACAAAACTCTACAAAGTGAAAAATAACTTTAATTTCGGAAGTCGGTGTCTTTGGTTTTGTATTTTCGTTTTTTGCCACCGACTTCCGAAATTAAAGTTATTTTTCACTTTGTAGAGTTTTGTTTTAGAAGTCGGTTTTATTTTTTGCTAAAAAGTTTTTATTTTTCACGTTTTAGTTGTGGAACCTACCCCACACAAATTCGAATACATAATTGAGCACAATAATTGTAGATATAGCCATGTAAATAACAGTGATAGGAAGTTATTAAAACAGCATCACAACATCCATATAAAATAAGTGGGAAATATACGCATTATTGAAGCTAACTCAAAAACTCCCCAAGCAAAGTTAATAAATTTATATGGGACCACCTCGGAAGTATACCCTTTCAAACAAAAAAAGAATTTTCCAAATCGGTCCATCCGCCTTTGAGTAATCGCGGAACAAACATACAAAAAAAAAAAACAAAAAAAAATTACAGACGAATTGAGAACCTCCTCCTTTTGGAAGTCGGTTAAAAAGAGATGCATATATTATGAATTCAGAACAATTACTAGAACTGTCATTGTGGTCTAAATCATACGACGACGATGATTTATTTTATAATAGCATTTGTGTAGTGGCAGCGGCAGTTCTTGTTCATGTGTGTAGTGGCAGCAGCAGTTCTTGATCATTTATGTAGTGGCAGTGGTAGTACTTGTTCATTTATGTAGTGGCAGTGGTAGTCCTTGTTCATTTATGTAGTTGCAGCGGCAGTTCTTGTTCATTTATGTAGTGGCAGTGGTAGTCCTTGTTCATTTATGTAGTTGCAGCGGCAGTTCTTGTTCATTTGTGTAGTGGCAGCAGCAGTTCTTGATCATTTATGTAGTGGCAGCAGCAGTTCTTGTTCATTTATGTAGTGGCAGTGGCAGTTCTTGTTCATTTGTGTAGTGGCAGCAGCAGTTCTTGTTCATTTATGTAGTGGCAGCAGCAGTTCTTGTTCATTTATGTAGTGGCAGTGGCAGTTCTTGTTCATTTGTGTAGTGGCAGCAGCAGTTCTTGTTCATTTATGTAGTGGCAGCAGCAGTTCTTGTTCATTTATGTAGTGGCAGTGGCAGTTCTTGTTCATTTATGTAGTGGCAGTGGCAGTTCTTGTTCATTTGTGTAGTGGCAGCAGCAGTTCTTGTTCATTTATGTAGTGGCAGCAGCAGTTCTTGTTCATTTATGTAGTGGCAGCGGCAGTTCTTGTTCATTTATTTAGTGGCAGCGGCAGTTCTTGTTCATTTAACGAGTTATAAAACTTTATAATATACCTATAATTACAGATAGCAAATGTATAGGTCGGCATGTAAATATCTACCGACTGCAACTCTTGTGGGACTAACTGTCCCGAGCGAGTGGTGCGAGTAATCCCCCGTCGCATTTGGACACTCGCCGATAGCCCAGCGACAAAACTATCGGAACCACACAGTCCCCGCTCGCTGCCCGCCAACTCGTCTTCGTTTGGTAGTTCTACTCGCTACTCGTTCATCGCCGGCGGCGGAGAGAGAATTGTTTTTGGGATAAATTCTTTTCAACTACGGAACCCTCCATTGTACGTAGTCCGCCACGCACTTGGCCGGTTTTTTTAAATTAATGTTTTACGCGAATATTATAACATTCTGTTGTTTATCTAAAGATCACTATCGCCAACTATCTTACTGTATATTTCATTAACTTGAAATAACTTCGTTATGTTAACATGTAAAATAACTAGCTTTTGGCCACGGCTTCGCCCGCGTGGATGTCGGCCACATCATGTCCTATCCATGCCGTTCGTCCAAATCCGTTCAAAGGGTAACAGATATACAGATAACAAATTGTAATAACGTTAACTCAGTGGACCGACTTTAATGAAATAAAGACTCTCAACACGTATCTTGACAAGTTTTTACTTAATTAATTTCGGATATTTTTGAGACAAAAAGTAGCAAAAATCAAAAGTCATTTATTTAAACTAGGCTTAGAATCAGCACTGTTCGAACGTCACAATCACATAAGACAGTCCCCCAAACGCCCGCCCTTCACCACTTCCTAGTGCTGTAGCTGAGGAGAACAAGTGGCGCAACAAACTCCCCAGCAGCACATCCGTCTGTTCAGTTAAAAAGGAGATGTTCCAAAATTTATGAACCTTGGGGTACGTGTACACTATACTTACATAAAAATAGGCAAATATATTTAAAACAGTACTCAATTGTCCAATTACTTTAAAATTGATTCGTTTACTGGTAAACCACAATTATTTACATTTGAAATTGCAACACACAACAAAACCCGTCATGGGGGTAAGCTGTCATTTTGATTGATTAATGATTGAATGACGTTTGACATGACAAGAAGAAGACTGATGTGACAGCTGATAGTCCTCTTTCTATGATCAAAGGTCGATCTATGGTTTACTGTCATTGTTTTTATGCATAGAGTAACTAAATTGCTGAGAAGCTTTGTTGAAAGTCGATAAAAATAATAGATAATGATCAATTGCCTACCACAACGGTATACATTTAAATGAATTATCTGTTTTTCCCAAATTCTACGGATTTTTCTCTTTTTTTTGAGGTAGTGTACACAGACCTGGCCCATTTTGAAACATCTCCTTTGATTCTATAGAATATTACGCAACACAAAACATTTAATTAAATTAAATTATTTGCAATAAGTCAGCTAACACACGCCAATATACCAACAAAAACCATCGAAAACTATACTCAAGCAGAAATAAAAACATAAAACTAAAAACGTAAACATATACCTAAATAAAACCCTCCAAGCATAAAGGGCGTACCCACTTACGTATAGCTACATTGTATCTAACCGTAACTCGAAGTCGAGACACACAAAATGATAAACCAGGACTATCGAAGTAAAATAAATAAAGAGTTAATTACTAATAACAATAACAAAACCAAGGTCAGCAGGACGACCAGTTACCACAAGCAGCACCCTTTCACGCGCATAACGCAAAGATCAGCCATTACCCCCTCGCCATATTTGAGGGAAGGAGGCAACCCGACCCCCGACGCTACCGCAAGCAGTGACATCTAAGGGAGCATGACGAACTTGCTGCCGGTTGCTCAGGCAAGAATAATATATGATCAATTATCGAGGTCACTAGCTAACCACATATTGCAATACCACTCATAAAAAAAAAAAACATTGAAATGAGTAGATCATGTCAATAATAAATAAAAATAAATTTAAAATAAATGGACTTTTATAGTCAAATAAAATAAATAATTATATAGATAGATAGATAGATCATTTATTTGCATAAAAACATAGTATAAGAGATGTTACAAAATTAAATATAGTGTATACATGTTTTTGCTTAACATTATAAGCGTGCAAATTTTCGTACATACAATTTGGTCAGTTATTTCTTTTGTCAAAAAACTCTTTAACACTATAAAAACTATTAGTGGGTCGCCAGTCATACAGTTTACTTTTAAATAATTTGGTATTTAGATTTTTTAGGTCGCTTGGTATCTTATTAAATATTTCTACACACATATACAGACAGCATTTATTATATTTAGCCAGGCTTGGCATGACATCCAGTACGAGCCTGTGAGGGTCGCGTCGGTTTCGAGGCTTGACATCGTCTGCTTTCATAAATAATTCCTTCTGCTTCCACACAAACATACATATCTCATATATATAAAGAGACGGTAGCAGTAAAAAGCCAAGTTTCTTAAATACAGGCCGACAAGAATCGAAAATTGCTCGAAAAGGCCGTAAATTGCTCGAATGCATTTTTTTTTTGTGCAACAAATGCTCTGTTTTGATCTGTGCTATTGCCCCACATAATCAATCCATAGCGTAACATTTAACCTGTCAAGGTCCAACCGTATGAACATTTAACCTGTCAGAAGGTAAGCTGATTCTGGAGAAAGAAGATATACATTGTTTTGAGTTAATCACAACGACCGACCATTCTTATCGTTTAAGTAGTCGTTGATATAATAGTATGCCTTTGAACAAAGGTTATAATATACTTTAGCTTTAAACGAATTGTAGGGCAAATCTAGCAAAGAAAAGGGTAGCTTGTTATAAAAGCCAACCAAGCCCAACAAATGAGTTTTGAACCATAAGAAGCCGCTGAAATGGAGCACCTAATTTGTCCCTATTTCTGATGTTAACATTGTGGATATCACTGTTTTTAGTGTATATTATATATGTATATTTTGTCCAATATACTTATATACGATATGTTGGCAAAGATGAATTGTGATACCACATGCAATTTACTTGTGGCATGCGATCGATCGCGGGAAGGCCGCGCGAGGCGCGTGACATTTGGCTAAGTTCACGTACGGAAGTGTCAGTGTCTCTAACTTCGCGTACGGAAGTATCAGTGTCATTATCTTCACGTACGGAAGTGTTAGTGCCTCTAACTTCGCGTACAGAAGTGTCAGTGTCTCTAACTTCACGTACGGATGTGTAAGTGTCTCTAACTTCACGTACGGAAGTGTCAGTGTCTCGTACCTTCACGTACGGAAGTGTTAGTGTCTCTAACTTCACGTACAGAAGTGTCAGTGTCCCTAACTTCACGTACGGATGTGTAAGTGTCTCTAACTTCACGTACGGAAGTGTCAGTATCTCTAACTTCACGTACGGAAGTGTCAGTGTCTCTAACTTCACGTACGGAAGTATCAGTGTCATTATATTCACGTACGGAAGTGTCAGTGTCTCTAACTTTACGTACGGAAGTATCAGTGTCATTATATTCACGTACGGAAGTGTCAGTGTCTCTAACTTCACGTACGGAAGTATCAGTGTCATTATATTCACGTACGGAAGTGTCAGTGTCTCTAACTTCACGTACGGAAATGTCAGTGTCTCTAACTTCACGTACGGAAGTGTCAGTGTCTCTAACTTCACGTACGGAAGTGTCAGTGTCTCTAACTTCACGTACGGAAGTATCAGTGTCATTATATTCACGTACGGAAGTGTCAGTGTCTCTAACTTCGCGTACGTATCACATCTCTCCTCTTCTAGGAACAGAAATGTCGCTACATTCTGATTATGTTGTTTATTCTGCCGCACTTCAGGTACGAGCTAGGATTATTTACTATGGTTTCCTTGTACTAAATAATGTTCGACTTCACGAGGTCATGACCATGAGGTGGCTTGACTAAACCCAAAAGACATTAATTGTTTTGCAGAAAAAGGCTCGAAAATCGTCACAATGTTTTATGAAGTTACATCATTTCAAACCAACAAATAGATATGTATGACGTAGAGTAATCATACAATTAGAGATAAACGAATATGTACCTACCTACATTAGCACAAATTAGCGTAATGTGACACGCGCATGATTGTCCATTGTGAAGTAATGCGTGCACAACAAACAACTACTCCAGGGGCAACGAGCGAGCGCGAGCGGTCTCATGTAGTTATCGCGTCGTATTTCCTTGGCCACTACGCGGCTACCTACGTTTTCGCATCGTATTTTCCTGGCCACCTAAGTCATCGCATCGTATTTTCCTGGCCACCTAAGTCATCGCATCGTATTTTCCTGGCCACCTAAGTCATCGCATCGTATTTTCCTGGCCACCTAAGTCATCGCATCGTATTTTCCTGGCCACCTAAGTCATCGCATCGTATTTTCCTGGCCACCTAAGTCATCGCATCGTATTTTCCTGGCCACCTAAGTCATCGCATCGTATTTTCCTGGCCACCTAAGTCATCGCATCGTATTTTCCTGGCCACCTAAGTCATCGCATCGTATTTTCCTGGCCACCTAAGTCATCGCATCGTATTCCCCTGCCACTAGGCAGCTACCTATGAGCTATGTCACCGCGCTGTATTTCTCTGGCCACTACACGGCTACCTACGTCATGGCGTCGATAGCTACAGCAGGTAGATAGCGTGTGCAGCAATATAAACACCTGGCGCCCGATAGCTACAGCAGGTAGAAAGCGTGTGCAGCAATATAAACACCTGGCGCCCGATAGCTACAGCAGGTAGATAGCGTGTGCAGCAATATAAACACCTGGCGCCCGATAGCTACAGCAGGTAGATAGAGTGTGCAGCAATATAAACACCTGGCGCCCGATAGCTACAGCAGGTAGATAGCGTGTGCAGCAATATAAACACCTGGCGCCCGATAGCTACAGCAGGTAGATAGCGTGTGCAGCAATATAAACACCTGGCGCCCGATAGCTACAGCAGGTAGATAGCGTGTGCAGCAATATAAACACCTGGCGCCCGATAGCTACAGCAGGTAGATAGCGTGTGCAGCAATATAAACACCTGGCGCCCGATAGCTACAGCAGGTAGATAGCGTGTGCAGCAATATAAACACCTGGCGCCCGATAGCTACAGCAGGTAGATAGCGTGTGCAGCAATATAAAATAAATACTTACCTATTAATGACGTTCGTCGCAGCCATCTTGCCTTTCTTTGTCACGATTTATAAACGTCCGTGGAGGACGCTGTCCGTTCAGAGGGTTTAGAGATATACTCGTACCATTTTTGTATGAATCATATTTTTTCCTTTGAAGTCCAATTGTTACAGTTTTGAGTTACTAATAATTAATGATGTTAAATAAAACACATTTTATAGTGATATATTGTCAGTTCACTGTTTATTCAGAATTATACAAACTTTATCTTAAACATGATACAAATTTTTTAAAACAGTTATTTTCCATTTAAAATGCAGGTATATGTAGTTCCCTAACTGCTACAAAGTACACCCCTGTAAGTTCGCTAATTTCAGTACCGTGTGAGCACGCACTAGCGCAGTACGGCATTACGGCATTACGCTCAAAATAATATATCGCCAACCTTTTTACGTTTCCATAGTCATAAATATTTCGTATTTCGTTCATGATGAAGACGTGTGCAAGTTGCAGTGAACAATGTAACGACGGTGTTCAATGTGCGAGCTGCAAAAAATTCCTGGATTTCGCCTGTGCAAGCATATCTGAAGCGGGTTGGAGGAAGTTGGGTGCGGACCGAAGAGCTCAATGGAAGTGCCCTGGGTGTAGATTATCGTCACCGGCTTTGCTTTCTCCACAACCTACTGCCTCACTTGATACAGTACTGAGTGAGATTCGTGAAATGAAGCAGCAGCTACAGGACTTGCCAACTTTAGTCAACGACTTAAAATCGGTTAAAGATGAGTTGACTGAGCTCAAAAAAAGCTATGATTTTTCTAGTGGCCGGCTTGATGAATTCGACACTCGACTTGTTAGTTTAGAGTCAAAAGCCACCGAGTTTGAGAAGCTACAGGATACAGTTTCGTCTTTGCAAGCTGAGCTAGCTTCAACTAAACTTGAGCTTTCGTTTTATGATCAGCGAACCCGGCTAAATAACGTGGAGATTAAAGGTGTGCCCCTTAAGAAAGATGAGAATTTATTCGCCATCCTTGAAGCCATCGGCCGCGAAATTAAATATAGTTGTCCCAAGACCCAGATCAACTATATCTCTAGGGTGCCTATACAAAACTCCAAGGAGAAGTTGGTGATTGTAAGCTTCCTTAACAGGTACATAAAGGAAGACTTTATTGCGGCTGCACGCGCTGTTAAGGATCTGTCTACTTCTGATTTGGGTTTTCAAGGAGCGCCACAGCGTGTTTATGTTAACGACCACTTAAGCGTTGAATCCAAAAAACTTTTGAATAAAACTAAAACCACCGCTAAGGAGAAACACTACGAATTTGTATGGGTGAAACATGGCAAAATTCATGTTCGCAAAAATGTCAACCACAAACCCTTTATAATTAGAAAAGAAACCGATTTAAACAAAATTGTTTAAACTGCTATTACATGAATTTAGGATTAAGTAGTTGCTTTATTACAATTTTATGTTTCAGTTTAAATATTTTTCTAAGATCGCAATTTAACTGTTTCGTGGTTTATTATTGTAAAAGGTTTAGCACCTCTGCATCTCTAATGAGCTTCTATTGTTCTCGTTATCGCGCTGTTTGTATTGTGGATCCAACGCATGATAACATGTCTGTTTCGCTTGCGCATACGCACGTCTTGTTTTGGTGCTTGCCTGCTCGCTCAGTTGTGTTCTGCTTAGTATTAGATGATTTTTTAATTATTGCTATTTTAATATACTTCTACCCGCTTTATAAATACTTATCTCTGTTACACGTTATCAATTATTGTTTCGAAATGAATTGGCTAATCGTATTTTATTATATTGGTGCATACACAGTTAGTGTTGCATATATTGGTAATGGCTGCTAACAGTGGACAACGTCTGACTGTTTTTTACCAGAATGTACGGGGACTGCGAACCAAAACAGACTCGTTTTATCGTCAAGTGTCATTGAACTCTTACGATATCATTGTTTTAACGGAGACATGGCTAACCGATGGTATGTTAGACTCAGAGCTGTTTGATGACCGATATATTGTGTGGCGACGTGACCGTAATTATGTTATGACTGGACAAACGCGAGGTGGTGGTGTACTTATCGCGACGCGTAGGGAGTTACCTCTTACCTCACAACCGCTCCTTCACTCTTCAGCGGAGGATATCTGGATTAGTATACGGCTTAAAAAACTGAACTCAAGAGATCATGTAAACCTATATATTTGCGCTCTGTATTTATGTAAACAAAACAAAGGATTTTCGTTTTCGAATCAACTCAATAACTTCCTGACCAAATTGAATCATACAACTTTGAATAATACTTCCGATGTGTTTTTAGTTCTGGGTGACTTTAATATGAGTGGAATCTCGTGGGTTCCCTGTAATAATAATAATTCGCTAGTCCCAGTGTACCCCGCCACTAGTGACGAATGTTTACTCGCTGACGAGTTATGTACGTTGGACTTTGGACAGTACAACGGAGTGGCCAATAGGTATGGGAAAGTGTTGGATTTAGTCCTCTCCAACAAAGTAGCCTGTGTTAGTGAGTGCGTTGACCCTCTAGTCACTATTGACCCCTATCATCCTGCTTTATTAGTAAATGTTGATATTTTTGAATTACCTCCCCTGGACCATGCACCGCGGTTACGGTATATCTATAGTAAAGGCGATTTTGAGTCTATAAACAACGAGATTTATGCCGTTGACTGGGAGCGTCAGTTCTCGTCTCGATCTCTTGATGATTCAGTTGCGTACTTTATGGACACTATAAAAGAATTTCAAAATAAGCATATACCACAAAAGCTTATACGTAATAAAACATACCCAATTTGGTATAGTACTTCGCTCATTAGAACTATTAAGGAGAAGTATAAGTTTCTGAAAAAATTTAAGTCTTATGGCAATAAATCCGATGAATTAACTTTTAAATATCTGCGCGAAAGAGTAAAGGCTATGGAAGCCTCGTGTTATAACTGTTACCTCGATCAAACGGAAAAATCAATCAAAAATAACCCTAAATACTTTTGGACCTTTGTTAAAAATCGTTATAATTCTAATGCTATTCCTAATACACTAAATTACAACAATGAGTCATTGCTTACTGGTGATTCTATTTGTGAGGCTTTTTCTTCTTATTTTCTGTCTACCTTCCTTAACTCCACCTCATCTAATAATCCCAATTCAGCCTTTATTTCATCCTCTGTCACTACTACACCCCCGTCTGATATTTGTCACATAGAAGTAAAGATAGACGTTGTGACCGATTTACTCCGCAAGTTGGATCCATCGAAAGGTGCAGGTCCTGATAATATATCATCAAAATTTCTCATAGAATGCGCGCCTTCCATTGCCTTACCTATTTCAATTTTGTTCTTCAAGTCTCTATCTCAGGGTGTAGTCCCCAGAGTGTGGAAATCAGCGTTCATTACACCCGTACATAAAAAAGGGTCAAAAACTGAAGCAACCAATTATAGGCCTATATCCAAATTGTGCATTATAGCTAAAATTTTTGAGCGGATTATCTATAATCAGTTGTATCCTGCTCTTGCTAACTCGCTCAGTTCTTTCCAGCATGGTTTTTTGAGAGGACGGTCTACCACTTCAAATCTCATTTTATTTAACGATTTTATTACTAGTGCTATGGATGACGGCAAGCAGGTCGATGTGGTTTACACTGATTATAGCAAAGCATTTGACCGGATTGACCACGACACCCTGATAAAGAAGCTAAAGTGCATAGGTATTCATGGTGACCTCCTGAGATGGTTTGCATCTTATATCGATAATAGGTCTCAGGCAGTAGTACTCAATAACTACATGTCTAGATGGGTATCTGTGCCCAGCGGAGTGCCCCAGGGTTCGCTGCTTGGTCCCTTCTTGTTTGTGGTCTATGTAAACGACATCGATCTGTGTCTGCACTCATCCAAATTATTATGCTTCGCTGATGACATGAAAATCTTTGCCATGATCTCATCGCTCGAAGATGGGTTGGCACTTCAGGCTGACCTGTGTCGTCTTGATGAGTATTGTCAGGCTAACAAACTGGATCTTAATCCATCTAAGTGCTCTGTTATCACTTTCACTAGAAAACGTGCAGTCCTAGCTACCTCTTATACTCTATCGGGCCAAACCTTGCCGAGGTGCGATACTGTTCGTGACTTGGGCATCCACCAAGATAGTAAGTTAATATTTGACAGACACATTGACGCCATTGTCAAAAAAGCTTCTAAACTGCTTGGGTTTATAATGCGTCTTTCTAAATGCTTTCTAGATGCTAAAACACTAAAAATATTGTATTGCACTTTTGTTAGAAGTCACCTTGAGTATGCATCTCAGATTTGGAACCCACGTTATCATCAGTACATCGACCGCATTGAAAGTATCCAAAGACGTTTTATTAAATATCTTTGCTACCATCAAAGGATTCCATACCATTCAATTGACTATCTCCGACTCTGTAAAAAGTACCATTTGTTGCCACTTGAAGATAGGCGTAAGATTGCTGACTGTTTGTTTCTGTTAAAGATATTAAACAATAACATTGACAGTCCCGAGCTATTATCTAAATTTTATTTCAATGTGCCAAGTAAATCATTTCGTTTTAATCCGCCTTTACGTGTACCTTATACTTCTACGAATTATAGGCAGAATAGTTACATTGTGCGTGCGGTTAAGCAGTTCAATGAAATATGTAAGCGTCATGACTTGGATCCATTTATGACTAGTGTGGCGTCAGCTAGAAGGTGCTTAGCTCTCAATTTTTTCAAATAGTCACTTAATCATAAATTTGCTTCGATTATTACTTTTTAAATTTTATAATTTGTTCACCTTAAATTGAACGCCAGATAGTTTTAGACAAATATGTATGTAAACACATAAAAAAAAAAAGCACAATGTATTACGTATTGCTGTTGTATGCTCACTTTTAAATTTCAATCTATTTCTATACGTGAAGACTTGTAATTGGCTTCCTGTTGACTATTGTTTCCTTTTTATTAAGTTTGTTTTAGCTGTAAGTTTTCCATGTTTAAATAAATAAATAAATAAATAAATAAATAAATAAATAAATAAATATTCAAGGTATTGT
Source organism: Dicycla oo (assembly GCA_948252095.1). Lineage (NCBI taxonomy): Eukaryota > Metazoa > Arthropoda > Insecta > Lepidoptera > Noctuidae > Dicycla > Dicycla oo. Next base: position 314,347 of record OX411729.1, read on the forward strand.
ACAATATTGACTTTACTTAACCTACGAATGCATTATAAGCACGGAACATAAAAACAGTGAAAGTGGTATGCAACAAAATTACTATAGGAACCGCTGTCACTAAACTCATACAAATAAACCGATAATCATATAATGCACTACAAACAAACCATTTGTCTGATTTGTCGTTTTAATTTTAGTCAAAACTAGCGTAAGTCAGAGTTCCTACATCCAGAAATAAACCTTCAGGCTTTATGAATAGGATTTATTTTGCTTTAGTCCAGAAAGTATTTACAACGTTTTGTAATCTCAAGTCAAACTAGATTCGATTGACGAGTAAATTTCGCTAGTCGACCATAGATCAGTCCATAGGACCATAGGACCATAGGTCAGTGGTCGCAATCGTAAGTCTAATTGCGTTAGCCATAAGGTTGACATTTGCGTCATAGGTCGATATCTATTGCTACTCGACCAAGGCCACACCAGTAAACACATTGAATTTTGAGTTACGTTATCGACATCGATAGATACCCGATTTCTTGTTTAATTCGAAAAAATCTAAGTCTTGTTGGGAGTTAAGTAAAACTGTAGGAAGAATGAAGAAGTTTTTTTTTTTTGCTTATATCTCGATAACGGTGTGCTATCGAAAAAATAATGAAAATTTTGCCCCCCTTTGCAACGCATAACTCCCTAAAACTCTACATGTTGGTAATACTCAATAATAGAAATTTTGAAATTTTTCATATTTTCTATATAAAAAGTGAAAAGTTTTTGCTTATATCTCGAAAACAGTGTGTCCTAATCGAAAAATAATGAAAAGTTTTAATCGCGATTAAAAAAAGACATTTAGTTTGATAATCAAAATTTTAGTTGAAAAACATCAAATTCAGAAAAATAAATTCTTAAAATAGCAAAATTTCCATTTTCACTAATTAAATAGCTTGATGCCAACTTAGTGCTGTCAAACTAAAAAATAATTAAGTTGTGTCACTTTAGTCCATCGTCGTTTGACAGGAATAAACTAAATTTAGGTAATTTTTAGTCTAGCTTAGAGACATTATTTTGTGACAAGAGAATCGGCACCATTTTCTTTTATCGATAAAACTAACATCCGACCTGACCACATCACTAATTGAGTAACGAAGTACTTTCGAGAACGAAATAGGGAATGCCAGTGAATGCAATCAATCCAAAAGAAACTGTATTTTAATCGTATAAGGTTGATTTTAAGTAAAGGTTCTATTACATCATTAGTAAATTGAAATTAACTAAGATTTTATTAGAAAGCAAATAAAATCGTACTTACCGATGGTACGAAACACCTCCATTATTAAGAGTTTTTCTCCTACTATCACTTTTGCACTCCAAAATAGAACAAAACGGCATAGCTACGGAAAAATAAATTTGTCACGAGACTGCAACTCGACGCGATGTTAGTCCTCGACTGAGACTATAGTTTAAGACCTGTGGGGACCAAGCAAGCGTTACAGCGCTTATTTGTGACACGCGTGCCACGCCTACCTCCACCGTTTAATGTTCCGTGATTGTAACTGCTATTTCAAAGAGTGTAAAAGGAAATCGAAGTTATATTCGTCATTTATTAAATAAAAAATAATAATGAATACTTTTAAACCTAATTCATTTTGACGACGGGAGTTTACTGCAATATCAATCTGCCTAGCCTTTTCCCAACTATTAGGTTGGGGAAAAAGTCTTTTCGCATTATAGTATGTATGAACTTGTAATAAAATCTCTTTGGTTATACTATTTGTATCTGGCTGGTTTTGGTATCATTGAAAGTTTAAATTTTAAATAACATAATTTCAAATTCAAATTAGGAAAATGTGTGATTTTCATTTGTTTTTCGTACCGTCAAGATGAGTGAATCTAATGAAGAAATTCGATACATTTTAAAATTTTACTACAAAAAAGGTAAAAATGCAACGCAAGCCGCGAAAAAAATTTGCGATGTTTATGGACCTAGTGTAGTGTCTGTGAGAGTAGCACAAATTTGGTTTAAGCGTTTTCAATCCGGAAATTTCGATGTCAAAGATGCACGTCGCTCTGGTCGCCCTATTACGGATAAAATGGATGCCATTTTTGAAAAAGTGGAGCAAGTTCGGCATATCAGTAGTTACGACGTAGCTGAAGAACTGGAAATTGACCACAAAACAGTTTTGGCGCATTTGAAAAAACTGGGTACACAAAAAAGCTCGACATTTGGGTACCTCACGAGCTCACTGAAAGAAACCTAATGAACCGTGTACTCATTTGTGATTCTTTATTACGATGTAATGAAACCGAACCATTTTTGAAGAAGCTGATAACTGGTGATGAAAAGTGGATCCCGTATGACAAGAACGTGTAAAAAAGGTCGTGGTCAAAGGCCGGTCAGGCTTCACAGACTGTGGCGAAACCCGGGTTAACTCGCAACAAGGTGATGCTGTGTGTGTGGTGGGATTGGAAGGGCATTATTCATTATGAGCTGTTACCACCAGGCAGGACCATCGATTCTTAACTCTACTGCGAACAACTGATGAGATTAAAGCAAGAAGTTGAGAGAAAGCGGCCGGAATTAATCAACAGAAGGGGTGTGGTTTTTCATCATGATAACGCTAGACCTCACACATCTTTAGCCACTCAGCAAAAATTAAAAGAGTTTGGCTGGGAGGTGTTAATGCATCCGCCGTATAGTCCTGACCTTGCACCTTCAGATTTCCACCTGTTTCGGTCTCTTCAGAATTCTTTAGGCAGTGTCAGGTTAAGATCACGAGAGGACTGCCAAAAACACTTGTCGCGGTATTTTGACCAGAAGTCCCAAAATTTCTATAGCAATGGGATCATGTCCCTACCTACAAGATGGCAAAAAGTTATCGAACAAAATGGTACCTACATACTTTAGTTAAATGCCATTAAGACCATGAAGGCATTACATCTATAGATATATTTCCAAATTACATTAAATTTGAACCAGTAGTATAAGAATTATTGCGAGTCAAAGTTCCTTAATTTTGTCACTGACTCACTGACTCACTGACTCACTAACTCACCGATCATGAAAATTCTAAGGTACTTCTAGCAGACCCACAAACTCGAAATTTTGAACACAGTTATTGTTATCTACACAAAACAAAATCTATCTAATATTAGCACTTTGTGCTTTTATTTGTTTGAAGTTTATTTGTTTGTTTGAAGGACTATTTAAATTACCTGTAGATTATGTTGCTGTGTGCAATTGCCAAGTCACTCTACTTATTGGAGAAATAAGGAAATGTAATATTGATATGCTTACTATAAAATGTTGCTAGGTAACTAACAAGGTATCAATTTATGACCAAAGTGGTTGGATAGCTGCTCCCATAGATAGGTAGGTACTGATTTAACCGACTTGGTTTACATTCGATTTCAGAACTTAATGTTACGGCAGAAAAACTGCGTTACGAGACTTGTGCATTTTTGTACATGTTATATTTTTGATGGGATTCTTTTTACTTACATGTTAGATGTGCTAGTATAACTTATATGTTATTTTAATAAACTTTACTATACAAGACGAGGTCATTGTACGCCCGCGTCCATGCTCTGAGGATGCCAAATGGGAGGTTTATTTCAAAAATAAGTATGAACACAATGAGACGTTCTGTATATGTTTGAAGTAGTGTAAAGCACTAGCTCCTGCTGCTCCAAGTACACGTGTACCAATATGTTCGTGCACTAAGGTCCTTCTATATAACTGTTTCCCACGTAACCAGACGGAAGGCTGCAGTCACTGCTCCAGGCAGAAGGCACACAAAGCGTTGCGCCACCGCCGCGGCCCGGTTGGCTCACAGTCACCGAGGTGCGACCTTCCGCATCATCACGCGCCCCTGATTGCGTGCGCCAATTAATGACGCCGACAATTATCACTTACGACACAATCACTCGTGAGCCAATCTGTTGATAGGCCTGTGTTAGTGGAGCTAATTAACTCCTTACATGCCAATGGCACAATGTTTGACGATACGGACCTTCGGAGCATCACTTTGTTGACCCACTCTATCAAAATTATTGAATGAATACCTACTGAGTGATTGCACCAGAGAAGCACACGTGAGGAACCTATTTATGTCTGTATTTTCATTTGTTTTGGTATCGGTTGAAATACTCAGGCGTAGCTGTCGAACAAACCCACGGAATAGATCATTCTTGTGGCCACAGTTATACGTCTGTGGTAATAATATATGATTGGTCAGAACGTAACCACCATCAGTAGCACAGATCGTTATCTGTACGAGTTGATGAAACTCTGCTTCCCTTGCTTGCTTGTGGTATGTACTAGCTATCTAAACAAACCTGTGTTTTATACTTGCTTCTCTACGTTCCACTGAACTGACTGCGGATAGTTCCCCGTGTGAGTGTCGATGTGGAACTGACTGCGGATAGTTCCCCGTGTGAGTGTCGATGTGGAACTGACTGCGGATAGTTCCCCGTGTGAGTGTCGATGTGGAACTGACTGCGGATAGTTCCCCGTGTGAGTGTCGATGTGGAACTGACTGCGGATAGTTCCCCGTGTGAGTGTCGATGTGGAACTGACTGCGGATAGTTCCCCGTGTGAGTGTCGATGTGGAACTGACTGCGGACAGTTCCCCGTGTGAGTGTCGATGTGGAACTGACTGCGGATAGTTCCCCGTATGAGTGTCGATGTGGAACTGACTGCGGATAGTTCCCCGTGTGAGTGTCGATGTGGAACTGGCTGCGGATAGTTCCGCGTGTCACGAGTAGTCGCATGGATTTACTTTTCCTGATCGGGTTCATGTTGTATTGTTCCTTGATGGTTTCGTCGCTTGAGGCTTTCCGCACCTGCAGCAGCTGCCCCAGCACAGCCCGCCGTACTATGTAGGAAGATGGGATGGCGCAAGGGTGTCGACACATGTTGCATCCCACACCAAAGGCCTGCCTAACTTCCAAGGCATTATAGTCATTCCGTCTGGTCTCTTCCTACTACAGTGTTAAGTTTGTTTTGGGGATAATTCTTTCTCTTCTTTCTTCTCAACTACGGAACCCTTCATTGTGTGTGGTCCGACGCGCACTTGGCCGGTTTTGGGTTACTCTGTCTGCTTCACTATGTGGCAGAAGAATATCTACCATCTTTGTTGTACTTATGTTTTAAATATTGTTGAAATTACTTTTCAGATGTGTTAACTTCATCGAATCCTCTAACTTCGTTATCTTTATGAACATGATGTCATTTATTTCCTAATGCTTAGTAGTTTACGAACAATAGATTTTGTTTTAAAGTCGCAAGAAATGAAGGTGTAGCTATAGGCAGACTCGCTAATTACACGACCTGCCAACCTAGCCGAGATGTGGAAGAAACTGGTTCCTCCAGTGCACTGGGAGTGCGGGCGAGGGCGGCGCGGCGGGGCCGCTCAGCGACCAGTCCCTGCAGCCGCCAGGTAACTGTGCAGCTATACTGTCAACCGCACTGCAACGCCACATGAACTACGAGAACCGCCCTTACCTTACTGCTATTGAATTAAGGAGCTGTTAGAGTCAATCTGTTACTGTTTAGTGTACAGTGGCCTAGCGCCAGCATGCTACGTATCACTCGTGGAGATTACGTCTACAGGCACTCTTTATGGAAGGGCAGTGATGGGTGCCAGGAATAAGCAATCATGTGGCGACCTCGACCGTCACTCAGTACGGCGCGCCATGCAGGAATCTTGATGAGAACAACTGTTTCGTCACTAGCTGCAACTGCGATATCACAGCTCCCAGCAACCAGTAACCAGCTCCACTTGACCTACGTCCTAGTTCGCGGTTCGTCTACTGACTAGTGAGCACATTGCGAAAGTGTCACTACGATAAAATACAGTCAACAGTTTGCACGAGACCCACAGGACAGTGTAAGTGTACACACAGCATTACTGATGTTTCATTTGTTTAATAATATGTGCGACGTCGGCAGCTGGTATTGAAATCGAGATCATTCATTACTCAAAATAAAGCCGAGTGTGGCGGTCGTTGACCCGCTCGCCCGCCCGGGTCCTGTCAGCTGCGCGTTCCTTATTATTTATTCATATTTTTAAAGTTATTAACAGCGAGCCTCACAAGTACTCACAACCAACCAAACAAAATGTTATTGTGCACACTTCCGCCGAGACGGGCGAGTTTCTAAGAACCCGATTTATGTGAAGGGTGCTAAGACTTCGTCCGTTCGTTCCTCGAATGAGACATTACAAGAAGACTCAAAAGTCCAACTTACTAACATTTTATGATTTTGATAATCATATTGAAGTGTGACGGCTACTGGCTCAACAACACACTACTACGCTCAACAACACACTACTACGCTCAACAACACGTACTAAATGGTGTACAAATAAATAAATACTTCCCAGTTTCGTAAACAATCAAAGGATGTGGTGATTGAAAATCCTCTTTTTGAGAGAAAATGATACGCCGACTACTTAGCAGTGTTACGGAGTTCTGGTGAGTAGAAAAACCGGCCAAGTGCGAGTCGGACTCGCGGACGAATGGTTCCGTACCATTATACCATCTATAAAAACGGCAATAAAATCACGTTTGTTGTATGGGAGCCCCCTTAAATATTTATTTTATTCTGTTTTTAGTATTTGTTGTTATAGCGGCAACAGAAATACATCATTTGTGAAAATTTAAAATGTCTAAATGGATAAAGTATTTAAATTCGATAGATGTAGTCATAAATATTAAGGTCTAGTGTTTGTGAGTAATTTCGCTGCAAAATCAATTAAATAGTATCAGCTGTCATCCAACGGACGGATTTGAAATCACCACCTATCCCGGGGAGTATAGCATATTTATTACTAAACAGTTAGTTCTCAAGTTCTCAAAACCTTTTCCTCTGTAACGTTTATATTGCTCGTCCCTGTGAGCTGCGCCCTAAATACACCTCTAGTTCTCCATAATGTTTACTGCACATTATGTTCGTGCCTAATTAGGATAAAATAGCATCAATTACGTTAAGGACCCCACAACACTCACTGCCTTTTATTGTTAGACATCCTCTGTTAAGTTAAATTACTGTATTAGTGCAAATGAATGTTAATAACTGGATTTAGATACATTTAAAATAGTAGTACCTACCCCCAACCTTTTTGCAAACTTAATTTTTGTTGTTTTACAATAGACATACGAGTACCAGTGAATTAAAATATAAATTATAATCCCATAATTGAGATTACACACTCATCATAACTTTTATTCTTTTGTTTGTTCTAAATTATTTGTAATCCCAGTAGGCCCTTTGCCCAAGTAGATATTTACTATACACATCTTATCCTGCTTTCTTATTCCTTTTACTCACTTAGCTTTCTCTTATCTCATTCCAGGGTGCATCTAGGGTTTGCTTGTAAATATGTTGACCCGTAGAACTGCATCCTTGGAGGAAAAACTGAGGGCTACATTAAAAGAGTTGGTATATAGTAAAAAGCAATGCGGTTAGCTGCTACAGGAAAGGGAAGACAGCGAGGTGGAAGTACAGTATATTAATAACAAGAACACTGAGCTTAAGAACCAGTTGGCTGAACTACATACACAGCATATGGACACACTTGACCAGCATCAACATCTCCTTCAACTCGTGTCAAATTTCTAACAATGTAGTGACACCCATGATCAGGCTTTGAGACGGATATCTGAATTAGAACTGGAATTAAGCAGGGCCCACAACACAATAACCCGTCTGGAATCCCACAAAGCCAGTGAAGAGTCTGCGATCACGTGCAAACTTTATGATGAGTTGGTTGGTAGCGGGTCCGGATCCACATGTGTTGAGCCAATTGTAACAATAGACTTAACTGATGACACTGTTACTAAATGCAAACTGTATACTAGTCAAGTACAATGCGGAGAGGTATGAGTCTCTGACTAATAACCTCTCTTTTAGCTGTGCCTGCTCCCAGGAGCCCCAGCCTCAACTTGGTACACCCACACCCTCAGTGGCTCAGCTAGTAGGTAGCTGTATGTATGATGATAACAATAGTATGAATAATTTGATTAAAACAAATATTAGGTTGGGGAAAAAGTTTTTTCGCATTATAGTATGTATGAATTTGTAATAAAATCTCTTTGGATATACTATTTGTATCTGGCTGGTTTTGGTATCATTGAAAGTTTAAATTTTAAAGAACATAATTCCAAATTCAAATTAGGAAAATGTGTGATTTTCATTTGTTTTTCGTACCGTCAAGATGAGTGAATCTAATGAAGAAATTCGATATATTTTAAAATTTTAATACAAAAAAGGTAAAAATGCAACGCAAGCCGCGAAAAAAATTTGCGATGTTTATGGACCTAGTGTAGTGTCTGTGAGAGTAGCACAAATTTGGTTTAAGCGTTTTAAAACCGGAAATTTTGATGTCAAAGGTGCACGTCGCTCTGGTCGCCCTATTACGGATAAAATGGATGCCATTTTTGAAAAAGTGGAGCAAGATCGGCATATCAGTAGTTACGACGTAGCTGAAGAACTGGAAATTGACCACAAAACAGTTTTGGCGCATTTGAAAAAAACTGGGTACACAAAAAAGCATGTCCCTACCTACAAGATGGCAAAAAGTTATCGAACAAAATGGTACCTACATACTTTAGTTAAATGTAAATAAACTATATTAAAAAATGTTTTGAATTTTCTTAAAAAATGCGAAGAAACTTTTTCCCCAACCTATTATGTTAATTTATAATAGGACTTGTCATCACAGTGATGCTATTTTATATTTCGACTGTAATCAATTTATTACTGATTACAAACTGACAAATAATACAATGTATTTGCCACCTAGTTGTCAGAGACTTATTGCTAATCTTTTAGCATACAATATACAAAGTGACACCGGTACCTGTAGTGTACCATCGAATACTGTTAGTACTGGTACTAACACCACTATTGACACACCTTGTAGTTTAAACTATTAGGTGTGACAATGGGTCAGCCACATATATTGAATGTTGTACATCAAAATATGCAGGGTCTGTCCGGCAAAGAGCTAGAGTTAAGTTTACTTATGGAGAACTATAATGTTCAGGTGTTATGTATGACTGAACACTGGTTGAAGGAACATGAAGTATTGTTTATAAATGATGATTATTTTACTGTACAAAGTGCATTTGTAAGGAAAAGTGCTATTCGCGGTGGGTCTTTAGTTCTGGTTTCAAACAAGTTGAAATGTAAACAACGTTTAGATTTAGTTAATCTTTCTATCGAGCGCACTATTAAGTTGTCTTGTGTTGAACTCGAGCGATACGTTATAATTTGTATATATCGACCCCCTCCTGGGGATTTTATTCATTTTGAATCACCACACATTGCTGGGAGCATGTTAAGAGGCAGCGGGCCACACATTGCTGGGAGCATGTTAAGAGGCAGTGGGCTACACATTGCTGGGAGCATGTTAAGAGGCAGTGGGCCACACATTGCTGGGAGCATGTTAAGAGGCAGTGGGCCACACATTGCTGGGAGCATGTTAAGAGGCAGTGGGCTACACATTGCTGGGAGCATGTTAGGAGGCAGTGGGCCACACATTGCTGGGAGCAAGTTAAGAGGCAGTGGGCCACACATTGCTGGGAGCATGTTAAGAGGCAGTGGGCCCCACATTGCTGGGAGCATGTTAAGAGGCAGTGGGCCACACATTGCTGAGAGCATGTTAAGAGGCAGTGGGCTACACATTGCTGGGAGCATGTTAGGAGGCAGTGGGCCACACATTGCTGGGAGCATGTTAAGAGGCAGTGGGCTACACATTGCTGGGAGCATGTTAGGAGGCAGTGGGCCACACATTGCTGGGAGCATGTTAAGAGGCAGTGGGCTACACATTGCTGGGAGCATGTTAGGAGGCAGTGGGCCACACATTGCTGGGAGCATGTTAAGAGGCAGTGGGCCACACATTGCTGGGAGCATGTTAAGAGGCAGTGGGCTACACATTGCTGGGAGCATGTTAGGAGGCAGTGGGCCACACATTGCTGGGAGCAAGTTAAGAGGCAGTGGGCCACACATTGCTGGGAGCATGTTAAGAGGCAGTGGGCCCCACATTGCTGGGAGCATGTTAAGAGGCAGTGGGCCACACATTGCTGAGAGCATGTTAAGAGGCAGTGGGCTACACATTGCTGGGAGCATGTTAAGAGGCAGTGGGCCACACATTGCTGAGAGCATGTTAAGAGGCAGTGGGCTACACATTGCTGGGAGCATGTTAGGAGGCAGTGGGCCACACATTGCTGGGAGCATGTTAAGAGGCAGTGGGCTACACATTGCTGGGAGCATGTTAGGAGGCAGTGGGCCACACATTGCTGGGAGCATGTTAAGAGGCAGTGGGCTACACATTGCTGGGAGCATGTTAGGAGGCAGTGGGCCACACATTGCTGGGAGCATGTTAAGAGGCAGTGGGCCACACATTGCTGGGAGCATGTTAAGAGGCAGTGGGCTACACATTGCTGGGAGCATGTTAGGAGGCAGTGGGCCACACATTGCTGGGAGCATGTTAAGAGGCAGTGGGCTACACATTGCTGGGAGCATGTTAGGAGGCTGTGGGCCACACATTGCTGGGAGCAAGTTAAGAGGCAGTGGGCCACACATTGCTGGGAGCATGTTAAGAGGCAGTGGGCCCCACATTGCTGGGAGCATGTTAAGAGGCAGTGGGCCACACATTGCTGGGAGCATGTTAAGAGGCAGTGGGCCACACATTGCTGGGAGCATGTTAAGAGGCAGTGGGCCACACATTGCTGGGAGCATGTTAAGAGGCAGTGGGCCACACATTGCTGGGAGCATGTTAAGAGGCAGTGGGCCACACATTGCTGGGAGCATGTTAAGAGGCAGTGGGCCACACATTGCTGGGAGCATGTTAAGAGGCAGTGGGCCACACATTGCTGGGAGCATGTTAAGAGGCAGTGGGCTACACATTGCTGGGAGCATGTTAAGAGGCAGTGGGCCACACATTGCTGGGAGCATGTTAAGAGGCAGTGGGCTACACATTGCTGGGAGCATGTTAGGAGGCAGTGGGCCACACATTGCTGGGAGCATGTTAAGAGGCAGTGGGCCACACATTGCTGGGAGCATGTTAAGAGGCAGTGGGCTACACATTGCTGGGAGCATGTTAGGAGGCAGTGGGCCACACATTGCTGGGAGCAAGTTAAGAGGCAGTGGGCCACACATTGCTGGGAGCATGTTAAGAGGCAGTGGGCCCCACATTGCTGGGAGCATGTTAAGAGGCAGTGGGCCACACATTGCTGAGAGCATGTTAAGAGGCAGTGGGCTACACATTGCTGGGAGCATGTTAGGAGGCAGTGGGCCACACATTGCTGGGAGCATGTTAAGAGGCAGTGGGCTACACATTGCTGGGAGCATGTTAGGAGGCAGTGGGCCACACATTGCTGGGAGCATGTTAAGAGGCAGTGGGCTACACATTGCTGGGAGCATGTTAGGAGGCAGTGGGCCACACATTGCTGGGAGCATGTTAAGAGGCAGTGGGCCACACATTGCTGGGAGCATGTTAAGAGGCAGTGGGCTACACATTGCTGGGAGCATGTTAGGAGGCAGTGGGCCACACATTGCTGGGAGCATGTTAAGAGGCAGTGGGCTACACATTGCTGGGAGCATGTTAGGAGGCAGTGGGCCACACATTGCTGGGAGCAAGTTAAGAGGCAGTGGGCCACACATTGCTGGGAGCATGTTAAGAGGCAGTGGGCCCCACATTGCTGGGAGCATGTTAAGAGGCAGTGGGCCACACATTGCTGGGAGCATGTTAAGAGGCAGTGGGCCACACATTGCTGGGAGCATGTTAAGAGGCAGTGGGCCACACATTGCTGGGAGCATGTTAAGAGGCAGTGGGCCACACATTGCTGGGAGCATGTTAAGAGGCAGTGGGCCACACATTGCTGGGAGCATGTTAAGAGGCAGTGGGCCACACATTGCTGGGAGCATGTTAAGAGGCAGTGGGCCACACATTGCTGGGAGCATGTTAAGAGGCAGTGGGCTACACATTGCTGGGAGCATGTTAAGAGGCAGTGGGCCACACATTGCTGGGAGCATGTTAAGAGGCAGTGGGCTACACATTGCTGGGAGCATGTTAGGAGGCAGTGGGCCACACATTGCTGGGAGCATGTTAAGAGGCAGTGGGCCACACATTGCTGGGAGCATGTTAAGAGGCAGTGGGCTACACATTGCTGGGAGCATGTTAGGAGGCAGTGGGCCACACATTGCTGGGAGCAAGTTAAGAGGCAGTGGGCCACACATTGCTGGGAGCATGTTAAGAGGCAGTGGGCCCCACATTGCTGGGAGCATGTTAAGAGGCAGTGGGCCACACATTGCTGAGAGCATGTTAAGAGGCAGTGGGCTACACATTGCTGGGAGCATGTTAGGAGGCAGTGGGCCACACATTGCTGGGAGCATGTTAAGAGGCAGTGGGCTACACATTGCTGGGAGCATGTTAGGAGGCAGTGGGCCACACATTGCTGGGAGCATGTTAAGAGGCAGTGGGCTACACATTGCTGGGAGCATGTTAGGAGGCAGTGGGCTACACATTGCTGGGAGCATGTTAAGAGGCAGTGGGCTACACAAGGGATGAATGGAAAGAATACAAATCATTCATCATTTCAGCAGAAAGACGTGCACTGCTGGACAGAGGCCTCCTGCAGCAGATGTGATTGGAATAGGAAATGCCAAAGAAACGATGGATGGACAAACATTTGTGTGCATAAAGGCGCGGCTCCACCGCAGTGCACGCTGTGCACGGACACGCGGCGCATTTTAGCTGCGTGTATTCATTTGTTTGACAACGTGGGTCTACGTTTCCACTGAAGTACACGAATATGACCCACGACTATGTGTAGCGTGGCACGGCGCACGGGTAGACCCACGCTGACAGCGTTGAGCTACGTAACCGCTTATTCGAGCAAGCTATGCGTGTGTCAATGACGTCAATTCATGCGTAGCCTCTTCGTGGGTTGCAGTGGAAACAACTACATACATTTTCTTACAAAGCGAAGTTTAGTACACATGCGTAGCCTCTCCGTGCACCGCCGTGGGGCACTGCGGGAGGTGGGACGGGCGGGGAAGCAAGCGAGCGACGCCTGCGCCATTTTGTCAATTGCTAGGTTTCGTGGCGCACGCGTGCATTTGATGACCACGACAGGCGGCTTTATTTTTATTTAGTCAATAATATTTGGTTTAATTATGGAGTTATTTATTGAAAAAGTCAAGCTACACCCCTGTTTATGGAAAATGAGCGATATATCGTACAGAGACATCGGTAAAAAGGATTTGGCTTGGGAAAAGATTGCGAGGGAATGTGATAGTCGATAGTAATTTTCAAATTTTTCATCACTTAATGTCATAAATAATGTTTTGTATTCTCCATGTTTATTTCTGAATTTAATATGATTTTCAATTCAGAACCGGTGTTTTCTTTTCTTTTGCAATTCACCCAAGATTAGATCATCAATCTCACTTTCGGATTCATCGTCAGAAGAACTGTCTAGCAAAGTCAGTACCAATGCCATTCTATGAGTACCTCGATACGATATATACGAGAAACACGAAACGCGTCCGTTCCACAACGTGTATGACTGAAAACTGCTCTGCGATAACCGAGCTGTACATAGGCGTGGGTCTTATTCGTGTACTCCAGTGGAAACGTAGACCCACGTTGACAGCGTTGAGCTATGTAACCGCCTATTCGAGCAAGCCACGCGTGTATCAATGACGTCAATTCAAGCGTAGCCTCTCCGTGGGTTGCAGTGGACACAACCACATACATTTTCTTACAAAGCGAAGCTTAATACACGTGCGTAGCCTCTCCGTGCACCGCGGTGGGCCCGCGCCTTGAATATGTCTGTTTGTTCTGAGTCTGGGTGTAATTATCTATATAAGTATGTATTTATAAAAAAAAAAAGTAGTATATGTAGCATATTAGTTATCAGGTTTCCCAGTACAAGCTCCGCTTAGTTTGGGATCAGATGACCGTGTGTGAATAATATCCCAGGTTATTATATTATTATTATTATTTCTTATAGGAAATAAAGATCTCAAACTCACACAAGCCTTCTGTGCAGAGCTTGCATGGAGGCTGAGGAAACCGTTGCGCATGTGCTCTTTGCAGAGCTTGCATGGAGGCTGAGGAAACCGTTGCGCATGTGCTCTTTGCAGAGCTTGCATGGACGCTGAGGAAACCGTTGCGCATGTGCTCTTTGCAGAGCTTGCATGGAGGCTGAGGAAACCGTTGCGCATGTGCTCTTTGCAGATGAATGGAGGCTGAGGAAACCGTTGCGCATGTGCTCTTTGCAGAGCTTGCATGGAGACTGAGGAAACCGTTGCGCATGTGCTCTTTGCAGAGCTTGCATGGACGCTGAGGAAACCGTTGCGCATGTGCTCTTTGCAGAGCTTGCATGGACGCTGAGGAAACCGTTGCGCATGTGCTCTTTGCAGAGCTTGCATGGAGGCTGAGGAAACCGTTGCGCATGTGCTCTTTGCAGAGCTTGCATGGAGGCTGAGGAAACCGTTGCGCATGTGCTCTTTGCAGAGCTTGCATGGAGGCTGAGGAAACCGTTGCGCATGTGTTCTTTGCAGAGCTTGCATGGAGACTGAGGAAACCGTTGCGCATGTGCTCTTTGCAGAGCTTGCATGGAGGCTGAGGAAACCGTTGCGCATGTGCTCTTTGCAGAGCTTGCATGGAGACTGAGGAAACCGTTGCGCATGTGCTCTTTGCAGAGCTTGCATGGAGGCTGAGGCAACCGTTGCGCATGTGCTCTTTGCAGAGCTTGCAGGGAGGCTGAGGCAACCGTTGCGCATGTGCTCTTTGCAGAGCTTGCATGGAGGCTGAGGAAACCGTTGCGCATGTGCTCTTTGCAGAGCTTGCATGGAGGCTGAGGCAACCGTTGCGCATGTGCTCTTTGCAGAGCTTGCATGGAGGCTGAGGCAACCGTTGCGCATGTGCTCTTTGCAGAGCTTGCATGGAGGCTGAGGAAACCGTTGCGCATGTGCTCTTTGCAGAGCTTGCATGGAGGCTGAGGCAACTGTTGCGCATGTGCTCTTTGCAGAGCTTGCATGGAGGCTGAGGAAACCGTTGCGCATGTGCTCTTTGCAGATGAATGGAGGCTGAGGAAACCGTTGCGCATGTGCTCTTTGCAGAGCTTGCATGGAGGCTGAGGAAACCGTTGCGCATGTGCTCTTTGCAGAGCTTGCATGGAGACTGAGGAAACCGTTGCGCATGTGCTCTTTGCAGAGCTTGCATGGAGGCTGAGGAAACCGTTGCGCATGTGCTCTTTGCAGAGCTTGCATGGAGGCTGAGGAAACCGTTGCGCATGTGCTCTTTGCAGAGCTTGCATGGAGGCTGAGGAAACCGTTGCGCATGTGCTCTTTGCAGAGCTTGCATGGACGCTGAGGAAACCGTTGCGCATGTGCTCTTTGCAGAGCTTGCATGGAGGCTGAGGAAACCGTTGCGCATGTGCTCTTTGCAGAGCTTGCATGGAGGCAGAGGAAACCGTTACGCATGTGCTCTTTGCAGAGCTTGCATGGAGGCTGAGGAAACCGTTGCGCATGTGCTCTTTGCAGAGCTTGCATGGACGCTGAGGAAACCGTTGCGCATGTGCTCTTTGCAGAGCTTGCATGGAGACTGAGGAAACCGTTGCGCATGTGTTCTTTGCAGAGCTTGCATGGAGGCTGAGGAAACCGTTGCGCATGTGCTCTTTGCAGAGCTTGCATGGACGCTGAGGAAACCGTTGCGCATGTGCTCTTTGCAGAGCTTGCATGGAGGCTGAGGAAACCGTTGCGCATGTGCTCTTTGCAGAGCTTGCATGGAGGCTGAGGAAACCGTTGCGCATGTGCTCTTTGCAGAGCTTGCATGGAGGCTGAGGAAACCGTTGCGCATGTGCTCTTTGCAGATGAATGGAGGCTGAGGAAACCGTTGCGCATGTGCTCTTTGCAGAGCTTGCATGGAGGCTGAGGAAACCGTTGCGCATGTGCTCTTTGCACAGGCGTTACACAGATTAGAACATAAACCCTCGGAGCACCCAGATCTTTCTCAGATGTTCTGAACAGACCAGAAGCCGTGATCAACTTCTGGAGGGAGGTGGGCTGGTTGGAATAACCACCGACGGCCGCCGTGGCTCACGTACAATGGTCCACTTGAAGGACTAAGTGCGGAAGCCAAACCCAACAACATAGAACATAGAAGATCTCAAACCCGAACCCGAAGGAGAAGACATGCTGCAACGACGAATGAATGGAGTTGAAGAGCTGCTGGGAGTGCGCGAGGAGCCGGCAGTAGCACGCGCCAACTTGCGCCGCACCGAGTTGAGCACGCGCACGGACTGATGCCAACACTACGCACACGCGACGCACACACAAGGAAGATATACTTCACGTACCTGTGCGGTAACATTATACTAATACGTGCATTTGAAAGTATGTGGCGTTGTTAGCGGTAATATTAAACGAGGTTTTTACTTAAGATAAAACCAGTTAGTCTTGAAGTGAAGCCAACTGGTTACACTTTACTTGCGCCTTACAGCTGGTTAATCTAAAAGGTAATTATAACCAGAATGTTTGGACTTTGGAAGTGGTTGTCGCGCCACTATCGCCTGTCGACCTATGTAGGCGTTGTCGCGTTCACCTTGGCCATTGCTAGGTAAACTAAGAAAGTCTATTTCATACAATGTGTGAGTTATCTCAGGCACACATGTTGGCAGCGAGCATGTCAAATCACTTCCAAAATCTGCATTTACCTTCAGCTCTATGTCGTTGACACTACCTACTATTAGAACGTTATATAATAAAGATTAGAGACATTACAACATTTTGCATAGTAGTGTGCCCAAATGTAGTCGCTTGTTAAGCTTCGAACATGTAACACCTCGTGATGTGTGTATGTTTTTAACGCACGTAAGTTTAAAAAGAATGGTGATTACTGCGGCATCTCCATTAACCTAATAAGTAATATATTAGACATCGACACATCAATATCTCTGAGTTCTACAATAGTTTCTACAATATTTCTGAGTTTAGTGCAGAAAAAGAAAAAGCATTTGTTTGATTATTTTTAAAATCAATGATCATCAACATGTTGAATAATTAAGTAGTCATTCCGTGTGTTGCTGGTCTTGTACCTTTCGCATGCCTAAGGGTAAAATATGGCTGAACCTATAATTGTATTCGACATCGTGTACCCATATTTTGCGAAATAAATTATTTATTTATCGTAACCCCTATCTAGCTGTTCCTTTTAATAAATGTGTTGATTTAGGAACTTTTCCTGACCTCATGAAAAGTAATAGAGTCATACCATTATTTAAATCACGTAATAAAAATTATTTATTATTTTATTTTATTCTTATTAAATATTGTAACACCTAATTGTATTAATTACCTACATTCTATGCAAATAAATAATTATATCCATCTATCTAAGCGGGCACGCCCTTTATAATAATAATAATACCATTTATCTCAGGCGACATAGGCCCATAGAAAAATACCTTAACCTAAGCATACATATTTTTATAAACAAAATCTTGTGTTAATAAATAAGGCTTAAGACTATGTTAGTAGCACTTCACTTTGCACTAGCTTGACTTTGTGCTGTCCTGTGGAACTTGTCCGCGGAAGCGACGGAACACCACGTCCTGGGGCCAAAAGTCTTCTTCCATGACGAGGGGCAGATAACAGTTCGGTACACGCACGACGAGCGCCTTGAAGTTGACGTTCCGGCGTGATTCCAGTAACTGCACCCTCGGCGTGTACCTCGTCTTTTGTCGCACGTACTCTACGTTCTCCGCCTTAGTGGTGTAGTGCAGGCGGGAGATGTACACCGGTGTATTCGGCTTCGCGGCACGCAGACTCATTTCGGGCACTGTAGGAGCTTTGCCGCAGCGGTTCTTGTTTGGCCGCGATCGGCGCTTCCTCCTTTACACCGTCACAAAACCATCATCCTTATCAGCCCTATTCAGCGCCTTTTCTGGCACGGGCTTGATACTAGAAGCGCCAGGAGCACTCGCAGTGACGCTAGCGAAATCCCTTTGCAGAGGTATCGGCAGGGCTTCAAGTACTGGCTGCGGGATGGGGCGAGGGGCCTGAAGGTTTCTGTTTAGGTATAAATTTCTGTTTACGTTTTTAGTTTTTTTTTTTTCTGTTTGAGTATAGTTTCGATGTTTTCTTTGTTGGTGTATCGGCGTGTGCTAGCTTTATGGCAAATAATTTAATCTAACTAAATGTTGCGTAATGTAAATTATTGCGTGCTATTGTTTATAATCCTTATTTTTTTTAACTGAACAGACAGTTGTTCTGCTGGGGCACTACAGCAGTCACTTGCACTGCCACAGGGATATGCTGGCTTTTGTGGTGATGTAGTTGGTATATTTTACCCAGTTCAGCAGTTTGTCCAAAAAGATGGCCAGGTATTTGGTTTCAGTTCAGAATCGTGGTAGTTGTAGTTAACTTCCTCTTTTTTGTAATAAGAATCAGCTCGGTTTTGGTAGGGTTCACTGATAGTTGATGTTTATTGCAGCATTCCTCTACTACCTTCAAAGCTTGGCACATGAGGTTGCATAGGGTATCGTCGTCGTCGGCTTAGCCTACGGCGAAGTAGCCTTTGTCGTTGACTGTTTTAATGAGGCTGTCTACGACTAGGTTCCATAGCAGCGGAGTGAGGACGCCCGTTTGCGGGCAGCCCTTTGCCACGATGGCCCTTATAGTGTCGTTCACTGACACTTGCATAGCTCTTAGTTTGAGCTTGTAGGTGATCCTGCCATGACTGAGGGTCGAGTCTATACTATGTCTGTCGAGGGCCATGTTAATAATACTGTTGAACATGGGTTTGTCAAAGGCGCTCTCGATGTCAATGAACGCGACCAGTGATGAGCATTTGTGCTCCACTGCGCATTCAATTTTCGAAACTACGCTGTGCAGTGCGGATTCCGTTGATCTGCCAGTGGAGTACGCATGCTGTTGTTTGTGAAGTGGTTTTACCCGAAGAAGTCCGTCTCGGATGTATCTACCACGGAGTCTCTCGAGGGTTTTCAGTAGAAAGGGTGTGAGGCTTATAGGCGTATAAGCCTTGGTTGTGTATAGTCGGTTTTGCCAGGTACGGGTATAAAAATGAGCTTCACTTCGCACCGTGCGAGGGGTATGCCGTTATAGCGTGAAAGCGTAATCAACAAACGAACAAACACTTTCGCATTTATAATATCAGTTAGGATAGTTAGGAAGATGAAAAACCTGACTATCGACACTCTAGACTCAGAAAATGAATTAGGTATATATTATATAACAAAAAAAAAAACTTTTTAGCAAAAAATAAAACAGACTTCCAAAACAAAACACTACAAAGTGAAAAATAACTTTAATTTCGGAAGTCGGTGGCAAAAAACGAAAATACAAAACCAAAGACTCCGACTACCGAAATTAAAGTTATTTTTCACTTTGTAGTGTTTTGTTTTGGAAGTCGGTTTTAGTTTTTGCTAAAAAGTTTTTATTTTTCACTTTTTAGTTGTGGAACCTACCCCACACAAATTCGAATACAGAATTGAGCACAATAATTGTAGTTATAGCCATGTAAATAACAGTGATAGGAAGTTATTATTAAAACATCATCACATCATCCACATAAAATAAGTGGGAAATATACGCATTATTGAAGCTAACTCAAAAACTCCCCAAGCAAAGTTAATAAAATTTATATGGGACCACCTCGGAAGTATACCCTTTCAAACAAAAAAATAATTTTCCAAATCGGTTCATCCGTCTTTGAGTAATCGCGTAACAAACTAACAAAAAAAAATACAGACGAATTGAGAACCTCCTCCTTTTGGAAGTCGGTTAATAAAACTCTTCACACACTACTAAAGTTTCTATACTAATATAATGCAATCATGATTCGAAAGACACGTGGCGCTATCTATTATCATAAGAACGTTATTGTTGTTTTCCTCGGGAACAGTACTTTTTTCGGGATAAATGGTATCCTATGTCCGTGTCTGTACACCTGACAACGTATATGCAAAATTTCAGGGTGATCGGTTCCGTGGCTTAGGCGTGAAAAGGTATCAAACAAACAAACAAACTTACTTTCTTATGTATAATTTTAGATTTAACCGTTCTTCTAGACCAGCCTTGATCCGTTGGGGTCCATTTTGGTTCAGCCCCCCACGTTCTGTCCTCTAAGAGTTATA
The DNA here is from genome assembly GCA_948252095.1 of Dicycla oo. NCBI lineage: Eukaryota > Metazoa > Arthropoda > Insecta > Lepidoptera > Noctuidae > Dicycla > Dicycla oo. The sequence continues at coordinate 334,495 of OX411729.1, forward strand.
AGTTTGGGAGAAGGACCTTACTGGTTTCTTGGTCGGTTAGTGTGTATCTTGCACGCACGTCGCGCGCTATCAGCTAGACTGCTAGAGATTGCAACCGTACAGACAGCTATAACCTGCGCACGCGCAGCGGTTAGTGTGTATCGTGCACTCACGTCGCGCGCTATCAGCTAGACTGCTAGAGATTGCAACCGTACAGACAGCTATAACCTGCGCACGCGCAGCGGTTAGTGTGTATCGTGCACTCACGTCGCGCGCTATCAGCTAGACTGCTAGAGATTGCAACCGTACAGACAGCTATAACCTGCGCACGCGCAGCGGTTAGTGTGTATCGTGCACTCACGTCGCGCGCTATCAGCTAGACTGCTAGAGATTGCAACCGTACAGACAGCTATAACCTGCGCACGCGCAGCGGTTAGTGTGTATCGTGCACTCACGTCGCGCGCTATCAGCTAGACTGCTAGAGATTGCAACCGTACAGACAGCTATAACCTGCGCACGCGCAGCGGTTAGTGTGTATCGTGCACTCACGTCGCGCGCTATCAGCTAGACTGCTAGAGATTGCAACCGTACAGACAGCTATAACCTGCGCACGCGCAGCGGTTAGTGTGTATCGTGCACTCACGTCGCACGCTATCAGCTAGACTGCTAGAGATTGCAACCGTATAAACAGCTATAACCTGCGCACGAGCAGCGGTTAGTGTGTATCGTGCACTCACGTCGCGCGCTATCAGCTAGACTGCTAGAGATTGCAACCGTACAGACAGCTATAACCTGCGCACGCGCAGCGGTTAGTGTGTATCGTGCACTCACGTCGCGCGCTATCAGCTAGACTGCTAGAGATTGCAACCGTACAGACAGCTATAACCTGCGCACGCGCAGCGGTTAGTGTGTATCGTGCACTCACGTCGCGCGCTATCAGCTAGACTGCTAGAGATTGCAACCGTACAGACAGCTATAACCTGCGCACGCGCAGCGGTTAGTGTGTATCGTGCACTCACGTCGCACGCTATCAGCTAGACTGCTAGAGATTGCAACCGTATAAACAGCTATAACCTGCGCACGAGCAGCGGTTAGTGTGTATCGTGCACTCACGTCGCGCGCTATCAGCTAGACTGCTAGAGATTGCAACCGTACAGACAGCTATAACCTGCGCACGCGCAGCGGTTAGTGTGTATCGTGCACTCACGTCGCGCGCTATCAGCTAGACTGCTAGAGATTGCAACCGTACAGACAGCTATAACCTGCGCACGCGCAGCGGTTAGTGTGTATCGTGCACTCACGTCGCGCGCTATCAGCTAGACTGCTAGAGATTGCAACCGTACAGACAGCTATAACCTGCGCACGCGCAGCGGTTAGTGTGTATCGTGCACTCACGTCGCACGCTATCAGCTAGACTGCTAGAGATTGCAACCGTATAAACAGCTATAACCTGCGCACGAGCAGCGGTTAGTGTGTATCGTGCACTCACGTCGCGCGCTATCAGCTAGACTGCTAGAGATTGCAACCGTATAAACAGCTATAACCTGCGCACGAGCAGCGGTTAGTGTGTATCGTGCACTCACGTCCCGCGCTATCAGCTAGACTGCTAGAGATTGCAACCGTACAGACAGCTATAACCTGCGCACGCGCAGCGGTTAGTGTGTATCGTGCACTCACGTCCCGCGCTATCAGCTAGACTGCTAGACATTGCCACCGTACAGACAGCTATAACCTGCGCACGCGCAGCGGTTAGTGTGTATCGTGCACTCACGTCGCGCGCCATCAGCTAGACTGCTAGAGATTGCCACCGTACAGACAGCTGTAACCTGCGCACGCGCAGCGGCCGCAGCCTTCAACTAATTGGTAATCGCCGCACGCTTTGTGTGTGCAACCGAAGCTCACGTTAAACACATCACGACTTGACGCGGACTTTTTACACAAATTACAACATCTTCCTATACATAATGACATGAAGGTTGAGTTTCGTTAAATACTAAAAAATTTTAAATCTTTGAGTCTATCACGATTGTTATTAAAATATACGTTAAAAGGAGCCGTAGCCGTCACGATCACGATCGCTATTATACAGGATGTACCAGAATGGTGTGGTCGAATTTGAGGGGGTGGTACAGACCATCCAACTGGATTGTTTCTCCGCGGGGACCGACATCGTAATCGCGAAGAAATAATCAGCCGTCCCATACATTGGCGTGCCTCAGGGTAGCGTACTCGGGCCTACCCTCTTTCTCATTTACGTGAATGAACTGTGCCGGTTATCCCTTCCAAGCACCAAAATCATCGCATATGCCGACGACGCGGTTCTTTTAACTAATGGCAAGGACTGGTCAGACACTCGAAAGGCTGCAGAGAAAGCTCTAGGCGTGGTAATGAAATGGCTGACTTTGAACCTCCTCACGCTTAACGTTAGTAAAAGCAAATTTATACCTTTTACCCCTGGTTTAGGTAGCGAACCACCAACATCTTTCAAACTGAAAGCACACACGTGTCTCAACAGCAATACAACTCCTTGTAAATGCTTTCCCATTGAGCGCGTGGACAATATTAAATACCTTGGGGTGTATATTGACAACCTTTTAAAATGGAAAAGGCAGGTAGACTCAATTGTGTTGCGTGTGAGAAGGTTAATCTACATTTTCAAAAAGCTAAGATCGGCCACGGATTTCGATTGCCTAATGACTATATACTTTGCATTGGCTCAATCAGTCCTAGGATATTGTATCACCTCGTGGCGAAGTGCTCTTAAAACAACCATGTTAAGAGTCGAAAGAGCGCAGCGTGCAGTGTTAAAGGTAATCGCACACAAACGTATAAGATTCCCAACCAAAGACCTCTTTCTATTCTGCAAAGTCCTAACTGTCAGACAGTTATATATACTCGTATTGCAAACAGTTGTCAGAAAGCATGGGCAGTTGCAATATGAACCTCAATGTGATACTGTAGGGCGCCGCGCGGATAGAGTTTGTGCTACGGAACTCTGTAGAAATGTAGCTGTAAGTTGTAATTTTAGACACATTAGTTCTAGGCTCTACAACAAGATCAACAAAGAAGTAAGAATATACCCTCTAACGAGGAACATCCTTAGGAAGAAATTACCGGAATGACTAAAATCAAAGACGTATGATGAAACCGAAAAACTTATGGAAATATAACATAAAAAAACTCATACTAACACTCACACACCCTTACAATCCTCTTACACACACCCTTACACACTCTCCTATACACAGTCTTACACACCCCTACCCACATATTAGGTTGGCGAAAAAGTCTTTTCGCATTATAGTATGTATGAACTTGTAATAAAATCTCTTTGGCTATACTATTTGTATCTGGCTCGTTTTGGTATCATTGAAAGTTTAAATTTTAAAGAACATAATTCCAAATTCAAATTAGGAAAATGTGTGATTTTCATTTGTTTTTCGTACCGTCAAGATGAGTGAATCTAATGAAGAAATTCGATAAATTTTAAAATTTTACTACAAAAAAGGTAAAAATGCAACGCAAGCCGCGAAAAAAAATTTCGATGTTTATGGACCTAGTGTAGTGTCTGTGAGAGTAGCACAAATTTGGTTTAAGCGTTTTCAATCCGGAAATTATGATGTCAAAGATGCACGTCGCTCTGGTCGCCCTATTACGGATAAAATGGATGCCATTTTTGAAAAAGTGGAGCAAGATCGGTGGATCAGTAGTTACGACGTAGCTGAAGAACTGGAAATTGACCACAAAACAGTTTTGGCGCATTTGAAAAAAACTGGGTACACAAAAAAGCTCGACATTTGGGTACCTCACGAGCTCACTGAAAGAAACCTAATGAACCGTGTACTCATTTGTGATTCTTTATTACGACGTAATGAAACCGAACCATTTTTGAAGAAGCTGATAACTGGTGATGAAAAGTGGATCACGTATGACAAGAATGTGCGAAAAAGGTCGTGGTCAAAGGCCGGTCAGGCTTCACAGACTGTGGCGAAACCCGAGTCAACTCGCAACAAGGTGATGCTGTGTGTGTGGTGGGATTGGAAGGGCATTATTCATTATGAGCTGTTACCACCAGGCAGGACCATCGATTCTGAACTCTACTGCGAACAACTGATGAGATTAAAGCAAGAAGTTGAGAGAAAGCGGCCGGAATTAATCAACAGAAGGGGTGTGGTTTTTCATCATGATAACGCTAGACCTCACACATCTTTAGTCACTCAGCAAAAATTAAGAGAGTTTGGCTGGGAGGTGTTAATGCATCCGCCGTATAGACCTGACCTTGCACCTTCAGATTTCCACCCGTTTCGGTCTCTTCGGAATTCTTTAGGCAGTGTCAGGTTAACATCACGAGAGGACTGCCAAAACCACTTGTCGCGGTATTTTGACCAGAAGCCCCAAAATTTCTATAGCAATGGGATCATGTCCCTACCTACAAGATGGCAAAAAGTTATCGAACAAAATGGTACCTATATTAAAAAATGTTTTGAATTTTCTTAAAAAATGCGAAGAAACTTTTTCCCCAACCTATTACATCACGCACGCACAACTATAATTTATAATATGACTGAGAGGGTGACTTATTTCATCAGCTACTGTTTTTAGTATTTTTGTACTGATCCCGTCATAACCCACACTATTTGTTTTATTTAACGCTAGAATCATTTTCGATACGTCATTCGGCAAACTTGGAGCGATAAACATAGAATCCTTTCTATTTAAAATATGTTTTGTTACTCTATGCCCTGAATTTATCGAGGGTTGAATTTTGTCCATAAAATAATCGTTAAATGAATTAGAAATATGGTTTGGATCAGAAATAATTTCATTATTAATTCTAACTTTGTGGATATTATTCTTTGGTAAATTTGTTTTGATCCGTTTATAATTTGCCAGGTAGTTTTAGGTTTATTTATTGATGTCTTTATTTTGTAATTATTTTGTGCTTTCTGTGTTAAATTTACAATTCTTTTAAATAGCTTTGAGTAATTCTTAAATCGCGTTTTATTCTGTTGAGTAGGTTGTTTACGATACTGCCACAATAATTGTCGTTTATTCTCACTGCATTGTTTAATACCTCGTGATACCCATTTTTGTTTATTGTGGACATTAACTGAAATAAGGTTTTCGGGGAAACACTGATCGTATAACAAAATGAAAATATCTACGAACTCCTTATATGCGACATTTGGGTCCTTGGCTGCATAGACGTCTGATAAAGTTAGGTTTTGCAGATAGCCTTTAAACTTATTGATGTTATCATTATTGTAGTCACGTCTTCTCTTAGTCCACCGTTTAACAGTACATACATTACTAATTGGAGATTTCGATAGCTGCGCAGTATGGTCAGACAACGCTAACTCCAATGCTGTGGCTTTACAGGACTTTTTAAAATTATGCGCAAGATTGTCTATACATATTTGGCTCATAAGACGCGTCGGTTGATGAAGAGCTAGTTTTAAGTTAAAGCTCAATAACATATTTTCAAACTTTGTTGATTGTTTATTTCTGAACATCTATATTAAAATCACCTACTCAAACAATATTTTTATTATTATTTTTCACTATAGTCTGTAATATTGTTTCTAATTTATTCATACATTCGTTGAAATTTTTTGCATTAGATACTCTATAAATACAAACGCAAACAATTCTATGAGTAACAAGTTCAATGGCACAGCATTCAAAGATACCCGTTGATGACATTTTTGCTATTTTTGGCAACTCCCTCCATTGATGGCCTGACTTCACCAGTATGCATGCACCACTCTCATGCTTTTTTTTCTACTGAACGAAGCCGCCAAGCAGTATTTTTTTAAGTTAATGTGTTTAGCCTTCATCACGAATGATGGAAGGCTACGATAAACACATTGGCGATGATCATCCTTCATGACAGCCACCTAACGCATTTGCTTATCAATCAAACTCACCAAATGACGTTTCACGGCGGACCACGACTCACCTTGCACCTGCGCCAAAAATATTGAATCATCGGTGGCGTGCGAGTCACGAAAATGCAGATCAGAAAATGCGTAATGTGCCGAAAAATCAGTTCAACAATACAACAACAAATCATGGGTGAACTGCCGACTGCAAGAATAAACCCTGCCCCGCCATTCTACCACACAGGAGTGGACTACACGGGATTAGTCGATGTTAAAATTAACAAAGGAAGAGGGGCTAAAACCTCTAAGGGTTACATAGCCATCTTTGTCTGAATGGTAACAAAGGCAGTGCACATTGAGTTGGTCTCTGGTCTTACAGGCTCGGCATTTTTGGCAGCCCTTAACAGAATAATAATAATAATAATTTAATAATAATTTATTTAGTTCCTTTTACAAACTAATACATTTACTAACTTATAAATACTTAGTAGTAGTACCAAGATCTTAACAGATTGGCTTAATTACTTATACACAAACTAGTTTAATTTACACAGGATTTTAATGACCTATGAAAGGTGCGTTGGTACAGACAATTTTAACTTGTGGCGACCTGCCTGAGCTAGGTTAATAAAAACCTGTGTTTCAGGCCATCCGCAGACTAAGCGATCAACTGATATAATATTATTTGACCATACTTAATTAATTATTGAAAATAATACTATCCTACTTATATTTAAATAATTATTAAAATACTATTATTCTACAAAATACAAATTTAAAAATTACCAATTTAATATCTACATAATTATTGCAGTAAGTCTAGAAGCTTCTCTGTGTCTGTGTAATCAAGTTTACCCAAATATTCGCACACCTTCAGACTACAATGTTTGTAAGTGGCACTATAAATATTAAGTATCCTATTGATCGTATTATATAAAACGGGTCCTAAATATATATAAAATCGGCTTACAAAAGCAAGTCTGGTTTGGGGCTTTGTGCAAACCAGATCTTTCCTTCTCTTGTCAGAAGGTGCTGGCTTGTAAGCGAGTTCCACGTGCTGGTGTAATATGGTGTGCAGTATAAATAGTTGGCGTACTGTTAGCACCTCACATGCAATGAATAGCTGGTGTTAGGAAATCTGAAAGGCCTAAAGGTGGCGACCTTTAGAATTGCTCTTTGAGCGCGTTCTAGAGGGAGTAAAATTGACTTTGCTGCACCACCCCATGAAGTTATGCAGTATGTAAGAACAGATTGGCACAAAGCTAAATACACCTGTTTAATTAATTCAAAGTCAGCAATGTGACGTAAATTCTTAAAGATATGTATTAATTTACGAACTCGAGTACATTGCAAATCAATGTGTTTGCGGAAATTTAGATTTGTGTCAATCGTGATACCTAAATATTTCATATGGTCGGCTTTAGCTAGAGTAGAACACGAACAAGTAGCGTCAGCGTCTGTCGTACAGTTGTGAGCATAAATGGTAAGGTTAGTAAGTGGTATATTAGTGTTTCTCATTTTAAATAGAATATATTTGGTTTTATCTGCATTTAATGTTAGTAAATTCATACGTAGCCAATTTGATACAATGTTAAAGCTGAAGAATGGCAGCAAGAAGAGGCGCCCCCCGCCATATATACAGCGATAACGGCACGAACTTTGTCGGCGCTAATCGACTGCTCATGGAACAATACGGGGAAATAGAGAACACCTACAGGAACGAACAACTACAGAAGGACGTCGCCGAGATGTTCATACAGTGGAATTTTAACGCTCCTGCGTGGCCCTCGGCGGGAGGATTGTGGGAACGAGCCGTAAGAAGTTTGAAACACCATTTAAGATTAGTGGTGGGTGAGCAAAGGTTAACGTTCGAGGAGTTCACCACAATCTTAACAAAACTAGAAGCTTGCCTAAACTCCAGACCCCTGTGTGCACTGACTGAAAATGTGGAAGTCCTGGACTGTCTGACACCAGCACACTTTCTAACAGGGAAGTCAGGTTTGACCGTCATCGAAACAAGAGAAGACGCGCGAACAAGATGGGAGCTGACTAGAAAAAAATACACAGAAATCTAGAAAAACGAGTACTTGTGCCAACTGTCAGCAAGAACAAAGTGGCGAAAGCCTCAGAGCAACGTGAAGATTGGTGACTTGGTTGAAGTACATGAAAATACACAATACAGGAAAATGGTTGATGGGCAGAGTAACAGATTTTCACCCGGGAAACAATGGATATGTTCGTGTCGTTACCCTGAAAACAAGAAACGGCTCCATAAAGAGACCCATAACAAAGCTATCTATTCTACCAATAGACAGTGAGGAAAACGTTATTCCACGAAAAACCGAAAATGGACACATTGGACAAGCTACAAACGAGACTACAACGAAACGTCAACAAACTACCAATACAAGCAAAATCAACTTGATCGGATTAGTAATGACCCTGCTATACCTACTGAGTCCAGCAAACGCGACAACAAACACAACAAACTTTGTCGAATTGCAACAAGGCCTATATTTCGATAAAGCCACTAACATGAAATTGATTCGCGACGAGTGGAAGATAGTTGTCTACTACGACGTCAAACCCTACTGGCATGGTACAGCAGTGTTCACCAAACTCGACGAACATCTCGAAACTATATGTTCAAAACTAAAACAGAAGACTCAATGCGACGTTATTACATTACAACTACATCACGCGTCCGCGGAACTCGAACACTACAACAGTATGTTGCTGAATCCGCAAGGTCGGGTGAATATGAGAAGCAAACGTGGCCTTATCAACGATGTCACTCGCACGTTCCCTGTTCGGAGTATTGGATGACCAATTCGCCGAACAATACCAACGTGATATAGAACTCATTAAACAAAATGAGAAACATCTGGTCCAATTGTCTAAAAATCGGACATCCATAATAGAAGCCGAATACAACGTATTAAGAAGATCGGAAGAAATAATCGCAAAACAACACAAATTATTTAATCAACATCTGATAAGCTTAGACCGGCTAATGAGCAACCTGCAGCATGACATTGCGTCTCAACAACTATCAATCGAATTTGTGATGTCCGCTATCTTTGCAAACAGCTTTATAGAGCGTCTATGAAACGTACAAGAAATTCTGTTGGATACTGTAACCAACATCTACAACGGCAAGATGAACTTACACCTCATTGCGTCAGAACAGCTACGGGACGAATTGAACGTCATATCCGGTCAGCTATCAAAGGATGTGATACTTCCCATCACCAATATTCAAGATGATTTATTCCACCTATACCACCTTCTACAAGTGAAGGCAAAAATGACAGAGAGATATCTAATCATAGAGATACGAGTGCCGTTAATCAGCAGAGAAATCTACGAAGTTTTCCACGTCATACCCGTCCCAAAAAAGAATGGCGTCGACATGGTCACCCTACTGTCTGTAGCGGAACTATTAGCAATCAACATACATTTATTTTATTTTATTTATTTTATTTTATTATTTTTGGAAAACTTACAGCTAATCAGACACAATAGTTGCTAAGTTTAAAACAAGATGATGGCCAATTACAAGTTTTCACACATAGAATAACAATTAACATTATACTAGGTAGCAGACAGTGTAATTTTCGCGTTCTGTATATTTGTATATAATGCAAGGACTACGTTATTTTGTCGAAGAAGTGAGGATAAGGATAAGGATTCATACCTACCGATAACTGAAACCGATCTACATCAATGAATGCACTACGACAGTACGACTCTGTTGTGCCCCACGAGGTCACCAATATATCACATGAAGTCTGAAGAGAGCCTATGCAAGAAGAGACTGGACTCGTCGGCCTGTAAAACCAAACATGAGAACTGTCAAAACACGTGGTTGGAACTTAGCAACATAAATAGCTACATGTACTTTTGCTGTGACGCTTGCAAAATACGCGTCATATGTGGGAATCAAGTTTCAAGTGCACTACTTAACAACGCAGGGGTAATGACACTCGGTAGCGACTGCACTGTCAATAGTGAGACGTCCACTGTACATTCCCAAAGGCAACACATGGATACAATACATGCCCAGGTTGAACAACTCACGCTGGAAATCTCGCCAATCAATGGGATCATCAACCTATCAGTACCGGTTTTGAAACACGAACCCGAGAATGAGATGGTAATGGAGCAGAGCTCATTACTGCGAGATCTGCGAAAACAGATAGAACAGATGAATGCCGCGGCCGCAGAAGACCTCTTATCCGATCGAGAAACATACCACAATGTCCACCAATATGTTGTCATATACGTATTGGCAACAGTAGCAGCGACAGCAGGCGCAATATATGCTTACCACCGACTTCGCCAACATTGCACGAGTCAAGAGGAACTTGAGGCACAACCTGTTCCCAATCCCGCGCCCCGAAGGAGGTCAACTGCAACCATCGTGGACAACGCAGCTGTATTTGACGTCACAGACGACAGCAGCGTACTGCATTTATCGAGTGCACTCAACAAAGCAACGTCGCCTATTGCGCGGTGTGATTTAATTGTATAAAGCTCGGATTAGATTATGTTTTTTTTTTACATTTTATCTCTTTTTCGACACGTGCTTGCGCATGCCGTCGATTGTCAGTTGTTCAACAGGCCGTTAAGCTATCACAGTTGT